>VZQC01006901.1:1056050-1205624 GCA_009823505.1 Rhizomys pruinosus
CAAAAAAAAAAAAAAGTGTTCTATTTCATTCTGATTTTGTCTTTTCTTTTGTCCTTTAATATAGCTAAAGGTATATCTATTTTATCTTTTCAAATATCAATTCTTAGTTTTATTGCTCTTTTCTCATTTTTTTATCTGTTTCATTTATTTCTACTACTTTTGGCTTAATTTGTCCTCTTTTGTTGGTTCTTTGAGATGTAAAACTGTGATAGTTCTTGTTTTTCTTCTTCATTGGCATTTATTATCATAATCTTCTCTCTTAGAACCACCTTTGCTGTCTCCTCTAAGCTCTTGTATGTTGTATTCCTGGTTTTGTCTCAAAATAGTTCTTGATTTTCCTTCCAATTGAATCTTTAAGCCATTTTTGTTCAGGGAGTTCACAAATGTGTGTGGAAATTATGCATGATTTTCTTCCTGTTATTTATTTCTAGTTTCTTATTCTGGTTGAAAAAATACTTAATCTTTTGATTTAATAATTTAGTTCCTTTACATTTAAAGTAATTATTGATAGGTAAGATCTTTGCCAGCGTATTCAACGTGTTTTATGATTACTTTGAAGTTCTTTTTTTTCCTTCTTCTCTCCTAATGTATTTGTGCTTTGATGAATTTTCTGTAATCATGTTCAGTTTTTTTCTCTTTTGCTTTTGTGTACACAATGTAGATTTTTGTCTTTCCTTTATCATGAGTTTGCTATAGAACATTTGCTACAGGCACAACAATGAATATTTAGCTATTACCAAATATGAAAACTATACTTTAGTTACCCTAATTTTATTTTGAAGTCACAACTTAACTCTTTAATATACTGTGTGTACATTGCTAAATTATTGTAGTTTTTAAATATCTTTTATACTAAATTTAAAAATTATTTACATGTCATTGTTAAAGTATTAGAGTATTCTGATTTTGACTGTGTACTTACCTTACTAGTGAGTTTTTACTTCTATATGTTTTTATGGTATTCCTTACTAGTTACTCATTTCAGCTTGCAGATTCTGCATAGGTTTTTTTATAAGGCGGATCTAATGGTGATATGTTCTCCTAGGTTTTGTGTTCTTGTTTGTTTATCACATTCATTTTTTTATATCACATTCATTTTTAAAGGGCAGTTTGAGTATATTATTCTATGCCCTCCTTATCTACAGGTTCTGCTGGAGAAAACATCAGTAGTCTAATGGAAGGTCCTTTGTATGTGAATTTTTTTTTTCTGTTGCTCTCAAAATGTTTGTTTTGTTTTTTTGACAGTATAATTATATGTATCTAAGACCAGTCCCCTTTGTGCTGAATATATTTGAAGTCTTTGTGGACCTCATGTACCTGAATCCGTGGAATATTTGAGACATTTCAGCCATTATTTATTTTAAGTGGTTTGTTCGTTTTTTTTTAACCATTTTCTCCTGCGGAAACTCCCATAATTCGTCACTTATGTCATGGGTGTTTTTAAATTTTTGTTGTTTGTTTGAATTACCAAATTTGCACAATCCGAAATCACCTGTGAAGGAAGGAGGTTCATTGAGGAATTGCCTAGAAGAAGCTGGCCTGTGGGCAGGTCTGTGAGCGATTTTTCAAAATTGGCTTAATTGAGGCGGAAGACTCATCCTGAGCATGTAGGGGCAGGCAGCATTGTGTGAACTGGGCCCTGAATGGTATTAGAGTGGAAGGCAAGCTGAGTAGAGGCGTGCATGTAGTCATTCTCTGCCCTTCTCTGTGGATGTGAGTCATTGTTTCATACTTTTGCTGTCCTGACTTTTGCACAATGATGGACTGTTGCACAATGATGGACTGTAACCCGGCTCACACCGTTGTGTGCTGAAGTGTGCCCTTTCTTCCCGAGTTTCTATTTATCCATCAGCAGCAGAACTGAAACCAGGACAATCCCCAGTGTTCCTTCTCTTCTCTTCATTTTTTTCTCCTTTTTGTGTCTCTGAGTGTAATTTCGGAAGCCCTGTCTGTGCTCTCCAAGCTTCCCCGCTTGTTTAGTCTGCTGGGGATGCACCTTACTTCATGTTCATATTGTTTGTTGTTTTCTTCAGCTCCAGAATTTGGGGTTTTTTAAACATTGATTCATTGTTGTATGTTGCCTTTTCTGACTTACTGATTTATCCTCGTTTTCCTGTAAATTGTTGAATTTCCTGAAAGCAATTCTTTAATTCTTTTTTTTTTAAGTCCTTGTCAGGCAATTCCTATATCTCTTAGGAATTAGTAGTTGAACATTACTGTGTTTCTTTTTTTTCCCTGTCATATTTCCTTGTTGTGTTTATTGGGGTGTTTCTCGAAGTGCTTCCTCCTGGTCTTTACATTTGAAGGAGTAGTCATCTTATTTTGCCTTTACTGTTAGGTTTGGGAAAGAAGCATCTTCACCAATCAGCTGTTCTAGGGATTCTGAGATGTTCTGGTATTTTCTGTGGATGTTCCTCTTCATGTACTTGTTTCTCCTTGGGGAGGGTCTGACTGAGGTTCTTCCATTTGTTTCCCCTGGGACAAGTTTGTATGCCTTCCTCCTTCTGCTCCTATGGAGTTGGGTCACTGCATGTGTATGCTTGAGAGCCATGTGTAAACACTCCTGTGTATGCTTGAGAGCCATGTGTAAACACTCATGTGTATGCTTGAGAGCCATGTGTAAACACTCCTGCTGACTGTCCATGGAGGCTGAGGTGTGCCTCTCTGATCCAGTTAGAGAAGTTGGCAGCAGATTGTAGGTAGGCCGGCTGATAGTCTTGAGTTCTGTATTTCCAGCCTTGATTACTATGGATCCTTACCTCTGTTCCTTTCTTCCATCCTCTCAGCTATATGGTCCTCAGTATTCTTCAGGTGTGAAGAACTAGTCTTGGGTAGCATCCTGCACAGCTGTAACAGCTAGCTGCTCACTATCAGTGCTCTCGATTTCCCCCAAGGGAGGGATCATGGGCCCCAGGTTCCTTTTTTGGTACTGGGCGATGCCACCTGAGGGGATGGGAAGACTTCTTGCTTTTCTCAATGCACTTGCTCTTAGATTTCCTTTTTCTCAAATTGTATTCTGGACCTTCTTTGCTCGATTTCTGAATTCTCCCAAAGGTATTCTCATCCATTCTTGGTTGTCACAGCCAGTGGGCTGCATGGAGATGACAGAAAAACGACTTTGCCACCTTGTTGATATCATTACATTCTGTGTCTTCTGTGTCCCAAAGGGTTTATACAGAATGCTAATTTTCAAGATCATTAATATGTTATTTCATAAAACATGTCCTATTATGGAATGGATTGTAATTTCCTCTCTCTAATTCTAAATATTGGTGATGTGTACATTTTCTCTTTATTTTCCTGATCATTATGGGTAGAAATATATTAATTATGTTGGTCTTCTCAAAGAATTAGCATTTGTTTATGTGTATTTTCTCTGTAATTTTTCTCTTAAAATTGACTATTTCTGCTCTAAAGTTTGGTATTTTCTTCAACTTCTTTTTTGGGGTTAATTTGATTCTGGATTTCTAGTTTCCTCAGGGAGAAGCCTGGAGTTATTTTCTTGAGATTTTCCTTTTTTTTTTTTTTAATGTTTTTGAGACAGAGTCTCCTTATAGCCCCAGCTGGCCTGGAACTCACTCTGTAGACCAGGCTGGCCTTGAACTCACAGAGATCCACCTGCTTCTGCTTCCCAAGTGCTAGGATTAAAGGTGTGTGCCACTGTGCCTGGCTCATGAGATTTTTCTAATCTGGACATTTGATATACTTTATTTGTATCTTAAAACTTATGCTGTATTTTTGTTTATGTTCAGTTAAACATATTAAAATCATATAGATCTTTCCAAGAGGTATGTTAATTAGTTTCTAGGTATTTGAGGATTTTCCATTATTTCTTGGTTACTGATTTACAATTCTATTGTGATCAGAGAACATCCATTGTATATCCTGAATTCTTTAGAGTTTTGTAGGTTATTTTATGAGAGTTGTTTAATTAAAGCAGACTAAATCCTGAATGTGTGATTAGCACTCAAATGCTGTTCTGGTTGGGTAGAGTCCTTTGCACCTGTCACCTAGCCAAGTTGTTTGACCCACTGTGTATCACATCCTTGCTGACTTCTGTCTACTTCTTCTGTCTCTGTCAGTTATTGAGGGCAGAATCATTGGCTTACACATTTCTCTTTACTGTTCTATCTGATTTTGCTTTATGTATTCTGGTGCACTGTTATTAGGTACTTAGATTGAACTATTTGTCTGCTTGGTGAATCATCCCTTTATTATTTTACAGTTTCTGGTAACAGTCTTTGCTGTGAAATCTATGTAGTCATTGTTCCTGAAATCCATATTTTGAAAATGTTTAGTTTGATGTTGCTGTAGGTACTTTGAGCTGCTTTTTGTTGATGTCATTGGCATATCATGTTCCTTCTTTAACTTCTGACCAGTATATGCCATTATGTAATTGAATTTCTCATAGGCAGCATTTAATTAGACTAGACAAATCAATACTGGATAATCCATCTTTCAATTGGGTTGGTATTTTATTTGATATAATTATTAATTTTAAGTTGCTACCATGCTGGGTTTTTTTTTTTGTAATCTTTGTTTCACCTATTCTCTTTTTTATTTATTTATTTATTTTTTTTCTCTCTTAGGTGTTATTTTAATTGTTACTTTAGGGTTTATAATAGATGTCTTCACTGGAATCAGTAGTATTGTATTATTTTACATATATGAAATGTGCAACAATACATATTTATTTTTTCCTAGCGAGGATGCTGGGGATTCAAACTCAGGTTCCCATGCTTATGTAAGCACCCCCTGACCCATCCCCCAGTCTTATGTAAGTACCCCCTGAGCCATCCCCCAGTCCTGTACATGTTAACTTTTTGATAGCAACCACTATGCATTTATGTTGTTGGTGCTGTTATTTATTTATTTATTTATTTATTTATTTATTTATTTATTTATTTATTTTTTGGTCTTTTTTTGAGACAGGGTCTCCCTGTAGCCCCAGCTATCCTAGAACTCACTCTGTAGACCAGGCTGGCCTTGAACTCACAAAGATCTGCCTGCCTCTGCCTTCCAAGTGCTAGGATTAAAGGCATGCGCCACCACGCCCAGCTTTTTTTTTTTTAATCATTTCTATAAATGCACTTGAGATTTGTTCTGAGACATGTGTAAGTTATTTGGAAGCAATATGATCCTTTGTGGAGTCTTGTTTTATGACTTGTCAAGTGGACCCAGAGCAATGTTATTCCAGTGCACTGGTGAGGTATGCCCTCTGTATTCTGTTCAGCACTCTGTGGACAGTTTTTCTGCTCTGGCTGATATGAAAGACCTGGTTCTAGCTCCGTTTAAAGTCCACTGATTGCTCCATACAGTGGATCTCCTCAGTTTCTTTGTGTGTGTAACACTGATTGGTGCTCTAGTGGATACTTGAAGGATACCTGTGCAGTGCTCTGGAAGTGTCTCTGTGTACCTCTCTCCTCCTTATACTCTGTCCCACAGTCTAGTCTTCTGGTTCTCTGTGGACTTTGTGCAGCAATACTGCTGAAACTGGATTGCTTTTCCTTTCTATGACAAAGTCTGTAAAAAGGCATTGAGCTTAAGGAACTGTAGGAACTGTCCTAGCTTTTTCTTTCTGATTTTTCTGTAATCCTGGTTGTTGCTTGTTATCCAGTAGGCCGAGTCACTGCTGTTTTTTATCTTTTTTTTTTTTTGGTCTTTTCGAGACAGGGTCTCCATGTAGCCCAATTTTTTATCTTTTAAAGCTCGCTGTTGGGGAGAGGTTTGTAGTTCTTATCACCTTGGCTGGCGATGGAAGCTTTTTACTACAATTTTTGAATAAAATATAAAGAAGGGACTATTTAAGGCATGAGGAAGGGATTTTGAGTTACTCTGGTGTCAGCAATAATCACACAAGGCCTCTAAGATCATGGTAAAAGAAATATATCAGGCCGGGAGTGATGGCACACACCTTTAATCCCAGCACTCGGGAGGCAGTGACAGATGGATCTCTTGAGTTCAAGGCCCACCTGGTCTACATAGTGAGCTCCAGGCCAGCTGGGACTAAAGGGATACTCTGTCTGAAAAAGACAAAGAAAAAAAAAAGAAATATAAAAAGCGTAAGATGCTTTCAAATTTTAGTAAAGAAACTGCACAAAAAATAAGGCTAGCTTAAGTATCTGGATCCATGAACAGTATACCTAGACTGGAGTTACATTCAGTAGTGTGCTTGGGAAGAGATGGCTTCGATGTATAAGGGGACGATAGTGTTTCCTATCCAGACAAGGTATGCTTTTCTCAGAGGCTCTCATAATCTCCTGTTAATCAGCTGAGATTATTTTGGAAGTCCATGAAGCAGAGTTCAGAAAGAGGGTACCTAGTAAAGTAATGTTTCTAAGGGCTCAGAGGAGATTGGAGGAAAAAGAGAGCTAATTTAAGCTAAATTCAGTGCCAGTCTCTTAGACATTTAGATCTGTGGCTGAGCTGTTCTGAAACTCATTGTAGACAAGGCTGAAAGCTGAGTCCCTTAGATTCTGCTAAGTGGCTGAGGGAGAGAGATTAAGAAAGGAGACAGTTACCGATTCAATATAAGGGTTGACAAGGACAAGGCTGTAAAATCAAGAATGATTTAGACAGCTTAGACTCAGCTTACTAAATTCTGGGACTGTAGAATTATGTGGCATCTTTGATGTTAGAATGAGGTCAATGTTGGTGTTTTTAAAAATTGACTTGTGCCAGGGGTGGAAGGGTGGAAAGAACAAAGGATCAAAGTCCTCTGTCTGCTGGCTCTGTGCCTCAGGAAGTATCTCACTGCTCAGCTCAGATTTCTGTCCAAAAGTTGTGGATCCTCCAGTGTTGTAGACTGGATTAGTAGGGCTTTCTGCTAAGTCAGTAGTACCCTTGACTGGCACAGAATAAATGTTCAAAAGAATTGTTTTGATCCAAAATAGAGGTTATCTCAAAATATCAATAAGTTTTAGAAACATTCGGATCCACATGAATGTCTTTATTTACTGACATAACTCAGAAAGCACTGCTTTTCCCTGAATTCTTGAGGGAAGAGTATGGTGCTCTAGAAGATTACTTCAAATCTGTCCTTAAGCGAGAATTTGTATAGGTACCCTGGGATCCTCTTCTCCCCTTTAAGACCACAGTTTAAAACATTTTTGTTTTAGGGCTGGAGAGATGGCCTAGCAGTTAAAGAGCGCTGACTGCTCTTGCAGAGGACCCGGGTTCGATCCCCAGCACCCACATGGCAGCTGAGAACCGTCTTTAACTCCAGTTCCAGGAGAATCCGACGCCATCTTCTGACCTCCGTGGCATTGCACGACATGGGTGCACAAACCTAATGCAGACAGTACATTCATACACGGACAAAAATAAAATAAGAATAAAATTAAAAAAGAATTTTGTTTTAGTTAGCATACAAAATAATGGGTTTTCCTATGACATTCTGAGCATGTGTGTCATATATGCTTTGTAAATATTCATCCCTATCCCTTAAAGAACACATTGTTTTTGGTGTTGGTGTGTGATGTTGGGGTAGATGGGCCAAGAATTCATCCCATCTAGTTGTACTGCACCCAGTGGGTTTTCAGAAAGGGAGAGGAAAATAGTAGACCTACTATGTGTGTGGTGTGTATATTAGGCAGTCTTGCCTCTTCCCTGTGTTGTTTCATCAGGGGACATGTTGAGTGCTCCCTACCACTTTCCTCAATTTTTAAAAAAGCCATAGCATGGATTTGGGGTTGGGTGGAAACAGTTACAGGATCTGAAAGTAGACAGCATGAAAGAGAGAACCTCAGCTGTAGGCTGTGAGGGTCCTTTTTTTAAAACTTTTTTTATTTATTATTTTTTTATGTGTATGAGTGTACTGTCTGCATGCAGGTTGGTGCCGTTGAACAGATAATCCATGCAGAGGGGCCAAAGGGCTGCTCAGATGGTCTTGTGGAAGGAAAACTAAGCTTAGAGGATAGAAGGCTCGCAAAGCATGGCTCAGCTCAGTCCGAGCAAGAGTTTGTAGTAATATGCTCATTTTGGAAATTCTGACAGTGATGGAGGGGACTTCACTGCCCTCCAGGCCTCCGCTCTACTCCTCTTCTCCGAGGGTGCCATAGTAATGCAGGCTTTTGTGTGTTTTCTTGGAAGTCTTCCAAGCTAGGCCTTTTTCAAGAGAATGGCTCCCAGACGTGGCTGTCTAGATCACCTGGGCCACTGGAGCTGATGGAAGGAGGACACTTGCATTACTGTCAGTTTCAAGGCGGTACTCACATAGTTTTGAGACCAGTCTCTAAGGACCACTGAGGCTCTATCCATCCCCCCTCCACTCTTGTTCTTACTTTTTGAGATGGGGTATCACTGTGTAGTCTGGCTGGCATCCCTTGTAATCTTCCTGCCTCAGCCTCCTGAGCACTGTGTTCTCGTTGTGTACCACCATGCCCATTTAAGAACTATGCTTCTTTCATACTATAGCATACAAAGAACTTATTTGTTATTATATTTTTATTCTTCTCGAGACCTGTATCCCTTTAGCCCCAGCAGGCTTGGAACTCACTATGTAGACCAGGCTGGCCTCAATCTCACAGAAATCCTTCTGCTTCTGATTCCCAAGTGCTGGGATTAAAGGTGTGTGCCACCATGCTCAGCCCAAGAACTTGCTTATTTATTTATTTATTTATTTATTTATTTATTTATTTATTTATCTTAAAAACTAATTTCATATAATGTATTTTGATCATATTCAGACCCTTCCCCATATACTCTATTATATTTTTAAAAGGTCTATTGAATCTAGTTTATGTTACCCAGATGGCCTCGGGTGTGGGTCTGTCCCTTGGACCCTGGTCAACCAACCTGGCATCACACCCTTGAAGAAAACAGACTCTCTTCCTCCCAGAAGCTATTAGTTGCCAGCAGTTACTCAGCTAGGGCTGGGGCTTCTTTCCCACCTCCCCATCCATGCTGGGTTTTTGTCTGGCTCTGGCTTGTTCAAGTCTTATGCATGTTGTCACAAGTGCTCTGGATTCATACATGCAGTTGCCCTGTCATGTCTTATAAACACGATTTCCTGTGCTCATCGACCACCTCTGGCTCTTACAACCTTTCCGTGTCATTTTTTTGCAATGATCCCTGAACCTTGGGAGGAAAGAGTGGGGAATAGTGTCCATTTAGGGCTGAGCACTAAGCAGTCTCTTGTTCTGTGCACATTGACCTGTTGTCAGTCTCTATGTTAATAGCCATATGCTACAAGAAGAAACTTCTTTCATAAGTGTTGAGATATAGATTAACAGTAAGTCATTAGAAGTCAGGTTAATACTATGTCTATTTCACAGAGTAATAGTAGCAGCTTCTCCCCTATGGCCTATGACCAGTCTAGTCACAGGTTCTTGGTCCTGATATCAGTATCAGGTATGGGTTCCATCTTGGGAACCAGGCCTTAAATCCAATCAGAAAGTGGTTGGTTACTCCCATAACATTCATGCCACTGTTGTGCCAATAGCATATCTTTCCAGGCCAGTTGTTATTGTAGCTCATGGTATTTACAGCTGGGTAAGGTCGGTGATTGTCTTTTCTCTCCCAGTAGCATGCACAGTACCTTCCAGTACTATGAAAATTAGACAACAGAGATGAACCTTTAAGGTCAGTATCAGCTTGATTTCTCCATGTTTGTTCTGTGACTCACATATATAGTATCTTCAGCAATAGGGTCTCAGCAGCTCTTTTCAATACATGTAGCAGAGAGTTCTCCTGTTTAGGCTCTAATTTTGCCTAATCACCTCAGGTGCTGATCAGAACAGGGCTTTCCATCCTGGGCTACTGGAGATCTTGTATGAAAACAACAATAACAATAAAACAAAACAAAGAGTGAACCCAGCCTGACCATACCTTCATCTCTAGTGATGTGGGTGAGCTTGGTACAAGTAGGCCTTCATCTCCAGTGGTGCCCATGTGCTTGGCCAAGCAGGCCTCCGGCTCCAGTGGACCTAGACAGCATCCTCCAACTAGGCCCCTGGTGCCTATAGGACCATTCAGCACTGCTGAAACAGGCTTTCTGCTCCTTCAGGTCCAGGGAGCACCTGGGGCCTCAGCTTTGGAAGGACCAGGCCTCCAAAGTCCTGGTGGGTTCAGACATTGGCGCAGGGCCTGAGCTTTGGCTCCAGTGTGCCTAGGGTTCCCTGAGAGACTGGGTTTTGGCTCCAGTAGTCTCTTAAAGGCTGAGTGGGTGTGGAGTTTAGGCTTCTGGGGTTTCAGTGGTCACTGGAGGATAGGAGTCTATACTGCTGTGGTTCTAGAGGTTGATTCAGGCCTGTAGTGTTGACTGCAGCCCTGGGGTGGTACAGAGATTTTGGTGGGTCTCACCTTAAGTGTCCTGTTCCTAGTGAGTTTGCAGAGTTCAGGAGGTGACTGGGTAGCTGTCCCTGGTTACCTCAGGGCTTAGGGTGTGACCCTATTTGGAGTGCTGTTGGCCCGTAGCAAAAGATAAGATTATGTCAGCAACTTCACCAGACAATCAATTAAGCTGTACCAGTCCCTAAGGTTAAGGCTCATACTGATATCCCTTTATGAAGAATCACAGAATATAAAACATCCAAACTGTATTGAAATGGGAAGTCAAATCCGATAGACAAACCTACTCCAACAAACGGATAAAACACAATAAGGAAACACAAGAATATGACACCAACACCACCCATGACTTACCTCTAAGTGGTCAGTTCCCTAGAAGGGAGTTGAGAATCTCAGAGATAGCTGAAATGTTCAAGAGGGAGTTCAGAGTTTTACTTTTTAAAAGAATTGGTGACCATATAGAAGAATCAAACAAACAGATGAATGAATTAAGGAAATCTCTCCAAGACCTTGACAAAATGGCCTCCAAAGTGAATGAAACAGTCTATAAACTGGAGGCAGAAGGCCAAAATGTGGAGGCAGAATTTCAGCAAGGAGATTGAAACACTGAAAATGAATTAAGCAGAAATACTTGAAATGAAGGAGATGATCAGTCAACTGAAAACCAAAGCAGATGCCATCATTAACAGAGAAGAATGAGGGCAGAACACGTTTCAGGAATAGAGAATCAAGTCAAAACAATAGTACAGACATCTCTAGGGGAAAAAATAAGGGAACATGAATAAACCTTCCAAGAAATCTAGGATACGTTCAGGAGGCCAAACCTGACAATTCATGGTGTAGAAGACACAGAAATAAAACCAAATGGGCATCATAAATTTCCCTAAACCTAGTAAAAGAAGTAAACATCCAAACGCAAAAGGAGCCAGGTGTAGTGGCACACGCCTTTAATCCTGGCCCTAGGAGGCAGAGGCAGGTGGATCTCAAGGCCAGCCTGTTGTATGTAGGGGGTTCCAGGCTAGCTGGGGCTATAGGGAGAACCTATTTCAAAAAGATCACCACCCCACCAAAAAAAAAATCCAGAAGAGCATACAGTGGAATTTACTTGCAAGCTCTGTGTGGTGGTTTAAATGAGAATGTCCCCATAGGCTTCAAGTATTCAGACATTTTGTCCCCAGTTGGTGGTGCTGTTTTGGGGTATCTTAGAAGGTGTGGCCATGCTGGAGGAAGAACATCACTGGGGGCGAGGCTTAAAGAATTCAACAAGCCTTGCCAGTCTCCAGTTGCTCTCTCTCTGCTTTCTGTATTCACTGGAAGATGTAAACCTCAGCTTTCTGTTCCAGCTCTTGCCACCGTGCCTCTCTGCCACCATGGACTCTAATTCCCTGGAACCGTCAATCATAAGCTCAAATAAAATCTTCCTTTTATAAGTTCCCTTGGTCATGGTAGTTTTATCACAGCAACAGAAAAGTGACTAATAAACTCTGAAAGCAAATAACTGTGACCCAAGAATGCTATACCCTTCAAGTTAATCTTTTTAAATTGGTGTAGAAATAAGGGTATGTCAAGGCAAATAAAAATTTAGGCAACTTAATTTGAATTAAAAACAATTTAACATTTGAAAATTTCATACCTGGGTATTCATTTCCACTCTTCTAGTCCCCACTTCAACCTTTCCCATGCTCCCCCACTCTCAGATTCTTGCCGTTTTCTTTGATTATTACTGTTATATACACATCTACATTTATAAATACATACATACTTCAGTATCCATTGATTGCCTGTCTTCATCTAAAGTAGGCCCTGTGGAAATTCCCCATCCACACTGGCATCTCAGCCAGTGTTGTCATTATGCAGATCATGTTGGCTGCTATGCTGTAGACATTTCATGGGTGCAGCTTCCCTGTCATGTCTAGAATGCATTATCTAGCAACAGGTTTCTTGTTCTTGGGATGTCTTAGAAGTTGTGGCCATGATGGAGGAAGTACATCACTGGGGGAAGGCTTAGAGAATTCAACAAGCCTCGCCAGTGTCCAGTTGCTCTCTCTCTCTCTGCTTTCTGTATTCACTGGAAGATGTGAACCTCAGCTTTCTGCTCCAGCTCCTGCCACCACGCCTCCCCGCCACAATGGACTCTAATTCCCTGGAACCATCAATCATAAGCTCAAATCAACTCTTCCTTTTCCTCAGGAAAAAAAAAGTCCATGTCAAACAGCAACTCAGGAAAAATATAAAAGGAAAAGAAGTACAAATAATTCAGCAAAACACACATTCACCAAAGAAATTCATGGGAACTAGCAAGCTCCCTTCTATAATAAACTTAAATGTTAATGGTTTCACCTCTAAAAAGACAGACTAATGGACTGGATTGAAAAACAAGAACCAAATGTATATTCTTGCCGAAAAACACAATAAGACAGGAGAAATATGAAAAAAACCTCAATATTAAATAGGATTCAAAACAATCTACCAAAGAAATGGAAAATATAAACAAACAAATGGAAGTGTAGTTATCTTTAGATAACATAAACTTCATAACAACTAATTAGCAGATAAAAAAGTAAGGGGACAATTAAGGGAGCAATTAACTGGGAAGACAGAAAATAATAAGCAGGCACCAAATATTTGAGCCCCAAGTTTTATGAAACACTAGTCATAAAAGGCCATATAGGTCCTGACACCATAATAATGGAGGACTTAAACACCCCACTCACATGGTTAGATAAATCTTAGAAATTAAAATCAAGTAAGGAAATCTTATGGACCAACTTGATTTGATTGACATATTATATATGTATATATATATATAATTATATATGTATATATAAAATATTCCACCCGGGGCTGGAGAGATGGCCTAGTGGTTAAGAGTGCTGACTGCTCTTGCAGAGGACCCGGGTTTGATCCCCAGCACCCACATGGCGGCCGAGAACCGTCTGAAACTCCAATTCCAGGAGAACTCCAGTTCCAGGGGAATCCGACACCCTTTTCTGACCTCTGCGGCATTGCACGACACGGGTGCACAGACTTCCATGCAGACAGTACATTCATACACATACAAAAATAAATAAAATTAATTAAAAAATTAAAAAAATATTCCACCCAAAATATAGGAATACACATTTTTTTCCCCAGCAGCAAATGGAACCTTTCCCCAAATTGATCATATCGTAGGCCACAAAGGAAATCTCAGTAAATAAATAAAAGAGATAATTCTTGTGTCTTATTAGATCACAATGTAATAAAAATAGAAATTAATAACAAGATAAATCACAAAATACTTGGGAGATAGGGAAATACATTTTTCAATGAATAATGGATCATCTAAGAAATCAGAGGTGAAATAAAGAAAATTCCTAGTGGCCAATTGTACTAAGAACACAACCTATCAAAACCTCTGTTACGCAGTCAAGGCTAAGAGGACAGGTTATAGTGGTAAGGGCTTACATTAAAAATTTTGAGAGACATGAAATAAACAATATAATGAGGCAGCTCAAGGCTTTTGATAAACAACAAGCAAGAAATCATAGAGATGAGGGAAGAAATTAATGAACTAGAGGCTGGCTAGAAGAAAATATGTAAAATGGACCAAAGAGTTGGTTCTGTGAAAAAGTAAGTTTGACAGATCCTTAGTCAATTTGACAGAAAGAGGGACAAGACACAAATAAAATTAGAGATTAAAAGGATGCCATTAGAGTAGAGTAGGATGAAATACAGGACATTATCAAAGAGATTACTTTGTAAAGCTAGTCTCTAAAGTTCTGGAAAACCTAGAAGAAATGGAAGAATTTCTGAATGCATGTAATCCACCCAAATTAAAACCAGAAATTGTAATAACTTCCAGAGACCCATTATAAGCAAAAAGACAAAACTTTTAATCAAAAGTCTCCCTTCAAGGAGTGACCCTAGATAGGGTAACTAGACTCCAGTGGATGAACTTGCCCCATGATCATCTGATCAACAAAAATTTGATTTGATATGCCTTAACACATATGACAGAGTACATGAAATACAGTGTGTGTGGGGGGGCAATGAGGAGGTGTGGATGGGGAAGATATGATAGAGATTATTGTATGAAACACAAAAATCCAATAAAAATAGACATTAAAGAATTCTCCCTTTAAGGAAAAGCCCAGGACAGGACACCCTTACTGTTGAATTCTATCATACATTCAGGGAAGATGTCATACCAATACTTCTTAACTTGTTCTGCAAAATATAAAGTAAAGGAACACAATTCATTCTATGAGTCCAGTGTTATTCTGATACCCAAACCAGGTAAAGGCATAATAACAACAAAAATACCCACTACAGACCAATTTCTTTGATGAATATAAATGCAAAAATTCTCAAAAAAAATACTTACAAACTGAACTCAGGGCCATATGAAGAAGATCATAAAGTATGATCAAATGGGTTCAACACATGCAAATCAGTAAGTGCAATACATCACATAACTACACTAAAGGGCTGAAAATATAACATCTTGATTGATGCTGGATATTTGAAAAGAAATATTCTGTCAAATGTCTGTTTGACAAAGCACAACATGCTTTTATGATAAAAGTTTGGGAGAGGTTAGGAATAGATAAGCATACCTTTAAAAGAGGCTGTATACAATAAACATACCACAAACATTAAATGGAGACATCCTGAGAGCATTTTCTCTAAAATCAGAAACAAGACAAGTATAGCCACTGTCCCCTCTTTTATTTGATACAGTACTTGAAATGTTAGCTATAGAAATTAGGCTGGGCGTGGTGGTGCACACCTTTAATATTAGCACTTGTGAGGCAGAGGCAGGCTGGTCTCTGTGAGTTCAAGGCCAGCCTGGTCTACAGAGTGAGTTCCAGGCCAGCTGGGGCTGTAGGGAGACCCTGTCAAAAGAAAAAGAAAAAGAAAGAAAGAAAGGAAGGAAGGAAGGAAGGAAGGAAAGAAAGGAAAGAAAGGAAAGAAAGGAAAGGAAAGAAAGGAAAGAAAGAAAGAAAGAGAAAGAGAGGAAGGAAAGAAAGAAAGAAAGAAAGAAAAAAGTAGCCTTTTTACAGTATGTTTTCAGAGAAAGAAACTAAGAAAAAAATATCCCATTAGCAATCATATCAGAAAAGTTAATTACTTAGGAAAACAGCTAAGAAAAAAGACAAAAACCTTTACAATGAAAACATTGTAGACAAGACACTGAAAAAGGAAATCAGAATATTCTAAATGATGGAAAGAACTTTATTCTTCTGGATTGACAAAATCAATGTTGTGATAATGGCTGCTACCAATATTAATCCACAGAATTAATGGGATATCTATCAAAATTCCAATGTCATATCTCACTGAACTAGGAAAATACAATCGTAGAATTCACATGAAAACATAAAAGGCCACAAATAGCCAAAGTAATCCTTTCAAATTAGAACACAGTCAGAGATATCCCAATTCCTGACCTCAGATTATATTACAGAGCTATAGTGATAAAGATCCCTGTTACTGTCATAAAAACAGACAGGTAGACCAACAGAGCAGAATAGAGGGCTTACAAATAAAGGATAATGCTATATCTTTTATGCTAATTCTTCACAAAAGAGGAGAAATCACACACGGGAAGAAAAGATAGGTTGTTCAATATAAATGATATTGGCAATACTGGATTTCTACCTGCAGAAGAATGAAAATAGATTCACAACTTTCCCCTTGTACAAAAATCAATAAGAAATGATCCAAACTCTTGGTTTAAAATCTGAAACATTAAAACTTCTTGATGAAAATGTAGGGAATACTCTTCAGGAAATCAGGGTGGCCAAGAACTTTATGAATTCAGACAGCATCAATAGTACAGAAATTAGCCCCAACTTTCAACAGATGGTATTATCTCCAAAGCACCCAGATAGCATATAGAATGGGAGGAAATCTTTATACCAGCTATATATCAGATAAGAGGCTAATATCCAGAATATACAAATAACTACAAACATGAAGCACCAAGGGAATAAATTTACAAATCAGATGAGTCAATGAATTGTATAGACAGTTTTCAGAAAACAATGTAAATGACTGACAACTAGTTTTAAAATTGTTCAGTATGCCTAGTCATCAGGGAAATGCAAAATTAAAGCTATTTTGAGATACCACCTTACCCTGTTAGAATAGCTGCCACCATCAAGAAATTTGAGGAAATGTTGGAGGGAATGTAGAGAAAGAGGAACCCTTATTCAGGGATTCTGAGAGAGAAAATTTGTACAGCCATTATGGAAGTCAATTTGGAGGTTCCTCAAAAAATTAAAAATGGAGCTATCATATCACCCAACTGTCTTATTCTTGGTCATACACAGACAACTCCATATCTTACCATAGAGTTATTTGTACCTCCATGTTTATTATTATTCCTCTTTTCACTATATAGTAAGGAAATGAAACCAACTAAACTGTCCATTAACAGATGAATGGATAATGAAAATCTGGTATATGTATAAAATGGACTATTGTTCAGCTGTAAAGAATAAGGAAATCACGAAATTCACAGCAAAATGGATAGATCTAGAATGTATAATATTAAGTGAGTTCATCTGGTCTCAGAAAGTAAAAGAGTATGTTTTCTTCCATATACAGACCCTAGCCCATAGTGTATACAGGTACATATGTAAACAAATGCATGTGTGGATAGACTATAGTATTTAGAATCGAGGAGCTGGAGGTTCAGCTTAGCAGTTAAGATCATTGCCTGCTCTTGCAGAGAACCCAGGATGGTGGCCAACAACCATCTGTAACTCCAGTTCCAGGGGATCTGATTCCCTTAATGGGAGGTGGCTTCCAGGTCAGTTCCAGCTCCTTTGCTCCAAGTCCTGTGTCTAAAGTGTGTCTTATCTTCATCAATAGGGTCTTAACCTTCAAGTTCTGGGAAGTAATCAAGGTTTGTAGAAGTCACCTATGTAATTTTGGGAGTCTCTTGGACTATACTGACCAACAACTAAAAGGGAGGTTTGTCCTGCTTATGACTGTTTATTGTTATGCACCCTTCAGCTATGCTCATGGACACATGTCGAGTTATTGTATATGTAATTTTCAGGAGTCTTTTGAACTAATACACTTCCTCTAGTCTTCCACACCAGCCTAGCATTATTTTTCACTCTCCCCTCTCCCCATGTCTAACCCTCTCTCATCCCTCCCCAGTTAAAGTACCCCCACTCTCCCCATTTCACCCTTGAAAAGGCCTGTCTCCTCTGGTCCCCCTCTCTTGAGCTCCTTTATCCCCATGGTTCCTGATAGAATCCTCCCTCTCCTCTCCTCTCCTCTCCTCTCCTCTCCCCCCTCTCCCCCCCCCCCCCCCCTCCCCCCCCCCCCCCGCCCCCCCTACGGCAGCCCACACACTCTGCCACAACACGGGTGTTGCACAACCGGGTGGGTCACAAACTACATTCAGACAGTACATTCGTACACTAAAACATAAAAAATTAAAAACTAAACAAAACACACATTCAAAACAATCACCCATCATATTTAATCACCCATGCCTTTAGTTCAGAGAATGCGGGATGGTTCAAAAATCTGCAAAGTCAATAAATGTCCATTAAATCATAAACTAGGTCTGAAAGGACACAAAACCCCAATGCCCACCTCAGAAGATGCGAGAAACCTACAAGGGCATTATAATTTAAAAGTCCTAGAGGGAAGAATTGGACTGGAGAGATGAGTACTCTTTCATACTATTAAAAATTAAGCGATATATATAATAGTATCTATATTATATATATATATTATTATATATATTCAAACCATGGCCAAACATTCATTTCTAAATAGGAAAAGCGGAAGCATTCCCATAAAAACTCCAGGAACTGATACCAGGCTTGTCTACTCTCCACTCCTTATTATTATTAATACTTGAGAACTTCTTTCTAAGAAAAAGACAAGAGAAGTAGAAGATTAAAGTCAGTACTAATTAGGAAAAGACAAGAAGGTCAAAGAAAACCTATTTGCAGTTGATATGATGTTATTATACATAAGAGATCCCCAAAATACCACCACAAAATTCCTAGAAATAATTAACACTTTGAGAAAAGTGGCAGGTTACAAAATTAATCTACAAAATTTAATAGCCTTTCTATATATCAATAACATGCATTTGAGAAAAGAGTACATGGAAACCCTCACATTCATATAGTCTCAAAAAAAGTTCTAGAAATAAGCTTACCAAAGAGATTCAATCTTGGAAGAAAGAGATAGAAGAAGACACCAGGAGATGGAAGGACATTCAGTGCTCATGGATTTGAAGAATTAATATTGTGAAAATGACCATCCTACCAAAAGCAATCTATAAACTTAATGCAATCCCAATCAAAATTCCTATGACATTCTTCACAGAACTGGAAGAAAAAAAAACAATATTATTAAAATCATTGGAATCACAAAAGCCCTGGATGCCGGCAAACTGAGCTACAAAGAGCGATCCTGGGGGGATTAACCATATCAGATCTCCTAACTATATTAAAGAGTTAGTTATAAAAACAGCAGGGTATTGGCACAAAAACAGACACATAGATTAATGGAAAAAAGTCAAGACCCCAAACATGAGTACATACAACTTCAGTCACCTGATATTTGACAAGGTGCCAGAAAACAAAACACACTGGGAGGAAAGACAGACTTCCCTTCAACAAAAGGTGTTGGAAAAAAGGATCTCCACCTGTGGAGAATGAAAAACTAGATCCTTATCTTTCACCTTGCACACAAATGTCAACTCCAAATGGATCAAGACCTCAATTGTGAAACCTGAAATTTTGAAGACTATTAGCAAGAAAACATAGCCATTATGCTGTAAGATGCAGGTATATGAAAGGACTTTCTAAATCAAACATTGTTGCTCAGCAACAAATAACGTAAGGTCAACAATCAATACGTGGGATCACTCATTAATCAAACAAAAAATCTCTGTCCAGCACAAAAGAAACAACCATGAAATGTGAACAGAAACCCACGAGTGGGAAAAAATTTCTTTACCACGAATACACTGACAGAGCTTTACTATCCAAATTATAAAGAACTCAAAATACAAAAGATCAAGAAAAACAAATGATACAATTAAAAGATGAGCTCATGGATCTGAACACAGTTCTCAAAAAACAAGACAACTAAAGATGGTAAGAGAAATTAAAAAAAAAAAAACTCTTCCACCCCCCCCCCCCCCCCCCACCATGTCCCAGGGATCCGGTCGCCCTCCCGAACCCCCACTGCCCGTTAATCCCCAGCACTTCTGGAGAGCAGCAGGCAGATCTCTGNAGAACACGTTTCAGGAATAGAGAATCAAGTCAAAACAATAGTACAGACATCTCTAGGGGAAAAAATAAGGGAACATGAATAAACCTTCCAAGAAATCTAGGATACGTTCAGGAGGCCAAACCTGACAATTCATGGTGTAGAAGACACAGAAATAAAACCAAATGGGCATCATAAATTTCCCTAAACCTAGTAAAAGAAGTAAACATCCAAACGCAAAAGGATCCAGGTGTAGTGGCAAACGCCTTTAATCCGAGCCCTAGAGGCAGAGGCAGGGATCTCAAGGCCAGCCCTGTTGTATGTAAGGGGTCCAGGCTAGCTGGGGCTATAGGGAGAACCTATTTCAAAAAGATCACCACCCCACCAAAAACAAAAATCCAGAAGAAGCATACAGTGGGACTACGCCCTCTAACTATGCACCAGCTCTGTGTGTGTGGTTTAAATGAGAATGTCCACCATAGGGTCCAAGTGTTCCAACATTTGTCTCCAGTTGGTGGTGCGGTTTTGGGGGGTAAATCCTTAGAAGGTGTGGCCATGCCTGAGGAAGAACATCACTGGGGGCGAGGCTTAAAGAATTCAACAAAGCCTTGCCAGTCTCCAGTTGCTCTCTCTCTGCTTTCTGTATTCCTGGAAGATGGTAAACTCAGCCTTTCTGCGTCCAGCTCTTTCACCCAGTGCCGCTCCCCCCCCCCCCCCACCAACCTGGCTCTGCCACCATGGACTCGAATTCCCTGGAACGCGTCAATCATAACTCAAATAAAATCTTCCTTTTATAAGTTCCCTTGGTCAGGGTAGTTTTATCACAGCAACAAAATTGACTAATAAACTCTGAAAGCAAATAACTGTGACCCAAGAATGCTATACCCTTCAAGTTAATCTTTTTAAATTGGTGTAGAAATAAGGGTATGTCAAGGCAAATAAAAATTTAGGCAACTTTAATTTGAATAAAAAAAATTTAACATTTGAAAATTTTTCATAATACCTGGGTAATTCATTTTCCACTCTTCTATCCAACTTCAACCTTTTCCTCATGCTCCCCCACTCTCAGATTCTTGCCGTTTTCTTTGATTATTACTGTTAAATATAAATACATACATTTATAAATACATACATACTTCAGTATCCATTGATTGCCTGTCTTCATCTAAAGTAGGCCCTGTGGAAATTCCCCATCCACACTGGCATCTCAGCCAGTGTTGTCATTATGCAGATAGTGTTTGGCTGCTAATGCGGTAGACATTTCATGGTGCGCTTCCCTGTCCATGTCTAGAAATGCCATTATCTAGCACAGTTTTTTTCTTGTTCTTGGGATGTCTTAGAAGTTGTGGCCATGAATGGGAAGTACATCATTGGGGGAAGGCTTAGAGAATTCAAAAAAGAGCATAGCCAGTGTCCAAGTTTGCCCTCTCTCTCTCTCCCTGCTTTCTGTATTCACTGGAAGTGGGGGGGGGGGGTAACCTCAGCTTTCTGCTCCAGCCGCCTGCCACCCACCACGCCTCCCCGCCACAATGGACTCTCTAATTTCCCTGGAACCATCAATCCTAAGCTTAAATAAACGCTCCTTTTCCGCAGGAAAAAAAAAAAGAAGGTCCATGTCAAACAGCAAACGCATGGAAAAAATATAAAAGGAAAAGAAAGTACAATAATTTCAGCAAAACACACATTCACCAAAGAAAGTCCATGGGAAATAAGCAAGCCCTCCCTTCGATAGAAACTTAAATGTTAATGGTTTCACCTCTAAAAAGACAGACTAATGGCTGATGGAAAAAAAAGAACCAAATGTAGAATTTCTTGCGAAAAACACAATAAGACAGGAAGAAATATGAAAAAAAACCTGCAATAATTAAATAGATTCAAACAATCCCAAAGAAAATGAAAAATATAAACAAACAAATGGAAGTGTAGTTATCTTTAGATAACATAAACTTCATAACAACTAATTACAGATAGAAAAAGTAAGGGGACAATTAAGGGAGCAATTAACTGGGAAGACAGAAAATAATAAGCAGGCACCAAATATTTGAGCCCCAAGTTTTATGAAACACTAGTCTAAAAGCATATAGGTCCTGGACAAACAAGAAAAAACCATAATATGAGAGAAAAAAGCTAAACACAACAAAACCAACTCACATGGTTAGATAAATCTTAGAAATTAAAATCAAGTAAGGAAATCTTATGGACCAACTTGATTGTGATTGCCAATATTTATATAATAGTATATAATATAATACATAGATATAAAATTGAGATTCACCATAACAGGCAGGGCTGGAGAGATGGACCTATGGTTAAGATTGCTGACTAGCTCTTGCAGAGGACCCACGGGTTTTGATGCCCCAGCACCCACATGCGGCCGAGAACCGTCTGAACTCCCAATTCCAGGAGAACTCCCAGTTCCAGGGGAATCGCAACACCATCTTTTCTGACCTCTGCGGCATTGCATACGACACGGGTGACAACAGACCTTCCCATGCAGAAGTACAACAATACACATACAGAAATAAATAAATGTAAGTAAAAAATTAAAAAAATTGCCACCCCAAAATATAGGAATACACATTTGTTTTTCCCAGCAGCAATGGACCTTTCCCCAAATTGAATCATATCGTAGGCCACAAAAGGAAATCCTCCATAGTAATAAATAAACAGAAGCTTTCTTGTGTCTTATTAGATCACAAATGAATAAAAATAGAAATTAATAACAAATAAATCACAAAATACTTGGGAGATAGGGAATAACATTTTATTTCAATGAATAATGATCATCTAAGGAAATCAGAGGTGAAATACAAGAAAAGTCCTAGTGGCCAAGTGTAACTAGAAAAGAACACAACCTATCAAAACCTCTGTTTACGCGTCAAGGCTAAAGGACAGGTTATAGTGGTAATGGCTTACATTAAAAATTTTGAGAGACATGAAATAAACAATATAATGAGGCAGCTCAAGGCTTTTGATAAACAACAAGCAAGAAATAATAGAGATGAGGGAAGAAATTAATGAACTAGAGGCTGGCTAGAAGAAAATATGTAAAATGGACCAAAGAGTTGGTTCTGTGAAAAAGTAATTTTGACAGATCCTTAGTCAAATTTAGACCAGAAAGAGGGACAAGACACAAATAAAATTAGAGATTAAAAGTGATGCAGCATTAGAGTAGAGTAGGATGAAATACAGGACATTATCAAAGAGATTACTTGGTAAAGCTAGTCTCTAAAGTTCTGGAAACCAAGAAGAAAGTGGAAAAAATGTTCTAGAATGCATATAATCCACCCAAGAATAAACCGGAAAATTGGTAATAACTTCCCGAGACCCATTATAAGCAAAAGACAAAACTTTAATCAAAGTTTCCGTCAAGAGTGACCCTATTAGGGTGAACTAGAACTCCAGTGGATGAACTTGCCCCATGATCATCTGATCAACAAAAATTGGATTTAAATAGTGCATTAACACATATGAAGAGTACCAGAAATCCAGTGTCGCTGTGGTGGGGGGGCACAGCGGGGGTGTGGATGGGGGCAGCATATGAGAGGTATTTGTATGAACCCAAACCCATCCACCTAAATAGACCATTAAAGACACTTCTCCCCTTTCGGCCAACCCACGGCAGGCACCCTGACTGTTGACTTCTAACTCATACTCACCCGGGGTTATGTCCATGACACACTAACCTTTAACGTTTTTGCAAATATAAAGTAAAGGAACACAATTCATTCTATGAGTCCAGTGTTATTCTGATACCCAACACAGGTAAAGCAATAATAACAAACAAAAATACCCACTACAGACCAATTTATTCTTTGATGAAATATAAATGCAAAAAATTCTCAAAAAAAATACTTACAAACTGAACTCAGGGCCATATTGGGGGGGGAAGAATCATAAAGTATGAATCAAATGGGTTCACACACAGAATGGCAAAATCAGTAAGTGCAATACATCACATAACTCGAACTAAAGTGGCTGAAAATATAACATCTTGAATGATGCTGGATAGTTGAAAAGAAATATTCTGTCAAATGTCTGTTTGACAAAGCACAACATGCTTTTATGATAAAAGTTTGGGAGAGGTTAGGAATAGATAAGCATACCGTTTAAAAGAGGCTGTATACAAGTAAACATACCACAAACACCCCCCCCCCTTAAATGGGAGAATCCTGAGAGCGATTTTCCTCTAAAATCAGAAACAAGACAAAGATAAGCCACTGTCCCCCTCTTTTTATTTGTACGTACTTTAAATGTTACTGATAGAAAATTAGGCTGGGCGTGGGTGTCACACCTTTTAATAAGCAACCTGTAGAGGCAGAGGCAGGCTGGTCTCTGTGAGTTCAAGGCCAGCCTGGTCACAGAGTAGTTCCGGACCAGCTGGGGCTGTGGGAGACCCTGTCTCAAACAGAAAAAGAAAAAGAAAGAAATAGAAAGAAAAGAGAGAAGAGAAAGAGAAAGGGAAGAAAAGGAAGAAAGGAAGAAGAAATGAAGTAAGAAAGGTAAGAAAGGTAAGCAGAGACAGATAAATGGAGAAAGGAAAGAAATGAACCCACTAAGAAAAAGAATAGAAAAAGCGTAGGCATCAATACATCGCGCAATCCAAAGTCCAGTCCTTTTTACAGTTATGTTTTTTCAGAGAAACAGAAACATCAAAACATACACCCCTACTCCCATTAGCACATCTTTCAGAAACTTAATTCACTCTTCGTGTCACACTAACACCGACACACACCCACCCTTCTCCCCTGAAACCCCTTTTAGTCGACCCCCAACCACCTGCCCACTACCAAAGACACATTTCAACATATTCTAAATGACCTGAAGACCCTTTTCATTCTTCGATTGATTCTTCCCAAAAATCCAATGTTTGTGATAAATGGCTGCCTACCAATATTAATCCACAGAATTAATTGGATATCCAATCAAAATTCCAAAGTCATATCTCACTGAACTAGGAAAATACAATCCGTAGAATTCACACAAAATGAAACATGAAAGGCCACAAATAGCCAAAGTAATCCTTTCAAATTAGAACACAGTCAGAGATATCCCAATTCCTGACCTCAGATTATATTAAAGAGCTATAGTAAAAAAGATCACAGGAAAAAACAGACAAGGTAGACCAACAGAGCAGAATAGAGGGCTTACAAATAAAGGATAATGCTATATCTTTTATGCTAATTCTTCACAAAAGAGGAGAAATCACACACGGGAAGAAAAGATAGGTTGTTCAATATAAATGATATTGGCAATATACTGGATTTCTAATTTACCTGCAGAAGATGAAAATAGATCACAACTTTCCCCTTGTACAAAAATCAATAAGAAATGATCCAAACTCTTGGTTTAAAATCTGAAACACAAAACTTTCTTGATGAAAATGTAGGGAATACTCTTCAGGAAATCAGGGTGGCCAAGACTTTATGAATTCAGACACAGCATCAATAGTACAGAAATTAGCCCCAACTTCAACAGATGGTATTAATCTACCAAAGCACCCAGATAGCAATATGGAAGGGAGGAAATCTTTATACCAGCTATATATCAGACAAGAGGCTAGTATCCAGAATATACAAAAACTACAAACATGAAGCACCAAGGGAATAAATTTACAAATCAGATGAGTCAATGAATTGTATAGACAGTTTTCAGAAAACAATGTAAATGACTGAAATAGTTTTTAAAATTGTTCAGATGCCTAGTCATCAGGGAAATGCAAAATTAAAACTATTTGAGATAACCACCCATTTACCTGTTAGAATAGCTGCCGCCATCAAGAAATTTGAGGAAATGTTGGAGGGAATGTAGAGAAAGAGGAAACCCTTATTCAGGGATTCTGAGAGAGAAAATTTGTACAGCCATTATGGAAGTCAATATGGAAGTATCTCTAAAATTTAAAATGGAGCCTATCATATCACCCAACTGTCTTATTCTTGGTCATACACAGACAACTCCATATCTTACCATAGAGTTATTTGTACCTCCATGTTTATTATTATTCCTCTTTTCACTATATAGTAAGGAAATGAAACCAAACCAACACTGTCCATTAACAGATGAATGGATATGAAAATCGGTATATTATAAAATGGACTATTGTTCAGCCGTAAAGAATAAGGAAATCACGAAATTCACAGCAAAATGGATAGATCTAGAATGTAATAATATAAGTGAGTTCACTGGTCTCCAGAGTAAAAGAGTATGTTTTCTTGTCTCATAACAGACGCCAGCCATAGTTATACAGGACATATGTAAACAAATGCATGTGTGGATAGACCTATAGTATTTAGAAATCGGGAGCTGGAGGTTCGCTTAGCAGTTTAAGATCATGTGCCTGCTCTGGCAGAGACCCAGGAGTGGTGGCCAACAACCATCTGTAACTCCAGTTCCAGGGGATCTGATTCCTCTTAATGGGAGGTGGGCTTCCAGGTCAGTTCCAGCTCCTTTGCTCCAAGTCATTGTCTAAGTGTGGTCTTTAGCTTCATCAATGGGTCCTTAACCTTCAAGTTCTGGGAAGTAATCAAGGTTTGTAGAAGTCACCTATGTAATTTTGGGAGTCTCTTGACTATACTGGAACCAACAACTAAAAGGGAGGATTTGTCCTGCTTATGACTGTTTATTGTTATGCACCCTTCAGCTATGCTCAGGAGACATGTTGAGTTATTGTATAGGTAAATTTGTCAGGAGTCCTTTTTGAACTAATACACTTCCTCTAGTCTTCCACCCAGCCTAGCATTATTTTGCACTCTCCCCTCTTCCCCAGTCTAACCCTCTCCTCATCCCCTCCCCAGTTAAAGTAACCCCATTCCCTCTCCATTTCATTCAACGCCTTGAAAAGGCCTGTCCTCTTCTGGACCCCCCTCTCTTGAGCTCCTTTATTCCCCATGGTTTCCTGATAGAATACTCCCTCTTCTCTTCTCTTCTCGTTCTCTTCCTCTCTGCTTCTCTTCCTTCTCTTCGTTCCTTCTCTCTGTCCCTCTGTCTCTGTCTTCCTCATCCCTTCCTTCTCTCTCTTCTCTTCCCCTCTCCTCTCCTCTATCCGCTCTCCCTGCTCATCCTCTCTCCCCCTCTCCCTCATCCGTCCCTCTCCTACCTCTCTCTCCTCTTCTCCCCTCTTCTCTCCTCTTCTCTCCTCTTCCTTCTCTCTCTTCTCTCTCTTCTGATCTCTCACTCTTCTCCTCCTCTTCTCCTCCTCTTCTCTCCTCTTACTCCTCTCCTTCTCTCCTCTCCCTCTCTCTTCTCTTCTCTCTCGCTCTCTCTCTCCTCTTCTCTCTCTTCCTCTTCGCCCTCGTCCTCATTGCTCGCTCTTCTCTCCTCTTCCTCAGCCTCTTCTCTCCTCTTCGTATCCTCTTTCTACTCTCGTCCTCCCTCTTCTCCGCCTCTTCCTCTCTCCTCCTCTCTTCGCTCTCTCCTCCTTTCCTCCTTCTCTCCTCTTCTGCTCCTCTTCTCCTCCTCTCTCTGCCTCCTCTTCTCGTCCTCTTCTCACCCTCCTCTATCTATCCGTCTTCTCTCCGCCTCCTCTCCTCTTCTCTCCTCCCTCTCCTCTCCTCTCCTCTCCTATCCCTCCTTCCTCTCCTCTCCCCGCTCTTTCTCTCTCTCTTTTTTTTTTTCTTTCTCCCTCTCCTCTCCCCTTCCTCTCCCCCTCCCTCCCTCTCCTCCCTCCCTTCTCCCCGCCCTCTCCCTCCCCGTCTCTCACCCCCCTCTCACCCCTCTCCTCCCCCCTCTCCCCCCCTCTCCCCTCCCCTCTGCCCCTCGCCCTCCCCTCCCCCTCTCCCCTCTCCCCCTCTCCCCCTCTCCCCCTCTCCCCTCCCTCCCCTCTCCCCTTCCCTCTTCTCTTCTCATATAAGGATTTGGTACTCGGATCCACAAATGAGGAGAGCATACATCTTGGTTTTTCTGAGTCTGTGTATACGGCCACTTAGTTTAAACAGTTTCTAGTTCAATCCATTTACCTGCATATTTCATGATTTTGTTCTTATTTTACTGCTGAGTAGAACTCCATTGTGTAAATGTACCACATTTTCATTATCCACTCGTCAGTTGAGGGACATTTAGGTTGCTTCCATTTCTTAACTATTTTGAAAAAGCAGTAAGAAATATGGATGTACAAGCACCTTGGCAGTAGGGTGAGTCCTTTGGGCAGGAGTGGTATAACCAGATCTTATGGTAAGTTCACTTTTAGTTTTTTAAGAGTTCTCCACACTGCTTTTCATAATGGTTGCAACGAGTTTGCATCCACAACAGTGAATGAACATCTCTCGTTCCCATAGTCTCTCCACATTTCTATCACTTGTTCCTCTGATCTACAGTCTTGACTGGGTTAAGATGAAATCTAAAATGGTTTTAATTTACATTTCCCTAATTAGTAAAGTTGTTGAACAGTTATTGTTGTTGTTGTTTTTGGTTTTTTTGAGCTGGGTTTCCCTTTAGTCCCAGCTGGCCTGGAGCTTACTATGTAGACCAGGCTGGTCTTGAACTCCCAGAGATCTGCCTGCTTCTGCCTCCAGAGTGCTGGGATTAAAGGCGTGTGCCACCATGCCTGGCATGTTGAAGAGTTTTTTTTTTTTTTTTTTAAATTTCTTAGCCATCTTTATTTCTTGTTTTGAGAACTGTGTTCAGATCCATAGCTCATCTTTTAATTGTATCATTTGTTTTTCTTGGATCTTTGTATTTTGAGTTCTTTATAAATTCTGGATATTAAAGCTCTGTCAGGTGTATTGCTGGTAAAGAAATTTTTCCCACTCTGTGGTTTCTGTTCACTTTCATGGTTGTTTCTTTTGCTGGACAGAGATTTTTTGATTAATGAGTTCCCACTTATTGATTGTTGACCTTACGTTAATTTCTGAGCAACTAATGTTTGATTTAGAAAGTCCTTTCATATACCTGCATCTTACAGCATAATGGCTATGTTTTCTTCTAATAGTTTCAAAATTTCAGGTTTCACATTGAGGTCTTTGATCCATTTGGATTGAACATTTTGTGTCATGGATGAAAGATAAGGATCTAGTTTCATTCTTCTACAGGTGGAGATCCAGTTTTTCCAGCACCGTTTGTTGAGGAGTCTGTCTTTCCTCCAGTGTGTGTTCTTGGCACCCTTGTCAAATATCAGGTGGCTGAAGTTGTATGTACTCATGTTTGGGTCTTGACTTATTTTCCATTAATCTATGTGTCTGTTTTTGTGCCAATACCCTGCTGTTTTTATAACTATAACTCTTTAATATAGTTAGAGATCTGATATGGTAATCCCCCCAGGATCGCTCTTTGTGCTCAGGATTGCTTCGGCTATCCAGGGTCTTTTGTGATTCCATATGATTTAAATATTGTTTGTTTTTTTTTATTTTTAACCATTGGCAATTGTCAGATATTTTGATTGGGATTGCATTAAGTTTATAGATTGCTTTTGGTAGGATGGTCTTTTTCACAATATTAATTTCTTCAAATCTATGACATGAGAGTCCTTCATCTCCTGGTGTCTCTTTCTTTTCTCTTTCTTCAATTGAATCTCTTTGGTCAAGCTATTTCTAAACTTTTTTTGAGACGATATGAATGTGAGGGTTTCCCCATGTACTCTTTTTCTCAAATGCATGTTATGTGATATAAGAGAAAGGCTATTAAATTTTGTAGATTAATTTTGTAACCTGCCATTTTCTCAAAGTGTTAATTATTTCTAGGAATTTTGTGGTGGTATTTTGGGGATCTCTTATGTATAATAACATCATATCAACTGCAAATAGGTTTTCTTTGACCTTTTTCTTTTCCAATTAGTACTCCTTTAATTTCTTTCTCTTGTCTTTTTGCTTTAGAAAGAATTTCAAGTATTATACTAATAAGGAGTGGAGAAGTAGACAGCCTGGTTCAGTTCCTGATTTTTAATGGGAATGCTTCCAGCTTTTCTCTATTTAGAATGATGTTGGCCATGGTTGATATATATATATATATATATATATATATATATATATAGATTTTTTTATAAATTAATTATATTAATACTGAGGAGGTATCATCTCTCCAGTCCAATTCCCTCTAGGACTTTTTAATTAAATGCCTGTTGAGTTTTCTTTCCCTGTCAGACTCTTGAGGTGGGCATGTGGTTTTTGTCTTTCAGCCTATTTATGATTTATGACATTTATTGACTTGCATATTTTGAACCATCCCGCATCTCTGGAATAAAGGCAATTTGATCATGATGGGTGATTGTTTTGATGTGTGTTTTTTTTAATTTTTTTATTTTTTATGTGTACGAATGTACTGTCTGAATGTAGGTTTGTGCACCCATGTTGTGCAATCCTGTGGAGGTCAGAGGATGTTAGCATGGTGTTCTTGTGGAGGTCAGAGGACGTTTTGTGGGAGTTGGTTTTCTCTCCTTATGCCGTGGAGGTCAGCAGAGGGTTTCAGATTCCACTGGAACTGGAGTTAAAGACGGTTCTCAGCTGCCATGTGGGTGCCAGGGATCGAACCCCAGTCCTCTGTAAGAGCAGTCATTGCTCTTAACCACTAGGCCATCTCTCCAGCCCCGTGTTTGTTTTTTTTCAAGAATTTTGTTGAAAAATTTTACATCTATGTTCCTTTAGGATAGGATTCTATAGTTTTCTTTTTTAGTTGTGTCTTTACCTGGTTTTGATAATAGAGTGATGATGGCTTCATAGGAAGAGTTTGGGAGTTCTTCCTCTGACTCTGTCTTTTTGAATAATTTAAGTAGTATTGGTTATAGATCTTCTTTTTTTTTATTTTACTTATTTTTGTATGTGTATGAGTGTACTGTCTGCATGTAGGTTTGTGTACTCATGTTGTGCAATGCCGCAGAGGTCAGAAGAGGGTCTTGGATTTCCCTGGAACTGGAGTTCTCCTGGAATTGGAGTTTCAGACGGTTCTCAGCTGCCATGTGGGTGATGGGGATCGAAACCGGGTCCTGTGTAAGAGCAGTCGGTGCTCTTAACCGCTAGGCTATCTCTCCAGCCCCATAGATCTTTACATGTGTTTCAGACTTCTGTTGCGAATCCATCTCAGCCTGGGTTTTTTTAGTCTGGAGATTTTGTATTACTGTTTCAATTTCCTTATTTGTTATAGGTCCTTTTTTAAAATTTAATGTGTATGAGTATACTGTCTCCATGTAGGTAGGTGCACCTGTGTGGTGCAGTGCTGCAGAGGTCAGAAGAGGGTGTCAGATTCCCCTGGAACTGGAGTTAAATACAGTTCTTAGCTGCCATGTGGGTGCTGGGAATCAAACCTGGAACTTCTGCAAGAGCAGTTGGTGCTGTTAACCTCTGAGCTGTCTCTCTAGCCCCTGTTATGGTTCTTTTTAAGTTGTTTATCTCTTCTTAGTTTAGCTTTGGTGGTTCCAATGAATCAATGAATTTAGATATTCATCCATTTCTTTTAGGTTTCCAAATTTAGCATAGGTTGTTTATTTTTTTTGTCTTTTCGAGACAGGGTCTCCCTGTAGCCCCAACTGTCCTGGAACTCACTCTGTAGACCAGTCTGGCCTTGAACTCACAAAGATCCACCTGCCTCTGCCTCCTGAGTGCTAGGATTAAAGGCGTGCGCCACCATGCCCGGCTTAGCACAGGTTTTTAAAGTATTCCCTTATAATATTCTTTTTGGTATTTGTTGTGATGTTTCCCCTTTAATCTCTGGTTATGTTGATTTGGATTTGCTCTTTCTTTCTTTTAGTTAACTGGGCTAAGGGCCTGTCTATCTTGTTTGTTCTTTCAGAGTTCCAGGTCTTCCAGTCATTGATTGTTTGTATTGTTTTCTTTGTTTCTATTTAATTAATTTCTGCTCTGATTTTTGTTATTTCTTCTAATCAAGTGGGTTTGGGTTTCTTTTGTTGTTTCCTTTCCAGAATGTTGAGTTGCAGTGTTAAGTCATTTATTTGTGGTCTTTCTGATTTTTTAATGTAGGCACTTAGAGCTATAAACTATGTGTTTGAACTGCTTTTAAAGTGTCCTACAGGCTTTGTTTTATTGTATTATCCTTTTCATTTAGGTCCAGGAATACTTTTGTTTCTTTTTTAATTTCTTCTTCAGGAGTGTGTTTTCTAATCTCCATGCATTCGTGTACTTTAATAAAGCTGCTCTTGGTGTTAATTTTAAGCTTTATTTCATTGTGGTATGATAAAATGCATGGAATTATTATATTTTTTGTATGTGTTGAGGTTTGTTTTGTGCCCCAGTATGGGTTGTCAGTTTTATGGACTGCTATTTAGGTACTATTTAATTCATATGTCTCTTGTTTATTCTTTGATTAACCTATCTAGTGGAGATAGTACAGTATTGAAGTTCCTTGCTATTACTGAGTTGGGGTTAATCTGTGTCTTAAAGTCCTGTATCACGTTTTTATTGAAATTGGCTTCACCAGAGTTTGGTGCATCTATGTTCATGGTTGTAATATTTTCTTGGTTGATTGCTCCTTTGATCAGAATAAAGTGATCCTTTTATCTCTTCTGATTAATTTTATTTCGAAGTCTGTTTTGTCAGATATTAGAATTGCAGCCCTGCTTGTTTCTTCTTTGTGCCATTTGCTTAGAATGCTTTTTTCCCATTCTTTCTCCTTAAGGTAGTGCCTATCTTTGAAGGTGATATGCATTTGTTGCAGATAACAAAAAAGATGGATTTGGTTTCTTAATCCATTCAACTAGCCTGTGTCTTTTGACTGGGTAGTTCAGGTGATTGATATTTAAAGTTATTGTTGCAAGTTGTGTATTGGTTGCTGTCATTTTTGTTTCTACTTGCATTCTTGTTCTAATTTTGTGTTTCCAGAATTTAACTTTCTATTACCTTTTGGGTATAGTTGTTCCTTTCTTCAGTCTGTTGTATTGCTTCCAGTATTTTACAAAGGGCCGGTTTGGCGGAGATGAATCCTGTTCATGTCATGGAAGATTTTTCTTTCCCCTTCAACTATAATCAAACATTTTGCTAGGTAAAGGGTTCTGGGTTGTCATCTATGATAATATAGAACTGGGCTAATTTAGTCCAGGCCTTTCTGGCTTTCATAATTTGCATTGAAAAGTCAGATGTAATTCTGATGTTTTTTTCTTTGTGATTGTTTTTCTCTTGCAGCTTTTAGTAGTCTTTCTTTTTCTGTACATTTAGTGTTTTTGCTATGATATGATGTGTGGAGTTTATTCTCTAGTCCTATTTGGTTTTCTATGTGCTTCTTGTACTTGTATGAGTATGTCTTTCCTTCATTTTGTGAAATTATCACCTGATAGTCTTCTCTTTCTCTATGATGCACATATTTGGTCTTTGCATGCTGACCCACACTTCCTGCATATTCCATTCCTGTTTTATTTATTTATTTTTTTTATGTTTCATGTTCTTTGCTTGGGTGATCCAGTTCTTCAACTTTATTGTCCAGTCTTGATATTCTGTTTTCCATTTCATTCTATTGGTGAGGTTTTCTCCTGTCATTTCAAATTGGCTTATTGAGTTTTTCACTTCCTTCTTCATTTCAGCCCGAGTTTTCTACAAAATTTCTGTCTTTTATGAATTGAGAATTTTATCCCTATATTCTTTTTGCTCTTTGAGTTGTTTGTGTCTTCTTTAAATTTGTTGATTTCTCTAATCATATTTATGATTGTTCGTTTAAATTCTGTGTCCTGGGTTATCTCTAGGGGGTTGTCACTGTAGAACTGTTCTCTAGGACTGGTGGTGTTTTGTGGGGACATATTATTTTGCTTTTTCATGTAATTAATTTTTCATTGTGTTTTTGCCATGTGGATTTCATTTGTTACCTGTGACTCTGGTATAAAACTCAAGCCTTCCTCTGTTGAAATCTGATTCTGTTTTTGTTATTGATGTACCTTGGTTGCTTTCTGTTTGGGTATGAAAAGATGGTTGTTCTAAGCTTCAGGTTCTCTGTTTTGACTTTGTATTGGATGGACTAGATGGTTCCAGTCAATTCAACTTCAGGGCTCTCCAGGACGGCAGCCATCACTAGTTAGGAGCACTTTAGAAGCTTCAGATGGATAGAGACAAGGACTAAGGAGAGGCTATGGGAGGTGTATGTGCTGCTCCATCCTAGTCAGCAGGGCAGCCCAAGCCCTGGAGCCCTGGGAGGGACTGCAGATGGCCCCAAAGTGGGGGGATGGGCACTGCATGATTTGGGAAGCTCACCCAGAAGAGGCCGATGCCATCTGGGAGTCCTCAAAGTTCTGGTCACTTACCACCCAGAAATGAAGCCTGGGCCTGGGGCAGTGGGTGGGATTTTCAGATTGTCCCAAATCAGGGGGATGGGGACAGCACAATTTGGGACGCTCACCCTGTTAGGTTATTAAGGCCACGAACCCCCCAGATAAAAAGGCACAGGAGATTTAGGTCACTCTGGGAACATGATTTACTTCCATTTGGAACTGCCAAAGTGGGCCACCTGCAGGCAGGTGATGAGCAGGAGCAGGAGCAGGGGCAGGGGCAGGGCAGGGCCAGGGGCAAGGTGGTGACTGGGGCAAGATGGCGACTGGGGCAAGGTGGTGACTGGGGCAAGATGGTGACTGGGGCAAGATGGCGACTGGGGCCCACCCAGTTATAGTCCTGGGGTGGGGCCTCAGGTATAGGGAAGAGGTCAGAAGATTGACAGCCTCTGGAGGAAGTAGACATCTGTGTGTCCTTTGGAATTCTGGGAAGCTCAGACCTCACATTCCACAGAATCCAAGTGTGTTAGAAGTCAGGTGCTATCAGGCAGTCTCTAAAAAAGTCATGCACACTCTGCCGAGGGGATGTACCGTGTTACATGCACACTCTGCCGAGGGGATGTACCATGTTACATGCACACTCTGCCGAGGGGATGTACCGTGTTACATGCACACTCTGCTGAGGCGATGTACCGTGTTACATGCACACTCTGCCGAGGGGATGTACTGTGTTACATGCACACTCTACTGAGGGGATGCACTGTGTTACATGCACACTCTGCCAAGGGGATGTACTGTGGATGGTACATGCACACTCTGCCGAGGGGATGTACTGTGGATGGTACATGCACACTCTGCCGAGGGGATGTACTCTGTTACATGCACACTCTGCCGAGGGGATGTGCTGTGTTACATGCGCTCTCTGCCGAGGGGATGTGCTGTGTTACAAGCGCACTCTGCCGAGGGGATGTGCTGTGTTACATGCGCACTCTGCCGAGGGGATGTACTGTGTAACATGCGCACTCTGCCGAGGGGATGTACTGTGTTACATGCACACTCTACCGAGGGGATGTACTGTATTACATGCACACTCTGCTGAGGGGATGTACTGTGGATGGTACATGCATACTCTGCCGAGGGGATGTACTGTGGATGATACATGCACACTCTGCCGAGGGGATGTACTCTGTTACATGCACACTCTGCCGAGGGGATGTACTGTGGATGGTACATGCACACTCTGCCGAGGGGATGTACTGTGTTACATGAACACTCTGCTGAGGGGATGTTCTGTGGATGTTACATGCACACTCTGCTGATGGAATGGCAAGGAAGGGCAATAGAAGGTGCTCTAAACAGATAAGAAGCCACTTTATTGGAACATAAGGGTTATACAGAAGAGATGATGGAGGGAGGAGGAGAGAAAGAAGTACATCCCCTTGGCAGAGTGTGCATGTAACATCCACAGTACATCCAAGTCCAGTTATCCTGAGGGATCATCTCAGATGATGATTAGAAATGCTCTGGCTTCCAGGTCAGACAGAGCCTTGCTCACCCACCCAGAGGCCAGACTTCTACATGAGCAAACTCAGGACCCAGCAGGTGAGACAGAAGCCCAGAGGCCCATGGGCTTTGCCTCTGGTGATATCCGGAATCCCAATCCATTAGTTAGGGAACACCTCAGGCCCCTCTCCAAGCACTGGGGTAGGCCTTCCTGGCCCTGGGCCCAGATCCAGATGCTTACAATCCACCCGGGAGAACTGGTAGGCATACCTCACATGGTGTAGGGTTGAAGCTGTACTGATTGTTACCTGTTTTGGGCCTCTGGAGGAGCTCTAGATTAGATGGGTGAGAACTAGCTGGTCTCTCCAGTACAAAATCCGAAGTGAAAATCTGAAGCCTAGACCATCTAGGTTTTCATAATTAATAAAAAGACAATGGAGACACCTGAGGAAAACAAAGTCAGCCTTCAATTTAACTAAGAAACATTTGAGTTTTGTAACAGAATACAAACAACAAAACAAATGTACATCCCAAAAATCACAACAAAAAATAATAACACGAAAAATGCAAATAATCCCTGCTAAATACTACCAATCCAGTAGAAGAATCCTACAATGAGGACCCCCTAGAAGTAACCCAGGACACAGATCTTAAAAAAAACTATCATAAATATACTCAAAGACTTCAAGGAATTTAAAGAATATACAAACAAATCAAAGAACTAAAAGAAGATAGGGATAAACTAAAAGAAGGCAATGATAAACTTTGGAATAAATTTACAAAAGATATGGAAAGACTGAAGAAAACTTAACCTGAAATGAAAAAGGAAATCAAACACTCATCCAGCCATCAGGATAGGATAGGAGAAAGACTCAGTAACAGAATGAATGAAGTAGAAAATAGAATATCAAGACTGGAAGATAACAAGGAAGAACTAGAATACTGAAGTAAAGATTATGAAAAATTTAAGAAAACACAGGACTGGAATAATCAGGTAATGTGGGAAATCATGAAAAGACCAAACCTCTGCATAATAGGTATAGAAAAAGGAGAAGAATCCCAGGATAACTGGATTGACCAGATTTTCAATAGGATTATAGAATACAATTTCCCCAAATTGAAGAAAGACATACCCATGCAAATACCAGAAGCACATGGGACACCAAATAGACAGAACCAGAAAAGAAATTCACTGTGCCACATCATAGTAAAAACACTAGATGCTCAAAACAAAGACAGAATATTGAAAGCTACAAGAGAAAAACAACAAATCACATATAAAGGGAAACACATCAGAATTACAGCTGACTTTTCAATACAAACAATGAAAGCCAGAAGTGCTTGGACCAAAGTATTCCCAGTGCTAAATGACTGTAGATGCCAACTCAGAATACTTTACCCAGCAAAAATGTCTATTATAGTTGAAGGAGAAAGAAAAGTCTTTCATGACATAAATTGAAAGAATATATGTCCAGAAAAGCAACCCTTCAAAAAAATACTTGAAGCAATACAAAGAGCAGAAGAAAAGAACGACTGTACACAAACAGCAAGAGAAAGTAATTAATGAAGTTACAACTGTGGAAATACAAACTTAGACCAAAAATGCAAACAGAAACTAAATTGACAGAAAGCAATATACATTTCTCAATAATAACTTTAAATATTAACCATCTGAATTCCCCAATCAAGAGACACAAACTGGTAGAATGGATTAAGAAATTAAATTCATGGGGTTTTTTGGTCTACAAGAAACCCATCTCACCTTCAAGGACAGGCACTATCTTAAGGTGAAAGGGTGGAAAAAAAATTCCAAGCCATTGACACCAATGGTACTAAGAAGCAAGCAGGAGTTGCTCTTCTAATATCAGACAAAATAGACTTCAAACTAAAACTAATCAGAAAAGATGAAAGGGTCACTACATTCTTATCAAAGGAAAAATTAACCCAGAAGATTTCACAATCATGAATATATTTGTACCAAACTCTGGTGCACGAAACTTCATAAACACAATTATACAAGACTTTAAGGCACAGATTAATCCCAACACACTAATAGTAGGGAACTTCAGTATCCCACTGTACCCATTAGACAGGTCAATTAGACAAAGAATAAACAGAGAGACATCTGAATTGAATACTATGATACACCAAATGGTCCTAACTAAGACATACACTGAATATTCCACCCAGCGACAAAAGAATATAATTTCTATTTAGCACCAGATGGAATGTTCTCCAAAATTGACCACATATTGGGACACAGAAAAAACTTCAACAAGTACAAAAAATTGAAATAATTCCATGCATTCTATCAGACCACAATGCAATAAAGCTTAATATCAACACCAGAAAAAAAACCCTAGTATCTATGTGAACTCATGGAGACTAAACAACACACTCCTGAACAATGAATTGGTCAAAGGAGAAATAAAGAAAGAAATAAAAGTATTCCTAGAATCAAACAAAAAGGACAGTATGAGACAACAAAACCTATGGGACACTTTAAAAGCAGTCTTAAGAAGGAAATTTATAGCTCTAAGTGGCTACATTAAAAACCAAAACCAAAAAAAAAAGCACAAATAAATGACCTTAATTTACAACTAAAAGCACTTGAGAGACAACAACAAATGAATCCCAAACCCAACAGACAAGAAGAAATAACAAAAATCAGAGTAGAGATCAACGAAATAGAAACAAAGAAAACAATAGAAAGAATCAGGGAGTCAAAGAGCTGGTTCTTTGAAAGGATAAACAAGATAGCTAGACCTCTAGCCCACTTAACCAAAAGAAAGAAGGAGCAACTGCAAATCTACAGATTTAGAGATGAAGAAGGGAAGCATCACCACAGACAATGAAAAGATCCAGAACATTATATGGGAATACTTTAAAAACCTATACTCTATTAAATTTGAAAACTCAAGGGAGATGGATTAATATCTGAAATCATGGAAATTACCAAAGCTTAACCAGGATGAGATCAACAGCTTAAACAGACCCATAACATATAAAAAGCCCAGGCCCAGATGGATTTACAGCAGAATTCTATAAAACATTTAAGGAGGACCTACAACCATTATTACTCAAATTATTCAAAAGGATAGAAAGAGAGGGAAATCTCCCAAATTCCTTCTATGAAGCCAGTATCACTCTAATACCAAAACTTGGCAAAGATACAGCCCCCCAAAAAAGAATACTATATACCCATTTCTTTTTTTTTAATTTTATTTATTTATTTTGTATGTATATGAATGTACTGTCTGCATGTAGGTCTGTGCACCCGTGTCATGCAATGCCGCAGTCAGAAGAGGGTGTCGGATTCCCCTGGAACTGGAGTTCTCCTGGAATTTGAGTTACAGACGGTTCTCAACCACCATGTGGGTGCTGGAGATCGAACCCGGGTCCTCTGCAAGAGCAGTTGGTGCTCTTAACTGGTAGGCCATCCCTCCAGCCCCATACCCATTTCTTTAATGAATATAGATGTAACAATTCTCAACAAAATACTTACAAACTGCATACAGACACACATCAAAAATGTCATCCGCCATAACCAAGTTGGATTCATTCCAGAGATGCAGGGATGGTTCAACATACATAAATCAATAAATGTCATAAAGGGATGCCAAAAACTCCACCAGAAAACTAGAAATGATTAACAGTTTCAGTAAAGTGGCAGGTTACAAAATTAATCTAAAAAAATCAGTAGCCTTTATGCCAAGAACAAGCAATTGGAGAAGGAATACAGGGAGACCTTCCCATTCACAATAGCCTTAAAAAAAATCTTGGGAACAAACCTGACCTAAGACAATAAAGATCTCTACAATGAAAATTTTAGGTCTTTGAAGAAGGAGATTGAAGAAGACACCAGAGATGGAAGAATCTCCCATGCTCATGGAGTGAAGAATTAATATAGTAAAAATGACCATCTTGTCCAAAGTAATATATGGATTCAATGCAATCCCAATTAAAATCCCCATGACTTTCTTCACAGACTTAGAAAAACAGCCTAAAATTCATATGGAAAAACAAAAGACCCTGGATAGCCAAAGCAACCCTGAACAAAAGAGTAATGCAGGGGGGATTACTGTACCAGACTTCAAACCATATTACAGGGCTATGGTCATAAAAACAACATGGTACTGGCAAAAAACAGATCCATAGATCAATGGAACAAAACTGAAGATCCAAACGAGTACAAGCAATTGCAGCCACCTTATATTTGACAAAGGGGCCAAGAAGACTCAATGGAGGAAAGACAGTATCTTCAGCAAGTGCTGTTGGCAAAACTGGATAACTACTTGTAGAAGAAAAAAATTAAACCTCTACCTCTTATCCTGTACAAAAATAAACTCTAAATGGATCAAAGATCTCAATGTGAAACCTGAAACTCTGAAAATGATAGAAGAAAACATTGGCAGTAATCTACAAGATATAGGTATAGGAAAAGACTTTCTAAATCAGACAGCAGTTGCCTAGGAAATAAGATAAAAAATTGAAGTGGGACCTCATTAAACTAAAAGGCTTCTGTACAGAGAAAGAAATAATCAAAGAAGTGAAGAGAAAACCCACGGAGTGAGAGGAAACTTTCACCAGTGACATTTCTAAGAGAGGTTTAACATCCAGAGTATATGAGTACTAAAAAAAAAAAATGTCCCACTCAAAAAGATGTATTAAAGAGCTGAACAGAGACTTCTCAAATGAAGAAGTAAAGATTGCTGAGAAAAATCTTAAAAAGTGTTCATCATCGCTTAGTAATTAATGAAATGCAAATTAAAACCACTTTAAGATTTCATCTTACCCCAGTAAGACTGCCTATGATCAAAAAAACCCAAATGATCACAAATGCTGGAGAGGTTGTGGGGAAAGGGGAACACTCATTCACCACTGGTGGAAATGCAAACTCATGCAGTCCCTATGGAAAGCAGTGTGGAGAACTCTTAAAAGACTCAAAATCAACTACCACTCGACTCAGTCATATCCCTACTATTGCAGTGATATGTGCACAGCCATGTTTATTGCAGCTCTTTTCACAAAAGCAAAGAGCTGGAAGCAGCCCAAGTGTCCTTTACCTGATGAGTGGTTAATGAAATGTGGTACATCTACACAATGGAATTCTCTGCAGCAGTAAAGAAAGATGACATCATGAACTTTGCAGGTAAATGGATGGAACTAGAAGCTTTTATGCTAAGGAAGCAACACAGTCTCAGAAAAACAAACAATGTATGGTGTCCATCATTTGTGGATCCTTGCACCAAATCCTTATATGTAAGTCAAGGTGGGTAATTTGTTAGTAAAAATAACACCACACTGACTGATGTTACTATAGATATGGCCTGAAGTTTATGTCTCTATTTTCCAAAGTTCTAAGATTTATGAGAGAGAATAAATCTCCTCCTTAAAAGTACATTAAAACACATCAATTTGCTATGTAAAAAAAAAAAAAAAGGAAAGTCCCTGTTGGTATGCTGCACTTACTTGTCCATGAATATGCTGATACAGTCCACAGAGATCTAGGTATTGTTTTGTCCTTCCCATTCAAAATTTTCTCATTATCTTAGAGATTTGTTTTAAAGTGTTGTTAATTCTTACTGCTGAGAAGACCGAAGCAGACAGGACAGGCTCACCTGTTGCTTTTCTTCATTTCCCAGTCTCACCAAACCCTGATTGCAATATAACCAATGAATAAATGGTGAGGCTAGAGCAAAGTTCCTAGTGGAGTCCAAAGACCAACGTTGAAAGAGGCTGTTGAATTGCTTTACCGCTCCCAGGACACAGTTTCTGAACACTGCCCCCAATCAAACTGATCCTGGAGGAGTGGCTCTTCCAGAGGTGGGATTGAAGGTAAGGCAAGCTCACCCATTCCTCAGGACTGTAGTTCTGGGGACCAGTCTCAATGGGACTAGGTTATTTAAGGGGAAAGAAGGGAAAGAAGGGGCAGCATAATTCTTCAATGGTTCGTTTTCAGTAGAGAATTTTTAGCATTTACCCCCTTCTTGAGATGATGGAAATAGTTTTGCCAGGGGCAGCCTCAAATTCCATGACCCCCTCCTTTCCTCGCATGGCATTTGAGCAGCTTGCACATTTGCTGAAGAATCAGCTGCGAAATATGTGGTTTCCTGTGGCACATTTCTAATAATATTTACACAGGCCATTATTTAATGAACTGTATAAATATTTTTCATACAGAATGGCCTTTTGATCATAAATAGGGGCCAAGAGTCAGCACAGCCCCTGCTGAGGACTTGGAAGGACGCTGCTCAGCCCTTTGAGGTGGTGTGTAGATGGAGACATGAGGTACCTCAGGACTTGCGTGCAGCCCAGCTTGAACGTCTCTGTATTGTTTTTCTTTCTTTTTGCCATCATCTCATTTGCCATGGCCTTTTTTCTCTTTCCTGGCCGCCTTCCCCCAACAGCTGTTTTCTCTTTACATTGTTCATCTGTGCCTAAAAACAATGAGATGAAGCTCAAGTTCCAGCCCTCAAAGGGGCTTTGATTCACAGTGACCTAGTCTGGAATCCCAACTCCTCTGTCCTTGCCCTGCCTTAATTGGCTTCACACAGTCTCAGAAAAACAAGCCCTGCGACTTGTTTCCCTGAGATATTATACTCCTACTGCCCACCTCACAGGGTTGTCATGAGGAATAAATGAAATTGTGACGTCAGGTGTGTAATCTGCAGAGCAGAACTCAGGAAAGGCCAGTTTTGTTACTGATGTTGTTATTGAAGTAACCAAAGGATTTGGTTTTCATGTTTGGCTTGGCGTTGTAGAAAGTGCCCTCAACTCGCCATTGCAGGCTGGAGTGTCCATCTTGGTGCTGGCCTTCACTGCCTGCGTGCATATGGGCAGACTTCACCCGCTCCACTGAGCTGTGAAGTAGTGAGAGCATTGCTGTCCTCATTGATTGGGTTTCTGAGGTGTGATGAACTAACTCATGATAGAATTAGTGACACAATGATAATCTTAATCCCTTATTCTTCAAAATTAGTTAGTAAAGGGAATAATCATTTTCTATATTTCTTTAGTTTTTCTGTCCCTGAGGTATCATAAGTAAGTTTGGAGTCCAGGAGACAGCTGATAGTACTTGTGACCCAGGAACAAAGAGCACAGGGGAGGCGTCCGGGATTGCTTCACAGAGTCTCCTGGCAGTTCTTCTAGTTTACAAATCTGGTTTCAGGGAAGCGAGGTGCCCAAGGGCTCAGACTTGCCTGATTCAGGTTCCAGGTGTGGAAATTACTTAAAACCAGAAAACGATGAACCTGAACTGTTGAATTAGTGTCCCCTTCTTAGATAAACATGAACTGGGAGGTTTGTTCAAATGCTGCTGGGAAGATTGTCTCCCTGGCTCCCCGAAGGCTACTCCTTTTTCTGGAGTATGTCTACTAATGTATTATGGAAGTTGGAGAAGTGCTGCAGAGAGGCACCCTGCTGATCTGAAAGGTCAGTCTCTGCAGATGGACAGCCCGGCTTCTGTATTAGCCAAACTCGGGCACAGTAGGCCAGGTCCCCAGCAGACCAGCATTTAATAAGGGAAGACATCAGTAGGCAGCAGAGCCTCTTAAGAAAGAGTGGGGGCTTTGAGGTGAGGAGGAATGGCTCAGTGTCTTACTAGTTGTGTGAACTGTTGGGGCACATTGCTTTACTTAGCTTGGACTCATCAATAAAATGGGCATGGTAATAGCTGTTTCTTCGGTGGTTCTCTGGATTATAAGTAGCAGGCTGGTCAATGTGGCACCTTTTATTCTACCAGTGTTGAGAGTTCTACTATTGATTTTAGCCAAAAGGCCAAGAAGCAATTCCTACAATGGATTCTACTGATATCCAGCAGGTAGAGTTAACTGTAATGGTCATGCTATACTTTCCACAGGAGGTGGGACTCTCTCTGGCGGGGGGGGGGTCTTTTCCTGGATTCAGAGAAAGTCAGGAGTTAGCTACAGAGTGGAAGTTAACCTCCGAGTTTTCTGGGTGGCGGATGGCAAGATGACGGGCTGTCTGCAGGAAAATGGGATCCGAGGTAAAGAACCCAGGCCCATGGCCCAGGTCAGCTCGTGGGGAATTTTTCTTGCCTTTAGGACTGCCAGGTTAGAAAGAAGCTTGGATGTGCTGGCTAGATATGGGCAAGCCAGAAAAGTTGTATACATTCTCCATTTCTCGTTTTGTAGCTAATTTTTCCTGGTCCTTAAGTTTGGGAGAGTCTTGTAAAGTTTTAGCTAAGGTTAGAATGTTAGCTAAGCTGTTGGCATGTTCGGATTCATGATATGATGGTTCATGCTAATTGTCAGCTTGACAGAACTTGGAATTCCCTGGGAGATGGACCTCTGGGCATGCCTTTGGGGAGTTATCTTTGTTGATTGATGTTGGAAGCCTACCCACGGTGGGTGACACCAATCCCTAGCTGGGCTCCTCGACTGCGTAAACGGAGAAGGGGAGCTGTGTTCATTCGCGCTTTTCTTCCTGGTTGTAAATGCACTGCAAGTAGCTGCATCTGGCTCTGGCTGCCTTGTTTTTCCTGCCATGATGTATCAGACTCTTCAGATGTGACCCAGAATAAACCGTTTCTTCCTTAAGTTGCTTTTGTCGGAGTATCTTGTCACCACAACTGAAGAGTAACTAAGACACATGGTAAGGAAGAGCTTCCCTGAGCTATTACAGTGGGGATGGTGGGAAGCACGGGAAACAAACCCAGGTAGAGCGAGATGTCTGTGGCTGGTGGAGGCAGGTGGAACAGCTGGCCGGGGCGGTCTTTTCCTGTCTCTTGTAGAGAAGCTGAAGAAGCTCGGAACCAAGGTGTCTTCCTTGTGTTGTTAGTCACCTCATCCTCAGCTGAGCGCCTGGTGCCGACCACCCTAATTAGAAGGCACATGCTGGGGCTGGAGAGATGGCCTAGCGGTTAAGAGTGCCAACTGCTCTTACAGAGGACCCGGGTTCGATCCCCAGCACCCAGATGGTGGCTGAGAACCGTCTGTAACTCCAATTCCAGGAGAACTCCAGTTCCAGGGGAATCCAACACCCTCTTCTGACCTCCGTGGCATTGCACGACACGGGTGCAACAAACCTACATGCAGACAGTACATTCATACACATAAAAAATAAATAAAAATTAAAAAAAAAGAAGGCACACTGCTAGACACGTGCAACAAAGAAAGAGAAGTCTGCCAGGTAATTCCCGGATGCCACTGACTGTAAGGATCACTCTGATTTCAAAGAAGCTAAAAATATCTTACAATTAACAAAATGTGGTTGTATGCTTTTAAGAAATATTTGATTGCATGATACAGAGATTAGAATAAATCAGCACACTAATAGATGCAGTAATGTGTGCATAACAGCATGTCATTGACTAAGTACATATGTGACAGTGAGTGAACATATCACACAGCCTGGGTGTGCAACAGACTCTCCCTCTGTGTTCTTTTTAAAAAGTATTTTATGGGCTGGAGAGATGGCCTAGCAGTTAAGAGCGCCGACCACTCTTACAGAGGACCCGGGTTTGATCCCCAGCACCCACATGGCGGCCGAGAACTGTCTGAAACTCCAATTCCAGGAGAACTCCAGTTCCAGGGGAATCCGACACCCTCTTCTGACCTCCGTGGCATTGCACGACACGGGTGCACAAACTTGCATGCAGACAGTACATTCATACACATACAGAAATAAATAAAAAAAAAATAAAAAAAATAAAAAAAGTATTTTATTATTTATTTTAATTTTATTTCTTTTTTATGTGTATGAATGTACTGTCTGCACGTAGGTTTGTGCACCTGCACCCGTGTCATGCAATGCCGTGGAGGTCAGAAAAGGGCATCGGATTCCCCTGGAATTGGAGTTACAGACGGTTCTCAGCCGCCATGTCGGTGCTGGGGATTGAACCCTGGTCCTCTGCAAGAGCAGTTGGCACTCTTAACTGCTAAGCCATCTCTCCAGCCCCTTATTTATTATTTTTAATTACTGCGTATGAGTGTATTGCCTGCATGTGTGTAAGTGCACCTGTGTCATGCAGTGCCCTCGGAGGTCAGAACAAGGCGTTGGATTCCCTTGGGACTGGAGTTAGGGAGAGTTGCTAACCACCATGCTGGTGCTGGGAATTGAATCAGGGTCCTCTTCAAGAGCAGCCAGTACTCTTAACCCCTGAGCCATCTCTCCAGCCCCTCCCTCTAGGTTTCTGTAAGTGCCCCTATTATCGTTGCACAATTCTGAAGTCATAGAATACACTTCTCAAAAAAGCAGCCCTGTTAAGTGACACATGACTGTCTAAGCACAACCTTAGAAATTCAGCTATTAAAGCATGGCTTTGTTCATACTGTTTTCTGTTGATTCATTCATTGATTCAGTCGTTCATTCAGTAAACAGCTATTGAAAATTAATTATATTCCACATGCTAGAAGGAAGTAGGGATATAGAAATCAGTGTGTTTCCTTTCATTCAGGTTCAGGCCAATAAGGGAGACTGACACAGAAACACACAACTGAAAACCACGATTCAGTGGCAAGTTTGAAAGGAAAGTAGAGAAAGCAATGCATTAACGTCTTTCATATATGTACAGAACAGGGGTAAGGAAGGTCCCCTCGGAGAGGTGATGGCTGACCTGGGTCTTATGACGCAAGTCCATGGTCACCTTTGCATGGGTAGAGGAAGGCTTTGAGGAGGGAAGAGCAGTGGTAGGAGTGGTCCGCTGCAGTGTACAACACACATGGGTGCCTCCCAGGACTGTAAGGATGCCTTGGTCCCACAGTGGGAAGGCAGGGCAGTATTAGTTGGGGTGGGAAGGAGCTCATGGAAGGTCTCACTTGGTGAAGGCCCCAGGCTGTCACACTCTGTAGTGATGTATTCAGTTGTTCCCACGAAAGGGCCCTGGAGAGGCCACGAGGAGAAGGCAGGCAGGGTAGGACAAGGGTGATTTTTGCCTCAAACCAGCAACTCAGCTTTTATGTGCCCCCACCCCCCCTTCATTGGGCAGTGTTGAAGAGAAGGCATCACTCTTGAGTGAACGGAGTGATGTTGAAAGCTGGAGCTCAGGGCTGTCTGAGCTCCTGAGGGAAGAAAGCCCTGGGTAAATGAGGACCCGCCCACTGAGCTTGAGTGTCTTCCCAAGCACAGGGAGCAGTGAGTGTTATTATGTTGCTTCTCCATTTTATTTTTCACCTTCCACAGAGCCAAAAGGGAGAAAACACGCCTGGGAAATCATTGTGATTAAGTCAGAAGCTATTACTTTTAATGAAGTTGTTGGGGTTTTTATTTCTTTTTATTGGGATAAATATCCAGGAAGCAGTAACTGAACATCTGCTGCCTGACTTGTTTTAGAATCCCCGAGTGTGATGTGGCCAGGAAAGCATCTTTCTGCACTTGACAAGCACAGAGTACTGCTTAGGCTAAAATTGGACCCCGGAGCTCAGCGAGCCAGCTCACCTGGGGAGCGCCTGTGACTGTGCCAGTCACTCTGGAGAGTGAGAGCCCTGGGAGGTTTCTTGTCATGTGACTCATCAGACCAGAGGAAATGTGAGCAGCCCTAAGGGCCAAGAGATTCCTGAGGGCTCTCTGGTCAGGTTTCCTTGTAACTCACCAGGGGTCAGCCAGGAAAATAGATTGTCTAACACATTCTTGATCCTGTCTCTTCTGGGACTCCTCCCTGCTCCGCTCCGTCTGTTCATGAGGGCTGCTATCCTGCCTCCTCTCCAGAAGGGAGAGCCTGAGACCTGGGAGTGCAGAGGTGGGCAGTAGAGGCCTAGCCGCTTGAGTGATGCAGTGGAGGTTCCTTCTCTTGCAGACTCTTGTTTTCCTGACAGTGTAACATGGTTTCACCATCATGATGGGCATTTGCTGTTTTAGGAGTGTGCGGACCTAGCGTAAACAAAAAACAACTCAGCCTCTGGCATCTCCTTTTGGTGTGCACAACAGAGATTTGAGTGTGCTCACCTCCAGCCACAGCAAGGAGTGGAGAGTGTGTTGCTGTGCACACTGCTTACTTAGCACAGGGTCCCTGGGAAGCTCGTTTGTTGCAGGACTGACTGGGAAGGTGCTGTTTCTTTTCAGAATCATGGCTGCTGTCTTGGGGCTGCCAATCCCTGAGAACAAGTCCATGTCTGCTGCCTCCATCTCTGTCTCCTGCTGCTCTCTTACTGGTTCTTCCAACTTTGCTTGTCATTATGTGATTAGGTGATTAATTTCTGGCTCCCAGGAGTGGAGATGGCATGCAGGGGTCTCTATTCTCCCACCATCTTGCTCAGTGCCCCCAAAACCCTCGATCGTGTAGATGGATTACTGAATGGGCACTGTAGGTAGCTGTCCCTCCCTTCCCATCCACTTTGAGGATTAATGAATGGGCACTATATAGGTAGCTGTCCTTCCCTTCCCATCCACTTTGAGGATGTTTTGTGGCTGTCTGTGAGATTGGTTGGTCTTGACATGGCTTTTGTACTTGTTCGCCACAGGTAGAGGGACCACAATGTCTGGTGGGGACCAGGAGCCGGACCACTACTATGTGGGTGTTGACGTTGGAACGGGCAGCGTCCGAGCAGCTCTAGTGGACCAGGAAGGGGTCCTTTTGGCTTTCGCAGAACAGCCAATTAAGAAGTGGGAGCCTCAGTTCAACCACCACGAGCAGTCCTCCGAGGACATCTGGACTGCGTGCTGTGTTGTCACAAAGGTAGGAGCGAGCGATGGGGTTCTCTGCTTCCAGCTTCTCTCCTTGCGTGAGCTCCTTTCTTGGCTCAGCTGTTGTGTGTCTGTCAGGTGTATGCCCTGTCTTGGGGGTGACTTGAGATTCACAGTTCATTTACATAGACATGGGCTTTGTCCTTCAGAAGCAAACTTCCAGGTGCTGAGAGTGATAGGCAGCTGGAATATGCAGGAAGGAGAGCTGTGGTCAGTACTTGGGCTGCTGACCCTGAGGGCATCGAGGAAGACTGAGCAGAGGATGCAGAGCCCTAAGAAGAGGTCCAGAGTCAGAGCCACAGTTGAATGTGCCTCTGACTTATGTTAATGTGCACACTGTGTGGCTGAAGCCTGGCGGGTGGCTGCCCCTAGATGGAACCGTTGCTGCCCCCATTTTACTCTTATACAGGAAGAAATATAGAACAGGATGTTAAGGCAGCTTACCCAAGTTCAGATAGTAACAGATAGTAACTGGCAGCAAGATGGAACTCTCATTACCAATGAGCTCTGCTCCTTCCCAAATGGACAAGTGAGGGGAACTGCATTTTGGAAGAAGGGAGCAGTGAGGATAAGGCGTGGGCATATGAAAGAGAAGTTGGGGCATCTCTCATGAGCCCCACTGGTAGTTGTCTTGAGTGACCTTGGATCAAATTAAACCTGCTGGTTGGAGGAAAGAAGTGTAGCCGGATGTGACTCGCCCGCATTCAGATTTCAGTTCTTTGCGTGGCTTTAGATTCTGGAGGTCAGTAGCATAGCAGACATCCTTTTATCCCTTTTTTCCCTGCAAAGGGGGAAAAAAATGAAATCCTCAGTTCTGTTCCTTTGTCCTGTTTCTGGTTGAAGGCCTTAAATATTCACGAGGCAGGCACTTGGTAATTTTCAGCTGGACAGGCCCCCAATCTGTCTGTATTGATCCAGCTGGTTAAACTTTCATGAGCTCTGGGCTGCTGTTAGTGCCCCTGGAGGAGACGGCAGAGTGAGGTGGGGCGGGCCGCTGGAGCATCGTGTGGGATAAAGAGGCCGACCTTCTCTGCCTTCCACTCTCAGCCCATGCCTGGGTGAGAATTATCTGCTCTTTGCCCTCGGGTCTCTTTTGTTCTAACGTATAGCTTTTCTTGCCATTAAGGAAATTGTCAAGAAGAAAATATAGTGTGTTCCCCTCCCCCGTGAAAAGCTCCTTTCAAAGAAGGTCTCCTCCAGTGTGGCTTGGTTAATGGTGGCCAGCTCATCATCAGCCTTGATAGCCACAGAAGAGCATGGCATTACTGCTCGGCCTGCTTCTCACTGCAGCAGATGTGCAGAAAGCCCTGGAGCTTTAGGCCATTCTTCTCCTGTGAGGACAGACATGTGGCTGTGTGCAGGGCAGCGCGTCTTCTCAGAACTCCACTGGAGGATAAGCTCTAAGGAGGCAATTTTTTAACTTCAGGAAATAGCTGTGCTGTTGAGAAGGCCTTGCAGTCAGACTGCCTTGCTTGGCATCCTGTTCCAACATTGTTCAGCTTGGGATCTTGCCTCAGGCTCTTTATCTATAAACTAAATTGGTAACAGTCCTCACCTCCATAAGATGGTTGCTATGATGAAATGTTAATGCGTACAAAATGGCCCAGCAGTGTCTGGGAGCAACCAGTCTCTGTTGCCTGTGGTGCTGACAACAAAGGGAGTGAGCTGTGGGGAATGGGTTTCTGAGTCAGACCACTACAAGTCTGAAGTCTGCGGGGGCGGCTTGTCTTGGGAATATTCACTCTCCTCCTCTGGTCTGGGTTCTTCCTATAGAAGACTTTGAAAAGTATTGGTCTCCCACTGGGGCCTGGAGCTTGTCTAGTCAGCAAAGCTGTCTGGCCTGGAAGCCCCAGGGATCTTCTTGTCTCCATCTCCTCAGCTCCTGATTCACAAGCACCAAGCCAGCTTTTTAACATGGGTACTGGAGATAAAACTCAGGTCCTCATGCTTAGCTGGGGCAAGTACTTTACTGACTGGGACATTTCCCTAGCCCTGGATATTGTTCCTTAAATATGATAGGTTCTTTGTTAAGCCCCGGAACACGCGGAGAAGCATTCCGAGTTCTCCACGTTGAAAGATGAAATCCCGAAGTGCATGAAGCGAAGGCAGTGCTGTTCTGCTGAAGGTGCTGGTGCTGTGTGAACACTGGGGGAGAAGCGGCAGCTGGAAGAACAGCCACGTGAGGCTGAGCAATAACTTTAACTATTCCATTCTTCCAACTGAACCATTATAGTTTGCAAAATGCCTTCATATGCATTTAGTCTTCCTTACAAGGTAGTAGGGACAGGGCTATTGTTTCTTTTTGACAGGTGGAAAGATAAATTGAGGCCCAGATAGCTGAATGGCTTCCTTATGCTCTTAGGCAGTAAGTGATATACCAGGCTCAGAGGAGAGAAAGCGGCATTCTCTCCACTGTCACAGCTTTGTGGTATTTTTTCTTTTTTTTTTTTTCAGAACAAAGTACACATTTTGGGCATTTGCTCTTTCTTCTCCAGTCCAGTCTCTTGGAACTAGAATGATAGTTTTTAATGCTAAACTGATGATGTCACTCTTTTGCTTCTAACACTTCAGTAGCATCAGTTCTTTCTGGATAGCAGTCAGATCGGTAACAGTGCCTTTAGGGTCCTGCATGGTCTGGCCTTGTCCTGGGTCATTCTTGTGCTCCTCGCTGTCTGTTCCGGCTACCCCTTCTACGTGTCCTGTGTTCAAACATACAGCCTTTTGCTGAGAGTCTTCCCCCTGCCCACAGAGTCTTCTTGTATCTGATCACGTCCAGATCAGAGTGTTACAGAGGGACAGATGGGGCTGAGGCTGCGATGGGTAAGGGAGGTCTCATAAGACTTGCCAACAGTAGAAGAGATAGAGGGAGTTTCAGAAATCCAGCTCTTGGGGAAACGTTGGGGCCACTGGTATAAACAGCAGGGGCCTTCATTTCCTTGCTTATCATCAAGGGGCAGCGCCACATCCCCCTACACTGGGATGCTCTACAGGTCAGGTTCAGGTCTAGATTTGTCCCATTCACCAGCCACCATAGCAGGTTGTATAACATTCGGCCTTGAAGCCTTGCACATAGCACATGCCTCACACAGGCTGTACTTCTCTCATTGCTGGTCCCTGCTCAGGGCCTTTACTCTGGCTGCTTCCCTGTTAAGAACACTCCACAGACGTCCTCACTCAAGTGCTTCCTCAAGACCCACCGTTTTGGGAACCTCCTTCATGTCCTCTGGTGCTCCCGATCCTCTTTAATCACTTTTGGGTATATTAACACTTATTCTATACCACTGATTTGACTTATTGCCTATTTATTCATACTAAATTAGGATTAAAAAATTCTATGCTCTCCATTGTTTCTCAAATGCAGACATGAACACAGCTTGATCCAGAAGGGCTTCATTGTGCTTTTTAAGGGCCAAATGAGCAAGTAAGTGCATTGTGCAGGTAAGGGGAGGATGGAACCCCAGAGAGCCTGTTACTGCTTAACTCCATGCATGCCTGCGCAGCTGAGAAAGATATTTAAAGCCACATTTGAAAGAGTTTGGAATCAGCCCCATGGACCCCTGCTGGGAACTGGACTCAGTCCATGAGGCCGCAGGCTTTGACACTTGCTCTAAACAGAGCTGAATATAAAGCTAGGTCTGCACATGACCCTCCAGTCTCATTGAGGGGTTGGTTCTTGGGACCACCATTACCCCACCCAATACAGCAGAGCTTGCTGATTTAAGCCACATACAGGGTTGAAGCCATTGCCATAGTAAGAACAAAGAGACACATAATCCCTTCCCCAAGTATTCGTTTGATGCCCCAGAGCTCCTAGTTGACAGTCGCTTAACATGGGCCAGGTCACCAAATGTGGCTGCAGCAAAAGTCCTTCTCTGCAAGTTCTCTATAAGAGTGATGCACTTTCTCTCTGGCTGCTAAGTGGCTGGGGTGAGTTTTCTAGGCTTCTTTCTTCCCCTACCAATATGAATATAAATAAGAATTCTTGAGTCAGAAGGCCAAGTCCCAGGGGCCTTCTGCAAGTGTGGCCCTGACAGCCAGCCTTCTGGGATAGTCTAGATGTGAGAGCTGGGGAAGGGCATGCCTCAGCTGAGGAGAGCCATGACTCTAAGGTGTTTGTTTGTAAAGCTACATGTCCAAGTCAGACTGTTTTTCTTTCCATCATTGTTCTTTCAGTTCTTAGTGAGCAGCCTCTTCTAGAAATGGAGACATTAGAGCCTTTGTGACCTAAAAGCTATGATTTGAACCCGGAGCACTCTAGGCCCCAAGCGCATCCATAAAATAGAGCAAAGATTTTCTTTGGTTGTACTGGAAAGTTACACCCATCATCAGTCCTCACAAAGACTTGAGTCTGCAAGTTGCTTTCTCTTTGCTGTTTTTATTCATGTTCATATAGCAAAGCACATCTCAAAGAGACATAATGAATGCAGTGTTGAATGAATATCTCCTACAGAGGTGGCCAGTTCTTCAGCACTTCAACCACTGGATCCTGTGAGCCTCATCAGATGCAAGTGGTACTAACAGTTGGGCCCAAAAGGCGGCCGTTTGAATACCACATCTATGCCAGCTTCTACTCTGGAGCCACTAGAACTGGTGTCTTATTGAGTCGGCTGCATTTTCTCAGCCACTTCCTATTCTGACAGGCCTCTGTGCCATGGACAACTACCGTTATGTGCACTCTGGCCGCACAGGCCAGTAGTGCCACACAGCAGGCAGACGTTAGGGCTGGCTCATTGCTGATGGATGTCCCAAGTGTTCAGGAAGATTCGATGCAGCCCACCCACCCTGTAGCAGCTGCTGTTTGTACTTGATGCCCTGCAGTAAGCACACTGGACTTTGTTTTGCTGAATTCTATAGGAGGGTTGGGAAATGCAGGTGACTTCCTGAAGTCATAAAACTAGTAAGTAGTAGAGCCAGGTTCTGAACTCAGGCCGACTCTCCTCAAAGCCAATGATTCTAACCATCATCTGCTCATTTCCAAGTCTGATGGAAGGATATCCCAGGCAGTGGAAGCCGTGTTTGTAAGTGCCTGTGTTGGTGAGCCAGCAAAGCAAGGAGCATTTACAACCCTGGAATTGCATGCTGTATCTGGCTGTCAGTCTCAGTACTCAGGTAGCAGAGTGAGGATTTAAAAACAATCCAGATCTCTGTTAACTTGTCACATGGGCCTAGCCATAGGTGGGTCACTAGCAAAGGTGAAGCCCTGGAGCACAGGTCCCTTCTGTGGGTAAGTCTCTTGGGGAATAAGAGACTGAAAATAGAGGTAAGCAGTGTGCACTGAAAGAACACAGGCTCTGGGTTTGAATTCTGTCTCTGCTAGTGATGGACTGTGTGACAAAGGCAGGTTCTATAACCTTTCTGTGCTTGCTTGCTCGCCCTTTCTCAATCATATATTATTTATTATTCAGTGCACATATTAGAAGTCTCATTTATGGGCAGTGTAAGGATTAAATTAGAGGGATTATGTAAAGCATGTAACATAGAGAATTCTTCCTATATAGGAGCGTTTTAGTTTACATTGTTAATATTATTGGAAACTGGATACTTTGTTGGAAATCTGTAATAATTGTGTGTAGCTCCTTTGAGGTGCATATGAAGGACTAAAAAAATGGGATCCAGCCTTTAGTCCCAGCACTTGGGGAGGCAGAGGCAGACAGATCTTTGTGAGATCAAAGTTAGCCTGGTATACATAGGAAGTTCCAGACCAGCAGGGGGTACAGAGGGAGTCTGTTGAAGAGAAAAGGAAAAGGAAAAAAAGAAAAGAAAAAAATGGGAACTTAGATCTTAAGTCTAATATTCCCAAGCAGGAACAAAGTTATGCATTTCAAGATGAATTTCACTAAATGAGAGCAGTCATTTTGGCCTGATGTTTTATAAGATTTAAAAGGTAATTGGGGGGGCTGGAGAGATGGCCTAGCGGTTAAGAGCGCCAACTGCTCTTGCAGAGGACCCGGGTTCAATCCCCAGCACCCATATGGCGGCTGAGAACCGTCTGTAACTCCAATTCCAGGAGAACTCCAGTTCCAGGGGAATCCGAGACCCTCTTCTGACCTCCGTGGCATTGCACGACATGGGTGCACAAGCCTACATGCAGACAGTACATTCATACACATAAATAATAAATGAATTTTTAAAATTAAAAAAAAGGTAATTGGGGCTGGAGAGATGGGTCAGTGGTTAAAAGCAATGGCTGCTCTTGCAGAGGAACCAAGTTTGAATCCCAGCATCCACATGACAAATAACAAGTGTCTGTAACTATAGTTCCAGGGGATCTGACACCCTCTTCTCACCTCCGAAGGCATTGCATGACATGGGTGCAATACATTCATACAAATAAAATAAGATAATAAGTAAGATATTTTTTGCTGGGCATGGTGGCGCACGCCTTTAATCCTAGCACTTGGGAGGCAGAGGCAGGCGGATCTTTGTGAGTTCAAGGGCAGCCTGGTCTACAGAGCGAGTACCAGGACAAGCTAAGGTGGCTGCAAGGAGACCCTGTCTCGAAAAGACCAAAAATAAATAAATATTTTAAAAGCTATTGTCATGATTAAAGTTAATGGACAGCGTTCAAAATTACAGTCATTTATGCTTTTTCAAAAAAGGAAGCCATAGAATAGATGTAAAAATGTAGGATTAGCTAACAATCTATTATTCTAGAAGTTAACAACTACACAAGAAAGTAGAAACCCTCTTTCTTGGTGATGGCCCTCTGGAGGCAGCGCAGCTGTGGTCTTGTCACATATTCTTGCTTATTGATAAGTCATGGCTTCTCTTCCCATTCCATAGTTCATACTTTGACTTAAAAAAACCCTTAAACCCGGGTCCTCTGTAAGAGCGGTCTGTGCTCTTAACTGCTAGGCCATCTCTCCAGCCCCACATGGCAGCCGAGAACTGTCTGAAACGCCAGTTCCAGGAGAACTCCAGTTCCAGGGGAATTCAACACCCTCTTCTGACCTCCGTGGCATTGCACGACATGGGTGCACAAACTTGCATGCAGACAGTACATTCATACACATACAGAAATAAATAAAATTAATAAAAAAAACCCTTAAAGGTGTAATTTACTAATCTATTCATTCTAAGCGCTTATAATTCAATTATTATTTTAGTAATTTTACATATATGTTTATCACCATAATCAAATTTTAGAACGAATTCGAATAATGTTCCCTGTGCTTTTTTATAGAAAATCCCCAGCCTTAGCCATAGGTCTCTTTTGTCTTTATAAAGCTGAGTTTTAGAAATTCCATGCCATAGAATCATGTCGCTGCATGATTCCTTTCTGTCTGGCTCACTTCTTCTGTCATAATGTTTTCAAGGTACAGCTGTGTATTTTTGCCTATATTGTTAGTTTCTTCTCTTTTCTTGCTGAGTAGTATTCCATTGAATGGATATACCACAGTTTATAATTTGTTAAAACTATGATTTCCTTTTTTCTTTTTTGACAGGGTGTCACTATGTAGCCCTAGCTGGCCTGTAACTCACTAAGTAGACCAGGCTGGCCTGGAACTATTCATAGACATCCACTTGCTTCTGCCTCCCAAGTACTGAGATTAAAGGCATGCACCAACACATTTGGCTAATGTGGATTTTATTTGATTACACTTCAGAATATAGTCATTTATTTCTCTTTTTTTAATTAAAAATTTTTTTTGTGTATGAATGTACTGTCTGCATGTAGGTTGGTGCACCCGTGTTGTGCAATGCTGCAGAGGTCAGAAGAGGGTGACGGATTCCCCTGGCACTGGAGTTAAAGACAGTTTTTAGCCACCATGCGGGTGCTGGGAATCGAACCTCGGTCCTCTGCAAGACCAGTCGGTGCTCTTTACTGCTGAGCCATCTCTCCAGCCCCATATTTCTTGCTACTGTAACAAATTTCCCAAGGCTAACTGATGCCTTAAGAAGGGAGGGTTTTTCAGCCAACTTCCTCATGGAGAATATTGAGAAAGACTGAGAAAGAGATGAAAAGCATGTTTGGCAGAATGCATGAGCTCTGGTGGGGTGGGGGAATGGGGGGGGGAACGGGTCTAGATTTGATAAAAAAAATAAACTTATGTGAAAAAAGGGACGGTTTTTATTATCACAGCTCTAGAGGTTCAAGGGCATGGTGCTGGTTTATCCTCAGCTTGGATGAAAGCTTCATGTGATGGCATCAGGGTGTGAGCATATACAGTGGAGAATCACATGGTAAGAAAGGAAACCAGAAGGTGGTAAGCCAGAGGGTGGCGAGGGATCAGATTATTTTTTCTTTTTTTTCTTTGTTTTGGTGTTTTTGAGACAAGGTCTCCCTGTAGCCCCAGCTGTCCTGGAACTCACTCTGTAGAGCAGGCTGGCCTTGAACTCACAGAGATCCTGCCTCTGCCTCCCAAGTGCTAGGATTAATGGTGTGCACCACCGTGGCTGATTATTTCTTCTTATAACAACTCTCTTGAGACAGCCAAGTCCAGTCTTTAAAGCATACAGCTGCTTATGAGAGCACATCTCCTGGGGCTCCCGTAGGGTCCCTAGCTAGCTAAACATTCTCCCTCTCATCCTGGCATTCCAAGCTTCCAACACATGGACAATTGAGGGACACACATGGAATTGTGTTATTCCGCTCCTTACCTCAAAGATTAATGTCCTCTGTAAAATACAGAATGTAATCAGCTACATCCCCGATCATTCCTAAATCTGAATTCTTTTTGGTATCCCTCAAAAATCTAAGTCCAGGGGGCCTGGGGAGATGGCTCAGGAGGTAAAGTCCTGGTTGTGCAAGTATGAGGACCTATGTTTGGATTCTCAGCACCCACATAAAAGCTGGGAGCTATGGTACATATCTTAATCCTGGCCTTGGGCGGGTACGGGGAACAAAGACTTTAGGTTTAGTGAGGGACAGAATAATAGAGGAAGACATCCAACACTGACTTCGGTCTCCACACAATTAAGCATGAGTGAGTGCACCTGCCAACACACGTCTCGTCTCATACACACACAAACATACACACACACACAAACACACACAGAGTACACACAAACACAAAATAAATAAAATATAAAAAAGGCAAATGTAAGTCAAGAGTCTTGTCTAAACCTAAAGGCACTGGGAGTGGTGGCGCATACCTATGGAGGCAGAGGCAGGTGGATCTTTGTGATTTCAAGGCCAGCCTGGTCTACAGAGTGAGTTCCAGGTCAGCTGGGGCTACAGGGAGACCCTGTCTCAAAAAGACAAAAAACAAAAGCAACAACAACAACAACAAAAAACAAAACAAAACAAAAAAACCCTAAAGGCACACTGGGCTTTGAGCATCCATGAAGCAAACCCAAAACAAAACGAAAGCCAAGTTAGGAACTTCCAGGATTCGGTGGTGCAACAGGAATGAGGAAAGCATTCTAATTCCATAAAGGAGAGATAGAGGAGCAACTGGCTCAAAGCAAGGCCAAGGCCCAGGAGTGTAGATTAAATCCTAAGGCTCTCACCAAACTTCCTGAGCTAGAGTGGTCAGATTAGCCCCGACGGCCTCCTGTGCCCCTGTGTAGTGAGACTGCTGGCCACATGCCTTATGATGCTTCTCTGGCTGGCGTTGCTTGGCACATTGCTGGTCCAGGGCTCCAGGTGTGTTTCACATGGAGATTGAACCTGTGGCAAATCTCTGCCTGGGCTCCCAGGTCTTCCTTTAAAATCTCAGTGATCCCATAACTTGCATGATGTGTGCGAGGCAGAAGCGGCATTGTGTGGTGACCAGCAAGCTCTAGCACCATCCTGGGCCTCTTGAGTCAGCTGCAATTGCTATGGATCCCTTTGTTGCTGAGTAGACAGGAACAGAATCTTAAGGCAGCTATGAGCAATAAGCCCTAGGAGTGTGCCCTGGGCTTGATCCCTGAAGCAGATTTGTCCATTGGTGTCTCTGAGCCTATTATAGGAATGTTAGCCTGGAAGATTTCTGAGTTGCCCCCAGATCTCTTTCCCATAATTCTGACTCTGCTAATCTCCTTAACAAGCAGTCACTCACACTGATGTGGGTTTTCTTCATTGCTGTCATCCTAGTTAAGCTATAAATTTTCCCAAAGATAATCATCATTCATCATTATGGGAAGACAAAGGACAGTCACAGTGAGAGGCTACTGCTCATACATTAGAATGGGTGCGTTTGCAAGCAAGGTTTTCCAGAGTGGCCGTAGTTGCATTTGTTCCTGCAGTGTTTGAATATTCTACTTGGTGTAGAACCTGTACGTTACTTTAACAGTGTTGAATTTTCTCTGCTGAGCATGGCTTCCTTCCCTCTTACCTCCCCTTTCATATCAGTGTCTTATAAGACCAGTAGACCTTGAACTTAAAAATAAGATTATTTCACATTTACTATTTGATAGTTTTACATATTATGCAGTGTGTCATGATTGTATCTAACCCAAGCCCCCCCTACTCTACTTGAGTCCTCTCTATTCCCCTTTGCAACTTCATTTCTCTTTTAAATAATACACTGAGTCCAGCCAGTGTTGCCTGCACACATGGGTGTGAGCTTAGGCAACCTACCACAGCCGCACCCTGGAAAAATGACTCCCTGCTTCCCAGCAGCCATCAATTACTAATAGCTCCTCAGGGAGTGGGGCCCCCATTACTCCTCCCCCATCTGTGATGGAATGTTAATAGGCTCCATCTTGTACAGCTCTTATATAGTTCACAGAACCGCTGTGAGTTCATGACTGTAACCTCCATGCCATGTCCAGAAGACAGCATTTCCCAGCATTCCTCCTCATCTTCAGCTCTTTTTGCCCCCTCTTCCTCCATGTTCCATTAGCCTTGGGGGAGGTTGCTACGAGTCAGACCTTGGATTCCTTTTCTCTTTTCTTTTCTTTTCTCTTCTCTTCTCTTCTCTTCTCTCTTCTCTCTTCTCTCTTCTCTCTTCTCTCTTCTCTCTTCTCTCTCCTCTCTCCTCTCTCCTCTCTCCCCTCCTCTCCTCTCCTCCCCTCCCCTCCCCTCCCCTTCCTCTCCCGCCCCCTTTCCCTCCTCTCGCTCCTCCTCCCTTTCCCTTCCCTACCCTTCCCGTCCCTTCCCCGCAACTCCTCTTACTCTTTTCTTTTTAAGAAATGGATTTCCCGTGTAGCCCCAGCTGGCCTGTAACTCACTCTATAGACCAGGGTAGCCTCTATCTCAGAGCCATGCACCCATCTCTGCCTCTTGAGTGTGGGATCAATGCCCAGCTAGTGATTTTTTTTACAACATAATCTCTATTTTTTTTTGTTACTGTAAATGGAATTATTTTCTTAATTTTAGTTTTGAAATGTTAGTTGCTAATATATAGAACTATAATTGATTTTTATTTGTTAAACTTGTATTGTTAACTTTGTATAATAAGATCTGCTTATTAGTTCTAGTAGCTTTTTAAGGATTTATTTTATCTTAAATTATGATTTATGATGGGATACACTTTTCATGAGTCAGAGGCAGGCAGATCTCTATGATACTACGGACAGCTTGGTCTGTATAGCAAGTTCCAGGTCAACTAGGGCTATAAGGAAACCCTGACTCAAAACAACAACAAAAGAGCAACAAAACCAAAAATTATGTGTATGTGTGTATGTGTGTTTGTATATGTGTATGTGTGTATGTGTATGTGTGTGGGGTGTGTGCATGTAAATAAGTGCAGGTGCCCTCTGAGGCCAGGGGGTTTGGATTTCCCCGGAGCTTAAGTTGTAGGTGGTTGTAAGCTGCCAACATGGGTGCTGGGAACTGAATTTGAGTCCTCTCGAAGAGCAGCACATGCTCTTAAGTGTGGATCCATCTCTCCAGCTCCCTCTAGCACATTTTAAAATAGATTGTGTATGCATATTTTGGAGTGATGCAAATTGGAGAGAATAATAACAACAATAACCACAGGACTGGGTCAAAGAATTGACTGAAGCAGTGAACCTCTGCTCAAAACAGTAAACTTCTGCATCGAAAAGTTTAAAAGGGTCTAAGAAAGAGATGAAAGACATGTTTGGCAGAATGCATGAGCTCTGGTGCAGTGGGGGGGCAAGGAAGGGGCACAGGTCTAGATTTGATTGGAAATTTTGTATGAAATGCACAAAGCCTCAATAAAAATGGCTTTTTAAAAAATAAATAGTGTAATTTTTTCACACAATGAAAGCACACCATCTGCAAGGACAGGCACTTTACCTTCTTACCCAATTTGTCTTTATTATTCTTGCCTTATTTCACTGGCCATAAACACTAGCTTGGGTTTGGCTAGAAGTGCTAAGGTAGCTTTACTTTGTTTCTAATAGAGGAAATAATATATCTTTCCATGAAGAAAGATGCTTGCCAGGAGTCTTTTTGGATACTGTATTTTCATTTGTATAAATTCTCTTCTGTTTCTGTTTTTTTTTTTTTTTTTTCTTCATTATTCTTCCTGTTTTGGAGGGGGGTTCTGGATCTTTTGAGATTATAATTTTGTGTTTGTGCTATATTGTGTTAATATGTATATTATATGAATTGATATGAATATTAAACCACCCTGGCAAATTCTGGGATAATTATGCCTGATCATGATATATAATGCCAATTTTATGGCTGTAAGATTTTGCTTGTTAATACTTTGTTAAACAAATTTAAACCTATGTTTGTGACAAATACTGTTCTGTAGTATACTTTTTTTAAAATGTCTTTCTCTTTGGCATCTGGGTATTACTGAACATGTAAAGTTTGTTTGGAAATATTCTTTCCTTTGCTATATTCTAAATAAGTTTCTATAACATTGGTAACATGCTTGTATAACATTCTTCCTTATGTGTTTTATAAATGTTTTCAGAGACTCCATTTCAGTTTATTTTTTTGTTTTCTGTTTTAAGTACAAATTTTATTTTTTTCAAGAAAATTGCTTCTTCATTCTGTGGCTTTAATAAATATCTGTAGCGTCCAGATGGTTGTAATTGATCTAGGTTAAAATTTTTATTTATCATTTTTATTTCATGTATATGACCATTTTACCTGATGTGTGTAAGTGCACCTGTGTCATCCACTGTCTTTGGAGGTCAGAAGGGCAGATTCCCCTGAACTGGAGAAATATATATATATATATATATATATATATATATATATATGCTAGATAACAGGAAGTGATACTGCTGAACCAGTAGATACACATATTATTTATTTATTTATTTATTTATTGAGCCTTTTTTTTCTTGTCTTCCCTTTTCTTTTTTTTAATTATTATTTTTTCTTTATTTGTTTATTTTTTGAGAGGTTCTACAATATAAGAGCACAGTTGTTTTCAAATCACATTGACGTTGCTCAGTTTGCCATACAATTAGGTAATTGGTGCTAGCATCCACAGATGAGGGATACCATCTGTTGTTTGTTTTTCTGGGACTGTGTTACTTCACTTCCTGTAGCCCCAGCTGTCCTGGAACTCGCTCTGGTAGACCAGGCTGGCCTTGAACTCACAAAGATCCACCTGCCTCTGCCTTCCAAGTGCTAGGATAAAAGGCATGCACCATCATGCCCAGCTTATTTTTATTTTTATTTTTTACATATTTTCATTTTAGCAGGGACTGTCTAATCATGCTCCAAAACTTGTGCCCAGTAATTTCATTGTTAGGACAATGCTCAAGAAGGTCTATTTCCAAATTTCTTCTTGAAAGTTTTTTTTTATTAACATATATAATTATATGTAATAGTGAGCTTCATTTTGGCATTTTCGTATAGGTTTATAATGAATTCTGATCGGATATACTCCCATTACTCTCTCTCTTCCCACTCTTGTGCCTTCTGATCCCTTCCTCTTCTCACCTGGTCTCCACTGTGCTTTCTTACAGTCCTCTTCTCCTCCTCTTCTTCCTCCCCCTCTTTTTTCTCTTCCCCCTCCTCCTTTCTTCTGTTCTTCCTCCTCCTAGTCCTCCCTTCCTCCTCCTCCTTTCCTTCATCCTCCCCCTTCTCCTTCTCTATGGCTGAATGAGTTAATTAGTGTTGCTTATGAGTAGCACGGGTGAAGGGTTTTTACAAGCTACTTAACAGTGGCTATCTCTCCCTTCCCCAGAAATCATTAACTGCCCCTACACCCCCTGGGAGGGCGAAGTGGGTCCAGGTTCATATTTCTTGCCACTGCTGTATATTGTTAACCTTTAACATTTGCATCAATATAAAAAGAAGAAATTGATATTTCATTTGCATTAATTATAGTATAATTGGATATTTTCAGATACTTTGACCATTTCTTTTTATTATTTCCAATTAGATTTCTTGTCTTTTATTAATTTATGGGTACTTTTAAGTTTGTTAGCAATATTAAAAGTTTTTTTAGAAAGTTAAATATTGTTTAAAAATCCCAGACATTTTTTTTTAAATTTATTTTATGTGTATGAATGTACTGTCTGCATGTAGGTTTGTGCACCCATGTTGTGCAATGCCGCGGAGGTCAGAAGAGGGTGTCGGATTCCCTTGGAACTGGAGTTCTCCTGGAATTGGAGTTATGGACGGTTCTCAACTGCCATGTGGGTGCTGGGGATTGAACTCGGGTCCTCTGCAAGAGCAGTCGGCGCTCTTAACCGCTAGGCCATCTCTCCAGCCCCCAGACATTTTTTTTTATATCATTGACCAAATGTTTCAGTTTTATCATAAAACTATAAAACTATAAGCTCTTTTTTTTTTTTTTTTTTGGTGCTGGTGATAAGAATCGAACCTAGGACTTTGTGCATGCTAACCAGGCACTCTTCAATGAAACACTCAGGAAGTTATAAAAAGTTTGAATTCATTCAGTAGTTGTTTTCCTTGCAAAACATTCCATTTAGTATCACCTCCAGGAGGTTCCACAACTGGACACCACACGTTGGCTTTTGAACACACAGGGTTACATGATAGGGGATTCAGTTCAATTGTCATACTAAACTTTTATATGACATGCTTTAGATAAGTTCAATTTTTTATTCCTTTCCTTCTAGTCATAACTCGTCTTCAAGATATAAAAAAAGCCTGTGTTGTAAGTTATGGCTTTGTTTGTTTGCTTTTAAAACAGAAAGTTGTACAAGGAGTTGATTTAAAGCGAATTCGGGGACTTGGGTTTGATGCCACGTGTTCTCTGGTTGTCTTGGATGAGCAGTTCCGTCCTTTACCAGTGAGCTGTGAAGGTAGGTACGACCCTTACTGTCTCTCTCTCTCCAGGCTGCCATTGGGGGAAGGCTCATTTCAGAGTTCTAAATTTCAAGGAGCTCATACTGTCTGATGGACCAAGATAAATATGCTGTGTCCGTGGTTGGCTTGGAGGGGTCTGTATCTTTATTGTTTATTGTTTTGATAAAATACTCTGACTGAAGCAACTTAAGGGGGAAAGGGTTTATTTCAGCTCACAGTTCATGTTAGTCCAACCTGGCAGGGAAGTCATGGCCACAGGAGATTGAAGCAGCTGGTCATAGCACGTCTGCAGCCCGCAGTGAGTGCATGCATGCTGCTCAGCTCTTATCCTTTTCCTGTAGTCAGGACCCAGCCAGGAATAGCACCATCCACATTCAGGGTGAGTCTTCCCATCTCAATTAACCCAGTTAAGAAAATCCCTCACAGGCATGCTCCAAGGCCCATCTCCCAGGTGATTCTTGAGTTCGTCAGGTTGATAATACCACGATCGGATCGCAGGCTTTGACAGTGTTAAAGCCACGATTGGATCGCAGGCTTTGACAGTGTTAAAGCTTCTTTAGTGTTTATGGCTATGGAGTCTGACTGGGCAAGGTGAATCTAGAGTTAAAATATTCGAAGCAGCATTTGCAGCTCCCTGTTAGACCTGCTTAATGTGCTTCCCCCTGTCACCACCCTTTTGCTCATTGTGGATAGAATTGCTGCCTTTTAACAGGTGCACTATTAAAGGGGGAGTTCAGCTGAAACCCTAATTAGAAGTGTTGAAATTACTGTATTTCACCTGGTATATTAAAATACACTCATTTATCAACTTCATACCAAGACAGCCCCTCAACACCTTCTGAACTTCCAACAAATTATATTAAGGTTAGATTTTATCTGAGGTGAATTATCCTGTGCCTGAAAATGAAATTAGAATTTTGAGATGGTCTAAGACTTTTTGAAAGATTGCCATTACCTGCAAGTAGGGACCAAGTCTTGGATCATTACTGGAGTGACTGTACCAAGTTAGGAGATAGCCCAGATACCATCAATACCAATACCACAAGACTGGCAAGAATGCTGCTCTCTTTAGTTTGTTAACTAAAAATGAAAAGACAGTGGCTGGAGTGGTTTAGAGTACTAGCTGCTTTTGCAGAGGACCCAGGTTTGGTTCCCAGCACCCACAAGACAGCTAACAATCATCTAGAACTCCAGTTCCAGGGGATCTGATGTCCTGTCCTCATGTCCATTGGCACCGAATCCAGGTGTAGCACATACATGCAGACTTCCATTGGCACCGAATCCAGGTGTACCACATACATGCAGACGTCCATTGGCACTGAATCTAGGTGGAGCACATACATACAGACATCCATTGGCACTGAATCCAGTTGGAGCACATACATGCAGACGTCCATTGGCACTGAATCCAGGTGGAGCACATACATGCAGACTTCCATTGGCACCGAATCCAGGTGGAGCACATACATGCAGGCAAAACACTCAACATATGAAATAAAAAAAAATTAAAAAGGAAAAGATAAAAAGTACATTAGCAGGCTGGAAATTTGGCTCAGTGTTCAAGAACACTGGTTGCTCTTGCAGAGGACCAATGTTGAATTCCCAGCATCTACAAGGTAGTTAACAACCTTCCTTAACTCCAGTTCCAGGAGAATACAGGACCCTCTTCTGACTTCTGTGGGCCCTGCACGACACAGGTGCCCTTGTATACATGCAGGCAATGCACTCATGCATATACACGAAAAAGTACGCTAGCACTACTGTGTGGTAAGATAGTCTAAGTGTTCACCCCCCCCTTTTTTTATTACCCTTCTTGCCTTGAGTGTCAGCTGATCACTTGCCCTTCCATGGCTGGAGCCACTAAGCTGCTGCGTGGTTAGCTCTGACTGTCCTGCTAATGAGCTCTTGTGAGGGAAAGCAAAGGAGCGATACCCAGCCCTTGGTAAGGTGACCGTGTAACTCCAATTCTGCTTTGCCAAATTACCTCAAGTTTCCTTAAAGGGAAGAAGTCATCTTCTTGGGCCTGTGCTCTGCTTTCTGTGCTGCTATGCTCTGTAGAACCTCTTTGCTTTAACTGAACATGGCTGAACCACTCACTTTGAAAGTTAAGTGAAGCTTTTCTGTCTCCAGAAGCTGTATGTCACAACTCAACTCATGGGTGCATCCTCTGAGCTGCTTTTCTGTGCTCCCATGCCTGCCACTCTGCCCTGGCAGTCAGTATGCCCACAGAATCTTCCCTTTCAAATGCATACTTACTCCTGATCAGCAGGACAAAGCATGGGCGCCTGCCCTCTGCCTGCCATGTACAAATAACAAAAGCTTCAACAAACTTCTGATTAAGTCTTTTATGTGTGACTTTCTACAAGATTTTCTACAAGGCTGGGGAGATGGCTCAGCAGTTAAGAGCACCAGCTGTTCTTGCAGAGGACCTGGGTTTGATTCCCAGCACCCACTTGGCGGCTAAGAACCGTCTTTAACTCCAGTTCCAGGGGAATCCGACACCATCTTCTGACCTCCAGAGCATTGCATAACATGGGTGCACGAACCTACATGCACACAGTACACTCATACACATAAAAAGAAAAAGAAAAATGATTCACTTCTGAGTTTTTGTCTAAAATGAAAAAATAATTATACTAAATATATTCTATTTTAATCATATTGTTTTCAGTGTTTTGCTCTTGTGTAGTAGGTAGTATAAGAGAAACAGGTCATTCGTTGGCTTTTCTTATCATAGTTAGAAGTTTAGTAACAGGTGTTTATGTCTTAATGCAACTCTATATACCATAAATGTTAAAACCCATATTGCCCCCCTCCCCTTCAACACCTACCCAGCATGCAAGTGCACTTCTGCTCCTTTGAAATCATTGGTGGTTCTGGGTAGGACCTGAATGTCCGTGTGTTTTACAGCCATCCAGGTAATATGTGTACTTAAGTCTGAGGGCTAGAGCCCAGAGAGTCAGTCCCACTATACAGAAGAGCTACTTTGCTTCTTATGAAAAATGCTTTGTAATGCTTTTGTGGAGGGCGCAAGGTGACCTTGTCTCATTTTCTGCTTTTTTCAAGGCTATTTGAGACCTTGAAGTTTTCTAGTCCCAGAAGCCAATGAATAACCTTTACTTTGTGATTTATTTAGATATTTCTTAGGTTGAGTTTTTTTTTCTTTTAGTTAAAAAATATTTTCAAGATACAGAAGAGTAAAAAATAAGAGCCTTTTGTACACCCACTACTTAGGATAACATAAAATTTTGCCTTTGAAGGCAAATAAAATCATTTTTTAAAGAAACAAAACAAAACAACAACAAAAAAACCTCTTTGCAAGATTAGCCCTCCCAGGTAAGCTTTCTAATTGCCACTCCCAAACACACTGTGCTTTTACTGTGCACACACTCATGTACAGCCAGCCTAGAACGCATTGGGTCGTACAGTGTCTCAGCGGACACACTTGGGTCACATTTGTTCACCTTACCAGTTCCTTATTCTGCACACAGGTCTGGTTCATGGCACACCCCATATATTCCTCATCTGCCATGGGGAAGCATCTTCAAACTGGAGGCTTAGCCTTATTTGGAGAGCTGCTTCATTGGAATTGACGAGCACAAGGGTTTAGGTGACACTCAGATAGATGTAAAACATCTGTCGTTAGCAAGGTGTTTAGTTCTACATTCATTTCACTATTAAAGTAATGTGGACCTGGCAGCACCATGGATGTGCCCTAATCTCCTAGGTACTTACATTGTATCAGAGATGGTGAAAGGGATGAGACCTGCTGATAGGCACATTCTATGATGCATTCATAGAAGACAGGAAGACAGGAAGGGGCAGTGAGTTACTCTGGGTGCAGTGGAGAGAGGCGGGGCCATGAGGGATAATGATCCTTTTCCAGCTGGCTTTCACTTCTGCTGCTTTTGATTTAGGAAGGACAGGGACCGGGTGTGTCCCTCTGGGTGCTGTCTTGAAGCTATCTAACACCTGGAGGGTCTCAGTCCTTGTGTGTGCCTCGGCAAGCCATTCCCTTCCCCATTGTAAGATGGGGACCCTGAAGCCAGAGCTTAATGGCTGGACTATATCTCCCTCTTTGGCTTGAGTTAACAATCCCCTTTAGGATGGTTAGAATTCAAAACTCACCAACCAACTGAATGAGAGAAATACTCCCAGACTTGCTCATGTTAATTCAAGTGACTGGAAAAAGTAAAAATAGAAGCAGAGAAATGCCCTTGGGGGAGCTGTGAGAAAGAAGGAAAGGAAGGAAGAAAAGAGGAAAGGAGTTGAGGGAGAACGAATGGGCATGCAGTTGACTGTAGGGTTTGACTGGTTTTCATGTTGACTTTTTAAAAAATTTATTTATTACTTTTTATGTGTATGCGTGTACTGTCTGCATGTAGGTCTGTGCACCTGTGTTGTGAAGTGCTGTGGAGGTCAGAAGAGGGCGTTGGATTCCCCTGGAACTGGAGTTAAAGATGGTTTTCAGCCACCATGTGGGTGCTGGGAATCGAACCCGCGTCCTCTTCAAGAGCAGTCGGTGCTCTTAACCGCTGACATCCCAGAGGGTGTGCTGGAGGAACGTACTGATAGGACAGGAATGGAAGGCTTGAGCTCAGGGTCTTCCCAGCCACACTGGTTTCAGTTTGCTCAACCTTTTCTAATTAAAACTTTGTATTTATTTATGTATTATTTAGCTATTTATTGTGTGGGTCAAAGAACAACTTACCAGAGTTAATCTTCTCCTTCCATCATCTGGGTTCCAGGAATCGAGCTTAGGTCAAAGATTTGGTGGCAAGTGCCTTCACCTACCTATGAGCCACCTTCGCCCGCTCCCACTTCATTCATTATTAATACATGAAATTATAGTAGAAATTGTATAGTGCTTTGCCCTGGGAATGCTTCATCCCCTCTTGACCTAGAAAGAAAAGCTATCTATTCACATATTTCTCTCATGTCTTCTAGGGGATTCCCATCGTAACATTATCATGTGGCTGGACCATCGAGCAGTTAGCCAGGTCCAGAGGATCAACGAGACGAAGCATGATGTCCTCCAGTATGTGGGTGGCGTGATGTCTGTGGAGATGCAGGCCCCAAAGCTCTTGTGGCTGAAGGAGGTGAGTGCGTGGCATAAGGGAAGGGCACTAATGGAAGTAGAGGGTCCTGTGCTGTGGAATAACAATGCCCTCCAGTGTCTGCAGTGTTTCCTATTATCAGAAACTCTGAGGAGAAGTGGATCCCATTTTATTGATTAGGTTTCAGTTATTCTCTTCTGTTTTCAAAAACTGAAATGCCAGGTGCTGTGGTAAGTATTTTACATGCCATCTTTTTCGATTGTAACCAACTATGAGAAGGCTGTTTATTTTTATTTTTCTCTTTTTCCTTTATTTTGAGACAGTGCAATACTTTTGTTTATAGCCCAGTTTCACCTTGTGCTCCAGATCCTGCCTAATCCTCATGGGTGCAGGATTGCCAGCATGCATAGACCTGTATAACCTCTTTTCTCTCTTCTTGAGGGGAAGTGTTTCTGTTTTCTAGACAAGAAACCAAAGCTCATAGAGAGGAGCCAACTCACTACAGGTGACACAATAAGTAAGCAAGAGAGCTGGGATTTGAACTTCAGACTGCCTGACCCCAAAATCGATTCTAATATCCAGCACTCTGCTGAAGTTCAGAGAGGTTAATTGCCATTCCAATTAGACAGTGGCAGGACTGGAATTTAAGTCTAGACCCTGTGACCAAAGCCTTCTTTGTCTATACACTCTTAGCCCCAAACCATTCATCTTTGGCCTTGTTGACATTCTGGATATCTCTTTCTCGTTTTCCCTGTCCTTGAGTGATATGGTGATCCCAGTTGAAGCTCTGGCAGGTGGTTCTCATTTCCAGACGTTAAGAGTCTTTTATGAAGTGTGGAGAATGGTGATGTCAACTTAATGGCTCCCATTAGAGATGGATGGGCGAGAAGGTCACCTCCTCTGGGAGCCTCAGGGAGTTGAAACCCCCTAGGTGGTCTGGTGCTTAGAGAATCCATCACAGAGGGAACCCAGTGTGATTCATTTACTGGCTCTGAGGGTTTCAGGTGGGCTGAGTCATCAGCTATTCAGATGTTTATGGAAGTGGGGAGCTTAAGGGAGCTTTCAAAGGTGTCCCAGTACTGTGACCATGGAACAGGAGGTGGGGAGACAGAAGGGCTACATTTATCAAAGCAGGCCTGGCTTGCTATCTGTCTTATCAGTTTTAATCTGCAGAAAACCTTCTATGGTTGCTGAGTTTGAAAGGAGTCCCTTAGGAGTCAAGGGTTTCAGGAATTAGATCCAGACTTTGCTGTGTGCAGTGTGCTTTGGGCAAAGTGCATCTTATTCCAGGCCTTCCCTTTGCCTTCTAGCAGTGAGAGAGTTGGGTCAGATCACTTTGAAGACTCACCCAGACGTGGGCTCCAACACAAATCAGAATACAGAAGTGCTGTGCAATGCCGCTCATCTGTGGGTTTTACGGGCACCAGTTGGCTTAGTCCTAACAAGGCGTGGCATGGAGAACTGATGCTAAGGGAGGATGTCTGACTTTCCCAAACACATGGTAGGACTAAAATTGTTCTATGAAGTTTGAAGCTTGAGGTAGGAACAGGGGTGAGTATTCTTCAGGGTAACCTGAACTTAACGGCAAAACAGGCCGTATTTAATTCACTTTGTGAGCACACAAAAAAAGTAGAGGAGTTGTACTAAATTAACATAACATTGGTCCTGTGTTCGTATTAGGCTGGTACCTGTCCCAAGAGATCTATACATATAGTCTCTCAGGAACACTTAAGATCAGTCTGCAATAAATAAAACCATATAAAATAATTAATTTCTTTTTTTAACATTTCAATTTTTTGTTCCCTTTAATTTTATATTATTCTAAAATATGCATATATATACTCCACACATTAATCAACATTACAAAATCTGGGAAAATTAACTATAGGTTACTTCCAAAACACATTTAGAGATTCACATTTAGAGTAAAGTTGCATGAAGGTAAAAGGAAGTATAAGTTTACATTCTTCTTCTTTGTTTTTTTAGAATATGAATACATATCTTCCACCCATATATGGTAATTACAATGTGTGAATACAAGTGGTACGTCAATTCTAGAGCCCATTAAGAGATTCACATTATAATAGCACAGTTGCTTTCAGATACAATGAAATATGATAATAAAGTTGCTCAGTTTGTCTGCCAACTGGGGATTTGGTGTTAGCATCCATAAATGAGGGAAACAATTCATCTTTTTTTTTTTTTTTTCTGGGACTGTTACTTCACTTAGCATAATGGCTTCAAGTTCCATCCATTTACCTGCAAAGTTCATGATGTCATCTTTCTTACTGCTGCATAGAACTCCATTGTGTAGATGTACCACATTTTTGTTATCCAGTCATCAGTTGCAGGGCATTTGGGTTGGTTCCAGCTCTTTGATATTGTGAAGAGAGCTGCAATAAACATAGCTGCACATCTGTCTTTGCGGCAGGATATGTCTTGTGGGTATATACCCAGGAGTGGTATGGCTGGGTCAGGTGGTAGGCTCATTTTGAGTGTTTTAAGGCTTCTCCACACTGCTTTCCACAGTGGTTGTACGAGTTTACATTCCCACCAGCAGTGGATGAGTGTTTCTCTTTCCCCACAACCTCTCCAGGATTTGGTGTCTTCTGTTTCCTTGATCTTGGCCAGTCTTATTGGAATGAGATGATACCTTAGTATCATCCAATAAGTGGTTTTGATTTGTGTTTCCTCAATTATTAATGATGTTGAACACTTTTTAAGATGTTTCTAGGGGCTCGAGAGATGGCTAGGCAGTTAAGAGCACTGACCGCTCTTGCAGAGGACCCAGGTTCGATTTCCAGCACCCACATGGCAGCTAAAAACCATCTTTAACTCTACTTCCAGGGGACTCTGACACCCTTTTCTGATCTCTGTGGTATTGCATGACATGGGTTCACCAACCTACATGTAGACAGTACACTCACACACATAAAAAATAATAAATAAATTTTAAAAATCCACTAAAAAAGATGTTTCTCAGCCATCTTTAGTTCCTTACTGGTGGTCTCTGTTCAGCTCTTTACTCCATCTTTTGAGTAGGTCATTTGTTTTCTTCTTTGTTTTTTAAGTAGTTTATATATTCTAGATGTTAATGCTCTGTCAGATGTATTAGTGATGAAGTTTCCTCCCACTCTGTGTGTTTTCTCTTTACTTCCTTGATTGTTTCTTTTTTTAAATTTTTTTAAATTTTATTTATTTTTGTATGTATATGAATGTACTGTCTGCATGCAGGTCTGTGCACCCATGTCGTGCAATGCCACGGAGGTCAGAAGAGGGTCTTGGATTCCCCTGGAACTGGAGTCCTCCTGGAATTGGAGTTACAGATGGTTCTTAGCCGACATGTGGGTGCTGGGGATCGAACCCAGGTCCTCTGCAAGAGCAGTCAGTGCTCTTAACCACTAGGCCATCTCTCCAGCCTTGATTGTTTCTTTAGCTGTACAAAAGCTTTTGAGTTTGATGAGGTCCCACTTGTCAGCTGTTCTTATTTCCTATGCAGCTGCTGTTTGATTTAGAAAGTCTTTTCCTATACCTATGTCTTGTAGGTTGCTGCCAACATTTTCTTCTATCACCTTCAGGGTTTCAGGTTTCAGGTTGAGATCTTTGATCCACTTGGAGTTTATTTTTATACAGGGTGAGAGGTAGGGTTTTAATTTTGTTCTTCTACAAATGGAGATCCAGTTTTGCCAACACCATTTGCTGAAAATGCTATCTTTCCTCCATTGAGCTTTTTTGGCCCCTTTGTCAAATATGAGGTGGCTGAAGTGATATGAGCTCAAATTTGGATCTTCAGTTTTGTTTTATTGGCCAATGGGTCTATTTTTATGCCAGTATCAGGCTGTCTTTATGACTATAGCCCTGTAATATAGCTTGAAGTCTGGTAAAGTAATCCCCCCTATATTGTACTTTACACCCAGGGTTGCTTTAGCTATTCAGGGCCTTTTGTTTTTCCATATGAATATAAGGATTTTTTTCCCCAAGTCTGTGAAAAAGCTCATGGGGATTTTGATTGGGATTGCATTGAATCTGTGTATTAATTTGGGTAGAATGGACATTTTTACTATACTAATTTTTCCAGTCAATGAGCATGGGAGGTCTTTTCGTATTTTGATGTCATTTTCAGTCTCCTTCTTCAGGGTTTTAAAATTTTTGTTGTAGAGGTCTTTGGTGTCTTTGGTTAGGTTTATTCCCAGGTATTTTATTTTATTTTTTGAGGTTATTGTGATTGGGAAGGTCTCCTTATATTCCTTCTCTAGTTGCTTATTGTTGGTGTAAAGAAAGGCTACTGATTTTTCTAGGTTTATTTTGTACCCCACCACTTTACCAAAACTTTTAATCATTTCTAGGAGTTTTCTGGTAGATTTTTTTTAGCATCCCTTAGGTAAACTATCATATCATCTGCAAAAAGGGATAGTTTTACTTCCTCTTTGCCAATTAGTACTCCTTTAATTTCGCTTTCTTGCCTTATTGCCCTAGCGAGCGTTTCAAGCACTATATTGAAGAGAAGTGGTGATAGTGAACAGCCTTGCTGTGTTGCTACCTTTAAGGGGAAGGCTTCCAACTTTTCTCCATTTAGGATGATGTTGGTTGTGGGTTTCTTGTATATGGCTTTGATTACATTAAGGAATGATCCCTCCAGTCCAATTCCCTCTAGGACTTTAAGCATGAAGGGATGCTGGATTTTGTCGAAAGCTTTTTCTGCATCAATTGAGATGATAATGTGGTTTTTGTCTTTCAATCCATTTATGTGTTTTATGATATTTATTGATTTATGTATGTTGAACCATCCCTGCATCTCTGGTATGAATCCAACTTGGTCATGATGGATGATCTTTTTGATGTGGGTCTGCATGTGATTTGCAAGTATTTTTTTTTTTTGAGAATTTTTACATCTGTGTTCATTAATTATATGGGCCTATAGTTTTCTTTCTTATTTCTATCTTTGCCTGGTTTTGGTAATAGAGTGATGCTGGCTTCATAGAAGGAATTTGGGAGATTTCTCTTTGTTTCTATCCTTCTGAAAAGTTTGAGTAGTAATGGTTGTAAGACCTCTTTAAATGTTTTATAGAATTCTGCTGTGAAACCATCTGGGCCTGGGGTTTTTTTTAGTTGGGAGGCTTTTTATTACATCTTCAATTTCCTCAAGTATTGTGGGTCTGTTTATGCTGTCAATCTCTTCCTGGTTAAGCTTTGGTGAATCCCAGGATTTGAAATATTCATCCATTTCTCTTAGGTTTTCAAATTTAGTAGAGTATCGGTTTTTGAAGTATCCTCATATGATTTTCTGGGTCTTTTCTTTATCTGTTGTGATGTTTCCCCTTTCATCACAAATGCTATTGATTTGGAGTTGCTCTTTCTTTCTTTTGGTTAACTGGGCTAGAGTTCTGTCTATTTTGTTTATTTTTTAAAAAACCAGCTTTTGGATTCATTGATTTTTTTTTTGTATTGTTTTCTTTTTTTCTATTTCATTGATTTCTGATCTGATTTTTCTTATTTATTCCTGTCTCTTGGGTTGAGGGTTCATTTGTTGTTGCCTCTCAAGTGTTTTTAGCTGCAGTGTTAGATCGTTTATTTGTTCTTTTTCTGTTTTTCTAACGTGGGCACTTAGGGTATAAATTTCCCTCTTAGGACTGACTTTAATGTATCCCACAGGTTTTGTTGTGTTGTATTGTCATTTTCATTTAGTTCCAGGAATGCTTTTATTTCATTCTTTATTTCTTCCCTGACCAACTCATTATTCAGGATTGTGTTGTTTAGTCTCCATGTGTTCTTATAGTTAGTAGGGCTTACCCTGGTGTTAATATTGAGCTTTATTGCACTGTGGTCTGGTACAATGCATGGGATAATTTCAATCCTTTTGTATTTGTTGAGATTTCTTTTGTATCCCAGTATATGGTCGATTTGGGAGAATGTTCTGTGGGGTGCTGAGTAGAAAGTATATTCTCTGGTGTTTGGGTGGAATATTCTGTAGATGTCTGTGAGGTCCATTTGGTGTATTCTATTGTTCAGTTCTGATGTTTCTCTGTTTATTTTTTGTCCAGTTGACCTATCCAAGGGACTCAGTGGGGTATTGAAGTCCCCCACTATTAGCGTGCTGGGATTAATCTGTATCTTGAGGTCCTGAGAGACTGTATTTATAATGTTTGGTGTACCAGAGTTTGGTGCATAAACATTTAAGGTTGCAAAATCTTCCTGGTTAATTGTTCCATTGATAAGGATATAATGGACTCTTTGTCTTTTCTGATTAATTTTATTCTGAGGTCTATTTTGTCTGATATTAGAACAGCCACTCCTGCTTGCTTTTTGGTACCATTTGCTTAGAATATTTTTTCCAACCTTTCACTGTAAGGTGGTATCTGTCCTTGAGGGTGAGATGGGTTTCTTGTAGGTAGCATGTAGATGGATTCTGTTTCCTAATCCATTCTCCCAGTCTATGTCTTTTGATTGGGGAGTTTAGACCATTAATATTTAAGATATTTATTGAGAGATGTGTGTTGTCTCTTTTCAACTTATTTTTTGTTTTCATTCTTGGTCTAGGTATTTATTTACTCTTTTATGCTTGTTAATTTCTCCCTTGGGCTATTTAAGATATTTGATCCTTTTCTCTGTTCTTTGAATTGCTCTAGTATTTTCTGAAGTGTTAGTTTTTTTTTTTTTTGACATGTGTTCTTTCATTTTGTTTATGTCATGAAAGATTTTTCTTTCTCCTTCAACTATGATGGGCATTTTTATTTTTTTATTTTTTGGTCTTTTCAAGACGGGGTCTCCCTGTAGCCCCAGCTGTCCTGGAACTCACTCTGAAGACCAGGCTGACCTTGAACTCACAAACATCTGCCTGCCTCTGCCTCCCAAGTGCTAGGATTAAAGGCGTGCACCACCACGCCCGGCTTATGATGGACATTTTTGCTGGGTATAGTAATCTCAGTTGACATCTAAAGTCATTTAGCATTGGAAATACTTTGGTCCATGTTCTTCTGGCTTTCATAGTTTGGACTGAGAAGTCAGCTGTGATTCTGATGGGTTTCCCCTTTTATGTAACTTATGGCTTTCAGTATTTTGTCCTTGTTTTGAGCATCTGGTGTTTTGACTATGATATGGCATGGGGAATTTCTTTTCCGGTCTTATCTATTTGGTGTTCTGTATGCTTGTATTTCTATGGGTTTGTCTTTTTTTCAGTTTGAGGAAATTTTCTTCTATCTGAAGATCTGAGCAATACCGTTCTTTTGGGATTCTTCTCCTTCCTCTATCCATATGATGTGGAGGTTTGGTCTTTTCATAGTGTCCCACATTTCCTGGTTGTTCCACTCTTGTGGTCTTTAAAATTTTTCCTAATCTTTATTTGAAGTTTCTAGCTCCACTGTGTTATCCTGTATGTCTGATACTCTTTTTTCTGCTTCATCCATTCTGCTTCTGAGGCCTTTTCCCATTCTTTCCTGCTGGTTGGATGAATGTTCAACTTCCTTTTTCATTTCATCCTGTGATTTCTTCAGTATTTCCACTTCCTTTTGGAGCTTTTCATTCTCTTCTTGTAGCTCCTTGCTTTGCTGGTCAGTTTCTTTTTTCCTTTCAGCCTGAGATCTTTTCAGTGTTTCCACTTCATTCCGGAGTTTGTCATTCTCTCCCTCTAGTTCTTTTCGGAGTTTGTATTTCTCTTCCCCTAGTTCTCTTCAGAGTTTGTCAATCTCTCCTTTTAGTTCTTTCCAGAGTTTGTCATTCTTTCCTTCTGGTTCCTTCATGAGTTTTTCATTCTCTCCCTTTATTTCTCTGATTTGTTCTTTATATTCTTTGAATATATCTACAATTGTTCTTCTAAGGTTGGTATCTTGGTTTCCTTCCAGGGAGATCTTGTTGGGATCTTCTGCAGGACTGGTTGAGTTCAGTGGGGATTTATTATGAGCTTTTCCCGTATTGTTGATTTTCCGTTGTGTCTTTGGCATGTGTATTTGCCCCCCCCCTTTGTTTGTTTGGCATCTGTCGCTAATCTTGAATGTTAATATGGAGGATTGGTTGGTCACTCAGTTTGCTTCCTGCTGGTTTCTTCCTCAGCTTTGGCTGTGTAGCTTAGAATCACTGATACTGCTGGGTCCCAACTACAGTGAACCACACCAGCAGCTTATACTTTCCACCACAGTACCAGTAGCTTGAGTGGGGGATGGGGGAGGTTGCTCCTTTGGCCCACGAGCTGGTACCCTGTTGACCTGTTGCATCTTGTGATCCTGTCTAGGTGCACCCACACTTTGGTGCACTCTCTGGAACCCGAGCTGGGAGGTTCTGGGGGTGGGTGTTGGCCCCCTAGGGGTAAAGACAGTTCTGCCTTACCAGCAAAANATGGGGTGGGGGGGTGGGGGGATGTTACTCCTTTGGCCCGCACACTGGACCCCGCCTGGTGGACAAGTGTGTGAGCCACTCTCTGTCCTTCTATCCATGCACACAGATTCTCTCTATGGTTCTAGCAATGGGTGGCAGATGCCTGGGGAAAATAATTAATTTCTAGATGAGATAGCCATGTTTTTGACTTCCTAACATGGTCTGTTGTTTATTTTTGACTTCTGTTTTTGGTTCACACTTCCTTAAGCAATTTGTCGTCTCCCACTCCTAGGAGGTCGGACCATATTGATGGAGAATTTACTGGGGATACTCTGTTGGCTCAGCACACTACAGCCCAGAACTCCTAGACTCAAGTGATCCTCCTGCCTCAACCTCCCAATAGCCTGGCTGTATATTTATTTTTAAATCAGTTTCCTAAGAAGAGAAAGATATCACTTTCCTTTTGAAATTCTGTCAGTAAGGATCTAAACATTGCCTTTGCTTATTCCCCTCTCTGAAGGTGGCCTCAGATCTGCAAGGTGCTTTGTTAGTTCTCTTTCTCTGCTTTTGTCAGAATGTACAAGAATGTCTGCTGAAAATCCTTTTGTATTAACATGATTTCAAAATTCAGAACTAAAGGTATTTTTAAAATGAACTTTAGTATCTTCTTAAAAACTTTCTGGGATAGCTTATACTGCTTCTAAAAACCGAATATTAAAAATTGAAAATCTGGAGATGTTGTTAAACTACACATTCTGATTCTGTAGCCCTGGGCCAGGGGTTGAGAATCTTAAGAGTTTTCATTTCTAACAGATTGCTAGGTGATGCTGATGTCAGTGGCCTAGGATTTATAAAGCCATGGCCAATTCTAGGCTTAGCCTGAAGAAAAGCATGCAGTTGTGGAGAACCAGCAAAGGGTTCTTTCCTCTTGATTTATTGATGAGAGATGCTGGGAAGTTAGATGGCCTCAGTAGAGCTGTTCAAGTACCTATTCAGGTAATGTGAGATTCTGTGGTCTTTAAAAAAAAAAGATTACATTTTATTTTGTTTTACTTTCTGTGGGGGGGGGGTGAGAGTGCCATGGTGTGTGTGTGTGTGTGTGTGTGTGTGTGCGCACGTATGTGTGTATAGGTCAGAGGACAGCTTGAAGTTTGTCCTCTCCTTCTACTGTGTGTTTCAGAGGATGAAACTCCAGCGATCAGGCTTGGCAGAAAGAAGTGTTTCCCATGGACCACTTTACTGGCTTATTTGTCTACTCTGTTTTTGTTCCTTAATTTCCACATCTTGACTGAACTTTTGCTATGAATTGTGATAGACACCAGAGACGAGGAAAGCGGCTGTAATGACCCAGCCTTAACCTAGACAAGCGCAGGGTCCGTGGGGTACAGAGAGAAAGGGCCGTGTGAATGGAACCAGATTAGAGGAAGAAACTCTAACCACAGTGATACAGGAATATGGAGAGTGCTCTGAGAAAAATAATTTGTTTCTTAGGAGGCAGGAAGTCTGGCTCGAGCCTCAGGGTATGAGTGAACTTTTGCAGGATAGGGAAGATTTTTCTGGACATGTCCTGTGATGCAGTTAATGGTATGGCATATAAGTCCCAGGGGGAGACTGAGTGACCTTGGAGAAGAGGTTGAGTGAGTATCCCTGGCTTGTTACAGGCTTGAGTTGGTGCTAAAGACCCACTGGCAAGGGGATGTCTTAGCAACTTTGGCAGGGACGTGAAGACTGGGTGGCTTTGCCTTATTCCTATGGTGAATATCACACTGGGTAGCCTAGCCAGAAAGATGGTCTGTAATATCATTTTACCTCCCCTGTTACCTAGGATGTGTGTTTACATCCTTATTCACTTAAAAAAAAATTTTTTTTTATTAATTTTATTTATTTCTGTATGTGTATGAATGTACTGTCTGCATGCAAGTTTGTGCACCCGTGTCGTGCAATGCCGCGGAGGTCAAAAGAGGGTCTCGGATTCCCCTGGAACTGGAGTTCTCCTGGAATTGGAGTTTCAGACGGTTCTCAGCTGCCATGTGGGTGCTGGGGATTGAACCCGGGTCCTCTGTAAGAGCGGTCGGCACTCTTAACTGCTAGGCCATCTCTCCAGCCCCATCCTTATTCACTTTTATCCATCCACATAGATCTAGTCAGAGTTTCCCTAACACACTTAATTGTTTGCTACCTCAGAGTCTGGTCGAGGTGATGCCAAAATACATAACCCTCAGCTCCTGTCTCAGTGTGCTCATTACTGGATGGCTTGGGAGATAAGAAGGGGATTCACATGTCCAAATGTTGAGAAAGAATCAAAGGAATATTTTGTGACATTTAAAAATTACATGAAGTTAATATTTAGTTGCTATGACTAAAGTTTTATAGAAACATAGGTGTAGTCACTCATTTCTCTATTATTTGGGTGGCTTTTTTGTTTAATATTTTATTTATTATTTTTATTTTACATGTATGAGTGTATTGCCTGCATGTATGCAAGTGTACCCATATCATGCAGTGCCCATACAGGCCGGAAGAGAGCATTGGATTCTGCTGGAACTGGAGTTACAGACTGTTGTTAGATGTCATGTGGATACTGGGATTTGAACCACCCAGGTCCTTTGCAAGAGTAGCCAGTGCTCTTAACCCCTGAGCCATCTCTCCAGCCCCATGGCAGCTTTTTTTGTCACAATTAAACAGCTGAGACAGACTACATGGCCTGAAAACCAAAAGATACATTTGTGCAGACCGAGAGAGGAAAGGTTTGCTGACCCTGTGGTGTAGTGTTCGTTCGTTCAGCCGCTGCAATCTACAGGAGGATGGAGATCACATCCATTTTGTTCACTGCTCTGCCCCTCACCTTGAGCCAGATGGAGCAACATGTACTTTTTAAATAATTCAAGTGACTGGACAAGGTGCTAATTCAGTGTTCCAGGTGAGAACTAATGAAACCTAAATTACACTCTGCAGGGTAGAAAGAAGATGAGTTCCAGACAGCCTAAGAGGCCAACACTGCAGGAGTGGGCATGACTGGAGCCTCTTCAGTGATGCTGTCTGGTCTGTGCTCCTGTCCTTCTCCTGGGCTCCCACATCCAGGGAGCCAGGCTGAGGTTGGAGTGCAGACATCCCATGAATCAGAAGAGATATACTGGGATGGCTGTAGCCCATGGGCAAAGTCAGTGGGGTCTAGCCTTGCAATATGGAATTTTAACCATGTTCCTTACATTTAAGGTTTGTTTCTTTTAGGTTTAATGAGAATTGTCAGATAAAAGGAAAAATGCCATTTGAGTTTTTTTTTTTATAATTTCCAGCAATCTGGATTTCCCATTTTGTCTCAGTGATTTTGACCCTCATCCTAATAAAGACCACATGTAAATCGCAATCTGCCAGCCTGTAGCAGCTGGGTTCACCTCTGCTTATAAACAGGAAACACCGTAGGAGCTGGTGTAGACTGAGGAAGGTCAGGAGGGGTAATAATAATAATAGTGCTGGTTCTGATGGTGCTGTGTCCATGGGGGACTGTGAGCTGGGCCTTTAGGGGATAGTTGCAGAGACTTCCTTCTCTTCACTCAGTTCCTTTCAGTGTAGTTGTTAGCAGAGATAAGTCGTCTATCTCAGCCCTCCTACCGCCGCTCATGTCCCATGCTTCTGTCTGCCCTGTGGTGCACTGAGAAATGAGCATGGATCTGGTTGGTTCTCATGCACCTTTCCTGGCCTCTGTACAGTCTTCTGAGGATCCCAGGAGTTGGGATGCCTAGGGCAGGGTCTGACAACTTCCTGTAGGTTTGGAAGTGTTTCACAATAGAAACTGTTGGAAAGAAAACCCTACTGGGTGTCTTAGGTCCAGTCCTTCCTAAAAAATAAGAAATTTGTTAGCTCCTTGTTCATGTTTTGTCTGGCTTGATTATTTTACTCTTCTAGGTGATGTAATTGTCACAATGGTAGAAACTATAGTCTTTCATAGTTTAGATTAAAAATTCACATTTCACATATAGGTCCATTATTACCCACAGTGCTAGAATTTAGATAAAAGATATTGAAGAACGTTGAGAGACATAGTTCATGTACAACAAAAAAGTATAGAACTTTTGCATTAAATTGCATTTAAATATTTTCTTTCTACTCAACTTCTTGAAGTTTCAGGGTACTGACCTATGATAATTTTGGCTTTATATAATTATTTTAATTTACTGGGACATATTTGTGTACTGCCTTGTGTGAGGGATAGTCAAATAATACTTTCATTTTTTTATTGCCATTGTGTTTACAAACTTTTTTGGTCACCTGATGGGCACTTTAGTCACATGATATCTGCAAATGAGAATGTTAAACACTAGCCTGTCTCATTCTGTAGAGTGGCCTTCATGAGTGGTATATCTATGTTTCCTGAATAGTGGTTAAGTATCTAGAAACCACATTGGGTTGTCAGAGACAACCAGAAAGCAGACAAGGCAAAGAATGAGACCTTCTCAGTCATCTGTGGTCATCCTCTGTTGGGATACTTGCACGACAGCCAGCTCTGAACTCAGGAAGTGCCTGGTGAGAATTGTCTGCCTGTTGTCCCTAGATTTCACCAGTGTCTTCAGCCCCTGAGCTCTCAGTATTTTATTTCATAAAGATCTTTTTATTTTATTATTGTCACACCACTCTTAAGGGCTAGAAACTACCTCTTTGTACAGATAAGAAAATTGAATCTCAAAAGTGTCAAATGACTTATGTTCTCCCATCAGTAAGTAAAGCCACAGCAGTAGTTTTCTCATGGCTGTCCCCACCCACCACCTGTGGGCACACGTGTTGGTCTGTATGGACAGCTAGAAGTAGGCTCTGCCAAGAAATTAGTCTGATTAGAAGAGAAAGATCTGGATCAATCAACCAAGCTGAAAGAATGAAAGCAGTAATTAACATATATCTAATGCTCACTGTGTGTGTTTACTTTGGAAGCATTTCCCTTTCACCGGTGTTAATTCATCTAATCCTCACAAGCACCCAAAGCAAATATCTCTCACATTTGGAAATAAGTATAGAGACTTGAAGCAGCTTCCCTACCCAAAGTCACTCAGCCAACACGTAGCCAGACTGGGGCTTGAAGTTTGCATTTTCCATATACAGTTTGGGCTCATTTTCAGTTTACTCGACTGCTTCCTAAAGTGTTTATCTGCCAGATTCTCTGTGAACTAGTTCAGGGAAAGACCGCAAGTGACAACGTTCAGAGGATCCGAAGCAGTAAGCAGTGGGTGATGGGCTCCTGTCTTTACTAACATTTAGAGAAGGAAGAGGGGCTGCCCAAGTACATAAGAGAGATTTAGCATAGAGAGTCAAAAAATACAAGGAGGCAAATCTCTCTCTCTCTGTGTGTTAAAGTAAAAGTGATTTCATTTTCTAGAAAATGACATGAAAGGTTTTGTTTGACCTGAATGATGATTTTTTCAGGAAGGGGCAGTGGATTTCCTGTGGGAAGGAACTTGCCTCATGAGCTCAGCTACGGAGGTCAGCAGAGCTGGGCTTTGTGAGCTAGGCCTAGAGCTGAAGGACATGGACTCAGGAGGGGGGAAGGCCAGAACACAGCTTATAGCCTTGAAGCACTAGGCTGCAGTTTGAGTTTTATTCCAAGAGCAGTGAGAAATGACTGATGGGATTTAAGCACGGGTGTGCTGTGACACAGTCTGTTTTATGACTTAAAAAAAATCAGCTGGGCACGCGTGCTAGGTAGATAATAAATATTTGTATGTCATCAACAAAGTTTACAGTGGAATGTTAGAGGGAAAAGCATTAGAAGATGGACTGTGCAGGCATCTAGATACATCTGTTTTAAGAAATTATCACTATAGAAAACAGATACCACAGACACAGAAAGCCGCAGTAGGGCCCTGTCCATGATTGGTGTCATTGGCTACAGTGATAGCAGTTTCATTCCTTTATTGCTTCCTGGTAATTCTCCATGAAAAAATAGCCTTGTAGTCATAGCCAGCCTTTCTAGTTAATAATGCTTTGCTATTCCACAAGGGACTTTTTTTATTCTTGAGCTTATTTTCCTAAAAATCACTAAAGAATTTCATCTAAGCTCCTTAGTGGCATAGTTATCTCAGTGTACAGCCAAGGAAAGCAAGACTCAGAAGGCTTCTACTGAGACCCCAGAGGGCTTGAAGCACTGTAAGGCAAGGGTTCTTGCCAGGCCCAGCACGTCTTCAGCTCCTAAACTCTAACCATTGTCTCTTACTGCCTGCTCTCAAAAGTCATTCATTTCTTCTCTCCTACTGGGCCGCAGAGTGGCAGCTCACAGAATGAGTCAGGGCTGTAGATGGTTTTGCTTGACTCACCCTATACTTAGGAAACAACAATTTTGAATATTTCTGATATTTAAAAGCTAAGAAATTTCTCATAAAAAAAATCCAGATTTTTTTTTTCTAGAAAAAGAAAGAATGTGGCAGCTCCAGCCTCATGCTCCCACGTGGAAGGAGTTGGCCGGTCTGAGGAAGGCCTGCCCTGCTAGAGGGCCTGGCATGCCTCCTGTCACAGCAGACCCCCGCCCAGCCTGCATGCTCATTTCTCTTTCCAGCTCTCCCCTCCAGGCATTTGCATTTGAGATCCTGGCTATGGGAACTTATTCAAGGAATCTGTCATTACTTTTCCTATAGCAAATGCTGAGAGCAATGGAAAGACTTTCCAGATGGCGAATTCCTCCACACGCAGATTCTCTCATACCTCTGGGTCGTCACTCAGGTTTTCCTTTCTGCCTGGCCAACCTGCACTAATTTCTTCCTTTACCTGAATACATGCTAATTGCCCAAGACTCAACCTTCCTCTCCTCTAGGAAGCCTTCCTTGACCTTCTCCAACTAGTGTTGATTAAGGTCCTGCTGTATGTCCTGTTCAGCATCCTTTGCTTATCTGTTCCATAGAAAACTATTGTATAACTCTGTGCCTCATTAGCCCTCCAGTGCCTAGCATCTAGGGCTCTGTTTAGCATCTGAACCCAGTAATATACTATTTACTGATTTATATGTGCATATGGATGAACCAATTAAATAATCTATTATGTCATTTTTGCTTCCTGGGTGTGTCTATTCCATAGTAAAGTTTGGCTGTATGTTCATCCTGAATTGACCTTCTCTTGCCTATCACAGAAAATCAGGCTCCTTTGTGCCTGAAGACCTATTACCTGTGTTAGAGCTTGTCTTCCTCATGAAGTGATGGAGAGGTGGTGATGGTCCTGGGCCTCTCCAATGCACTCTTGCTCTCCAGCAGTAACTATATCTATGTCAGTTGCTGTCCCTTCTCTCTCCAGGAGAAGCTGAGACTCATCTGCTAATCCAAAGGCCTTTCTCTTGAATGCCTATACTTGTGCATTGGGACCAGATCCCCAGGTCTTTAAGCTTTGTGGCTGGTAGTGTCCACTGCCTTAAGGCATCTGCTGTGGATTCCTCCAGGGTGGTCTGCTGTAAAGTGCCCTTGTAGAGACTTGTAGTATGTAGGCTAACAGCCTGAACCCTAGCCGCTTCCCAAATTTGTATATATGATTTATGCTACATGCTGTATTCTCTTAGTTTTATTGTTCAAAAGCGTATACATTGAAAAATGTGCACTAAAACAAAGCTCAGCCTGATACCTAGCAACATTTAGTAGATGCCAGCTATTACTGAAATAGATTTCCTTTTGTATTTCACTTTATGGCCTATGGTGGGCTTTGACCTGTATTTCTTTTATATTATTACATATTTTATATTTTCTTGTATTTCCTCCAGGATATGACCTTGTGATATTAAATGTTACTGTATTTCACATTTTATAGAAAGTGTAAGAAGTCTCAAAGAGATGGCATGGTTGTCTGCAGGTTTGAGGGCAGGGTTGTAATGAAGTCCCTGTGGGCTCTGTGACATCGCAGTCCTTCTTCTGGGTTGTTGGCTTCTTAGCTCCCTAAGAGCAGGGACCAGATCTCTCCATTCCTTCTTGGAATTAGGTGACTATGTACTGACAGTGGAGCATAGTAATTGACATTGAAAGCACAGTGAATGATTCCTGAATGAATTCATGTCTCCTGGTCAGGCAGTAGCCAGATCTATGACTGTTGGTGATTACTCAGACAACCCCACCCAGCGTGCCACCTGGCTTCCTGACTGCCGCAGCCATATCAGCTGCTTCATAAGTAAAGGTAGAACATAGATGTACTTATTTATTTTATGTGTATGTGTGGTCTGCGTGCATGTATGTGAGTATACCACGTGTTTGCAGTGCTCATGGAGGAGACCAGAAGACTGTATCAGATCCCTCAGAACTGGAGCTACAGAAGGTTGTGAGCTGGTCTGTGTGTACTGGGAACCCAGCTTGGGAAAATCTTTGCTCACAATAATTAAGGCCATGCCTAGTAGAAGAAGATGCTGTCTTTAGAAAGACACTAAAGAGGAAAGACACATTTAATATGTTTGGTGATTGAGGAACCTTGGGATTCTGGAGGCCTTGGCGGTATCAATACATGTTGGTTGAGGCAAGGGAGGCAGAAGGCCCAAGTCCAAAAACATCCAAGACAGGATTCTTCTGGAGGGGTCAGCCATGCTTCTCTGAACACCGTGGTTGGTTTTCCTTCTCCCCTCCCAGGCCTCTTACCTTCACAATAAGAACTACTATTCTGTGTCATATCACTTTAGGATTTATTTTATTTAATTTCCATGATTGTCTAGTGAGGAAGATCTTGGCAATGTCTTTGAAGATGAAGCAACTAAGGCTAGAAAGAATGAAGTAGGTAACTAGTTGTGTCTTACTACTCTACTAATGCTAGGCCTCAAACTTGGGTTTTCCTATGAATACTTTCCAAGACATTTATTTGTTTATTAGTGTGCGTTAGCACATGTTTGTGTGTGTGTGTGTGTGTGTGTGTGTGTGTGTGGTGTGTGTGTGTTAGTAGGGATATGACCTATGGCCTCACCCATGCTAAGCACCTTCTCTGTTTCAAGCCTGGGTTTTCTGACTATAGGACATTGATTTAAACTGGACTCATAAAGGCTTTTTATGACTCTTCACCTCAGTGTCCCAGGTAACATGTCTGTGTGCGCAAAACTTTTAATGTAAATCTGAACTCTAGAACAAAAAGCTATGAAAATTTCCAAAGCTTAGATCCAAAGTTAGACTCATATTTAAAGAGTCATACTTGAGAATGAGTCTAGTTATGGCCACTCCATGAATTCCAACCCATAAAGTTTTGTATGTAGCCCTGAAAAATATAGGGACTTCTTAGAAACTCTGCCTCCTCTTCTCCTTCGCATATGCGTAATTATAAGGAATAACTCAATTAGTTCCTCTCCCCTTTTGAGGCACAGAACCTTGTAAAGATTCTGCAGCTATGAATCTTGCTTTTAGGCATTGAGCTGTGACTACTCTTCTGATTGAATGACAGAGAGATGGGGGCTCCCACAAAGGCTAAGGTTCCCTTAGAGCCTTGCAGCATGGAGGGACAATGGTTTGGATGAAATCTGTGAAGGAAGGTCTGGTTTCAAGAGGAAGGCACTGTTGTCCTATCCACATCATTGTAAACAGCTGCTTCAACATGGCTGCTGAGCTTTGTTGTCTCAAAGGTCAATGTCTTCTGGCTCAAAAATACAAAAAGATGGTGTGTTCCCAGGGAATTAGTGAGCTTCCTGAATCAGGGCTTTCCTAAGAGGTCTAAACTCTATAATGGAGATAGTTTTTTTCCTAGTAATGCTGCATTGTAGCGTATTGGGAACTTACCCAAGTTAGAGCAAAACAAGCAATTAGGAAATGCACCCTCTTTTTTTTAACCACTTATTTATAATGTTAATAATTTATATTAACAAGAAGGATTTTATTTTCCTATAATTATTTTGATTATTATTACTTAACCACTAATTAGTGAAAATTTTTGGCTGTGATACATCACCAGGCCATGCTCTTGCCATCTGGGAACAGCTGGTGCATATGACCCCTGGAGTCCTTCAGTACTGGCAGTCTTGAACTCCAGAGAGATGTGGGGAGGGTCAGAGACTGGAGAGACAGCCCCTGTAGTTGTCTTGGCATGGGGTCACGTTGTCTGGCTTGGACTGGGGCATCAGAGCCAAGTCCAGGGACCTGAAAGAGAGTGAATTGTTGTGCACGTATTCATAGAGCACCTCCCCTGCTCTGGGAAGCTGGACAGTGGTATAGGAGGTAGAGTTTGGCGTTCACAGTCAGGGTATTCTCTCCAGCCTTTCTTACTATTGTCAGCAGGGTAGGGGCATGACACCATGGCCCTGAGTTTCATGTTTATGAAATGGAGTCCACGGCAGTATCATGTATCAGAAGGTATTTGGCAAACTGTAGATTGCTAGTGTTGATGATGATGATCATGATGATAAAAACACCGAGTATTAGAAAGAAAACTAAAGAGATATATTTTTTGTATTCTTTTCTCTTGATCCAGTTAGATAATTCAGCAGTTAAGGGACACAGAATTCACATTATCCAAGCTACTTGAAAAAAATTATTCTTCATCTTTACACACAACTAGGGGAGAGGATAACTGCACAAACATATAGTAAAATAAGCATTTTATTTGCTTAACATTATATAATAAAATTACTATAATAATGTTATGGTTTATTTTATTTTATTTTATTTATTTTTTATGTGTATGAATGTACTGTCTGCATGCAGGTTTGTGCACCTGTGTCGTGCAATGCCATGGAGGTCAGAAGAGGGTGTCGGATTCCCCTGGAACTGGAGTTAAAGATGGTCTTCAGCCACCATGTGGGTTCTGGGGATTGAACCCGGGTTTTCTGCAAGAGCAGTCAGTGCTCTTAACTGCTGAGCCATCTCTCCAGCCCCTAGTTATGGTTATTTTTAAATCAGAGACATTCATTGTAAGGGTCATTCAAGTATGAATATTCTAGAGAGCTCTTTGAGCCATCTGACCAGAAAAACTACCACCGAAAATTATCTTATATTGGAGAATATTAATATATATTTGAATTAAAGTTTTATTTTCAAAATAAACCTTCTTTTAACAAAAGAAAATAAAATCTCTTCTCTAAAGCAATTTTAAAAGAACATTCCTTTTCTAAAATAATAATAAAGTTATGGTAATTGCCCATCTGTTACTATGAAAATTCCTGAGATAGAGCAAATGAAAATGAAGAAAAGTTTCTTTGGGACCCATCATTACGGAGGTTTCAACCCGCAGCCGAGTAACCATCGCTTTGGAGCCTATGCAAGGCAGCATATCACATAGGATATATGGCAGAGGCAACCTCTCACCTCATGGTAATCAGGAGACCAAGAGATGGGCTGGAGAGATGGCTCAGTGGTTAAGAGTGTACTGTTCTGCTAGAGGGCCTAGATTCAGTTCCCAGCACTGATGTCAGATAGCTCACAACAACCTCAAACCGAGAGAGAAGAGAGCAAGCAGTTCAGTATCCCCTTCAGCAGCTTGCCACAGTGACCTAGTTTCTGTCTGTGAGGACACACCCCTAAAATCCTCAGCACTTCATAGCATAACCATGAACCAGGAACCGTGTCTTTAGTTTAGTCCCTGTTGTGGGACTACAGCAAAAGGAAACAAGAAGTTGTGTAAAATGTGATCCTAAAGAAATCACTGTAAAAAGTTAATGCAGACTTTGACCGCTTCCAAACAGAGGCTACTGTCTTATGCTTTGGATCTGGAGGCAAGGGGAAGAAAACCCTGTAAGCAATTTCTGAGAGGATATTGCCAAAATGAAGCTCAAGGGTTTGAACATGGACATTTCGGACTCTTGTTTGCACAAGTGAGAACGGGAGAAGGGAAGCTCACCTCATGCACCACGGAGTGGTAGAAGGGGTTCTGTTTCAGATCACACCCAAGCTGTGCCCTTTCTATAGCACACAGCCCAAAGGTGGGAATGCAGGGGCCAATGTGGACCAAATCATCCTGACACGTCCCAAAGATTTCTGGAGCAGTTTCTCTTGTGCTGTCATCAGTACCTTATAGGGTTTGTCTTCCTCTCCCAGCATTCTTAGGTCAAAGGCTGCAGAATGGATGTGTATTTTAGAAATAGTCTAAAAAGATTATGGTGCTCATCAGTTCCTGCCACAGTTGTTTAAGGACCTTTATTCATTCAGCAAGTATATGTTGATAGTTTATTCTAGACACTTTGTTCAATGCTGGGAGAAAAGCAGTAAACAAACAGAGTTACTAGCTGATCCTTAGCTGATCCTAGTCTAGAAGGGAGACCGAGGTAAAAGTCATAGCTGCCTACATAAGTAGAATGGAAATTTAGATCACTCTGGAAATACAGCTTGGTTTGGGTGGAGAGGTCTGAGGACAGTGACACATAGGCTGGTGGCCCAGAGGATGTTTTGGAGCTAGGTCCTAAGTACTAGAGATGGTGGAGGTGGCATCTGAAGGGATGAGACCCTCAGGTGAAACACCAGTGAGTGGGTCAAGGTCCTCGGATGCCCCTTTATATACTGGGTACGTTTATTATGGCATCTCCTTCTGTAACATCATGGGATGGATCCCATTTAGCTAGTAAAGAAAAGAGAAAAGCCAGAAGTTGTTTACCACACCTTTTGGAACTTCGATGCTCCCATCTCAAGGACCCAAATGTGAGAACTGCAAGGAGGAGCTTCGAGTGTTCACGTGACTGCGGCGTCCTTCTGGATGGGCAGACATCTGTTCTCCTTGTTCCAGTCATCTCGACTAGGCAAGACAGTGCCTCCAAGAAAAAGCAGAGTTAGCTCCTGAATACCAGATTCGACCCTTCCTACCTCTCCTTCTGAGGGGTGTGTGACTCAGACAGTGACCTCAGCTATTACTTCATCCATCCAGAGGAAAGACGGTGTGCAGACTGAGAGCGAGGCAGGGTCTCCTGCCCCTCCCCCGCCCTCCTTTTGTCCTTCTGTCCTCTGCTCTTCCTCCCACCTCACCCCTCCCTTCACTTTCTCGCCTACATTCTCTTCTATCCCCATTTCCCTTTTCCTCTCGACTCTCCTTGTCAAACGTGTATGTGGAAGCTTGTCCTCTTCCCTCTTGAGTCTTCTCCAGAATTTCCCAGCAGATCACTGCCCTCCAGTCGTCCTGATGCAGTCACAAATCAGCCTCTGCTCAGGGGTGGATGGCAGCTCCCGTCCTTTCCTGACCTCCTATGATCTCAGTACAAGTCTCCCTGACAGTCCCCCTGGGAGTTCCTTCTCCGTGGTCCTGGGTGGAGTTGGCGTGCCACTTCCACTATCGCTCAGGCAGCCATCTGCCCTTCACGTCCGCCCTCCTTTCTTGCTTTCTGCCTTCCCTTCATATTCAGGTCCAATGTTGTGTCCTGAGGATCCCTTTTCTTCCCCTCGTGCCTGTGCAGTATCTTTCCTTTATGACTGTATATATTCTATGCTGTGTGAACCAGATAGCTTAGGACTTGAACACATATCTGAAGAATTTCATATGAATATTCTTCACTCTATTTAGCCAATAAGTAACTTGAGAGTTGTAAGCAAGAATTTGTGATCATCTCCAGGCTTCTTCTTTCGTCTTACTTCCCAGCACTGACATAGTGCTGGTGGCACATTCGGTAACCAACATCTACTCTATGTGCCCTGGCACCATGTACATTCTGCCAGCTCTTCTGCAGTGGCAGACAGTAAGGGTGTATACCCCAGCCCTAGGACTTCTTCATATCTGCATGGCTTGAACAGCCTATGTAACAATCCTCTATTTCAGTTTTCACATCCTGTAATACTGACCGAATATCTTAACCATACCTGTGCTATAGGGTTGTTGAGGGACCTCATGAGCATATATATGTAAAATGCCCAGAACAGCATTCTTTGTGCAGACAGCACTTCTTAAATGATTATCCCTACCACTTTGAATGTCAGTTCCTCTACATTTTCCTATCTTTAGAGTCTGACTCTCTGTAACTAAACCTGGTTCTGTAATTAATAGTTCTATTGGTAGTGACCTGACGTCCTTGGGTCTTAGACCTCATTTGTAGCAATGTTTCACTCCTAGCTTTGTTATTTGGGTTCATTCAGTGAGGTTAGACTTGTGTTCATGCTCATCCTGGTACAGTTTGAATCTAAGTATTAATCCCTACAATTCTTGCTATCCTCAAGTTACATGGGGGCTTTTGTTTCCCTCACTAGCTCCTAGCTTGCTTGTATAAAGAGAATATAATTTATTCATTTATATCTTTAGAGTTAGCATCACACAGTTCCCAGATTCAACCTATACAGGCCATGCAACCGATTTTGTCAGCCCTGGCTGTTAACCCCGTCATGTAGTAGGAATTCTGGGGAGAGATATAAGCTAGGACTGTCCCAGCCAGTCACAAAGCCCTTATAGGGTTTAGTACCCTCTTCAAGGACTCTTGGCAAACCACACATGATATATCCCTAGAAGAGCTGTTTTCTGTGTGGTTGGTTAGTTATGGATGCATCACTGGGAAGACATTATGAAGTTCTCATCTCATGCTATTGCGTGAGTGATGAAGTAACTTCTTACTTGTGGCATTTGTGTATGCCCAGTGGGACATGATGGTAGACCACTGCAGCAGCTGCATAACTGCACAAGTAAGGCTGTACATGTCCAGGTAAGCCCCCAGAATGCTAAGGAACACCCAGCCTTTAAAGGCCAGGGATGAATAAAGTTTGAGCTGAAGAGTCTTTGGGGAAGAACACTAACCAAGCTCAGTTAGAATCAATACCCGTTGTCCTCAGATGTCCCAGGTACTCTCATTTGATGCTGCTCTTTTCCCTTTTGCAGCCCCCCTCTTGGTTGGCACTTGGCAGCCATTCAGTGGTATTGCACTGACCCAGGAACCTATGCCAGGAAGTGAATGAATCCATTTTCCAATTAAAATGAAACTTCTCCAAAGGACCTACTCACCCGGAGAAGAGAAATTTATCTTCCTGGCAGCCAGGCTTGGCTAGAATATGTCTCTGCTCCTAAAACAGACTGAGAAAAAGCCATTAACTTGAATGAAAAAGAAAAAAGAAAATAAAGAAACGAGGACAGTACTTATCCATTCATTTATCCATTCATTCCTTCTTGCCATTTCCACAAACTTAGTGTGTCTCTGTTCATTCATTCCCTTCTTCGTTCATTCAGCTAACGTTATGCATCATCTGTATATCACATACAGTGCTAGATCCCAGGCGAAGATTACAATAAAACCACAGTTCTACCTTGGAGGAGCTTTCAGTATATGGAAGACAGACATGGAACAGCTGATGGGAAGTGGAGGGATAGGGATGTTCCTAGCTATTGTAGGTGTGACGGTTTAAGTGCCAGCTGGACACAACCACGAATTACCTGTGAGAAAGTTTCAATTGAGGATAGTCTGGATTAGGTGGGCCTGTGGGCATTTCTGTGGGGGATTGTATCGATCGTTGGTTGATGTAGGAGGCCCACCCTGAATATGGCTGGCACAGCTCATGGGCTGGGCCTGAGCTGCATGAGCAGTGCACAAGGACAGATGTGCTCATCGCCCTTTGCTCTTCACCGTGGATGTGATGTGGCTAGCTACTGAGTGTGCCTTGACTTCCCTAACATGATGGCTGAAACCTGGAATGTTAGAAACCCTTTACCCCCCCCCCCCATGTTGCCCTGGGTCAGGCTATTGTATCACAGCAGCAGAAATGAAACTACAGCAATAGGAGCACAGCAGCACCAGGCCATCCAGCTTGGCTTAGATGCAGCTTCGTTACACACACACACACACACACACACACACACACACACACATACACACGCACACGCACGAGGGGGGAGTTCTGTTACTCAAAAACAAACAAACAAACAAACTTTGATGTATACAAAGATGAAAAGATGGGAACCTCTTCATGAATTAAGTGGGAGTTTAGATAGAAAACATGACTGCATGTAGGGACTGATAGAGAAGCAGAAACAGAAAGGTGACTCCTTTGGCCAGCAGACAGAAAATCAAGGAGGAGGAGGCCATTTGGGGAAGGTAGCAGGTTTTTTCGTCTTGGGTACATTGGTGAAAGTTGCAGTGAAATACTCAGGAGACATATCCCAGGAGAGTTTGAGTTGGAACTTGAGAGTCATTGTGTTCTACGAGACATTATAATGGAGGTTGTAATTGAGATTTCCCAGTGAACATGTGAATGGTGAGAGAAGCATTAAACTGAGGTGCACACCCTAAGGAGCATCCATGTTTATAGATCAACTAAAGGGGACTAGAGAGATGGCTCAGCGGTTAAGAGCACTGGCTGCCCCTGCAGAAGCCCCTGGTTCAATTCCCACAACCCACGTGGTGGTTAACAATTGTCTGTAACTCCAGTTCCAGGGATCCAATGCCCTCTTCTGACCTACATGGGTACTGCAGGACATGGGTGCATTTACCTACATGCAGGTAATAAATATATTCATACACATAAAAATAAAAATAATAAATGAAATATTAAACAATAAAGTTCTACTGAAGAAAAGGGACTCACAGAGGATGCAGGAAAGCAGTGAGGAGGAAGGCCTGAGGGTCCAGCCTGAGTGCTGCAGGCCCTGCACTTTCCTATCATCCATACCTTCTCAATGTTTCATCCACGTCTTTGTTTTTCCAAAGCCTCTTCACGTTTACAGCTCCCCTCCTCCTCTGTGGACAAGACTACCACCCAGGAGTCCTGATACCAGGTGACTGTAGCATCTCTCCTGTCCTGGCACTTCTGTATTTTTTAAAATTGTTTTAGGGCAGTGGAGGCCTGAACTGGCACTGGATGGGGTGTTAGATGTACAAAGTTTGTTTGATTTCCGTTTGCCTGTCATGTGATCTTTCAGGGCATTAGTTTCTTAATCTGCAAAGTGATGGTTATAATTTCTTGCTTCTCTGCCTTATGGGAAGCAGCTCAGAGGGAATAATGCATATCTAGTGCTTTGAAAACTGTAAAGGTCTGTGTATTGGGAGGAGGCTCTTGTTGACTCCTACCGTGCAGTGTGTAGTACAGTACCTGGAGGTAGGTGATAGTACAGTAGGATTTGACAATATGGGTTTAAAGACATTTTACTAAAGGAGCACAGCTGGGAAGCAGTAAGGACAACAATCAAACTCAAAGAGTTGCCAGATGCCAAATTTCTTAGACTCCCCCCCCCCCCCGGTGGTATCATACTCCTAGGCTAAGTAAGCTTTGAGGAATCTCCCAGTCTCTATGCAGATGGTAGTGCTCTCATGGATGGGAAGTCAACTCTAGTGTGGATTAAACATTTGTTTCTATCCATCACTTCCAAGGTAGGTGAAGGAGATGGGGGTCCATCTAAGTACAGTGAGCAGTGGAATTATCTTATTTTACAAATATATGATGGCACAGTTAAGCCCTTTTCTAATGGGGATAATGTGCCTTATCAGTTCAGGACTTTGTTGCTGGATGTTTTCTTCAGCAGTAACATAGATATATGGTCTACTTGATCTTTAGGTTCCAGTTAAAGTCTTCTTGCTATGAAGCCTGTGTTAGCCACCCCAGGCTTCTGAGCCCTGTCTGGGATTACTCATTAGAGACAGATATATGGCCCCATACAAAATGCTGTGATAAAGTTATGAGGCTGACTCACCAAGCCTTGGTATCAGACTCATTACATTATTGTCATACATCATATTTTTAAATTACTTTTCCTTTGTGCATATCTATTTCCAGCTCCAATGTGACTTCCTTTTCAAAGGGTCTAGCTTTAAATTTCCTTGTATCTCCTGGAGATTTTCCATCTTTTTCCTCTGTGAGTTAGACTTCTCTTTTGCCTTCCAGAAGTTTGTCACTGAAGGTGGATTTAGGCATATCAGTGTATAATGAGCTAGAGCAGGGTTGGAGACTGTCACTTAAGGAATATGTGACCTGGGTTCGAGTCTGTGTTAGAGACTGAGAAGGGATGCCAGTAGGGGGAGTCAATTCACAGAGAGGTGCCACCTGACTAGAGACAGGGAATGATAGAAGATCTTGTGTACTGGAGAATCAAGGAAATGCAGTGGGAGTAGAGCGTTAGCAGAGGCTGCACAGTGGGCCAGAAAGACATCTGGTAATCACCATGCTGGAGTCAGATTAAGAGTCCCAAAGAGTGAGAGTTACTTTAGCCTATTAGAAGCTGTTGAGTGGGGCTGGAGAGATTGCCTAGTGGTTAAGAGCACTGACTACTCTTACAGAGGACCTGGGTTTGATCCCCAGCACCCACATGGCAGCTGAGAACCATCTTTGACTCCAGTTCCAGGGGAATCTGAGACCCTGTTCTGATGTCCGCGGCATTGCATGGCATGGCTGTGCAAACCTACATGCAGGCAGTACATTCATACACATAAAAATAAAAAAAAAGAAATATAAAAAAATCTATATAAAAAAAGCTGTTAAGTATTATAACAAAGGAGTAGAATGATAGGTCTTGGCTTTTTGAAAGATGCCTCTGTTGGCACAAACCCATTTATTTGCCTATCTTCCTAGAAGCATTGTTAGTATTTGCTCCTTGTCTGAGTACAGGAGTTTGAAGCACACAGTGTCTCATTCTGAGAAGTTAGTGGCTGAGGACCCGTCGCCTGTTTTCAGCATCAGTTTCTTCTAAGCATGGCGTGAAAGATGGAGTTTCTTCTTGAAATATCTTTCCTCTCGGCTACCAGCCCGTGTTCTAATTTGAAGCCTTGAATATAAAGTCAGGATAAAATTTTGCCTCTTCCTGGGTAGTTCTCCTGGTAAACAACATGGATATGGTGAATACTTGGAATGAGATTGTGTATGAAAGCAGGGGCTCTGTCCGCTTCCTTTCATGCACTGCACTCCGTAGATAGCCAGGCTAGAATCTATTTGACATGAGTAGCAGACCGCTCGCATGCTGTCTTCAGCTGGACATCACTCTTCCCAGGTTGCTCCCACTGTATCTTCATCATCTAGAAGCAGCAGAAACCTCACAGCTTCCAGATGCCTGGCAGTGGGGGCAGGGTGAAGGCTCCTCTGCTCTGCCCCAGGCTGAGTTGATGCCTGGCCTTGAATTTTGGACTTAACTGCTCTGCCACACCCTCTGCTGAGATCCACAGCTGGGTAGTAGCCTCCTCCCAAGAAATGCTGTGCTTTTGTGAAGTAATAAATGATAGGAAAAAAAAAAAAAAGAGCTGTTCTCTTTGGTTGCTATTGGAATGCAGAACCTTTAGTGCCAAGTAATATATCCCCAAATTACTGCTGAGTCTTTGTTTCTTGAAAAGACTAGTTTTTGTTAGTCCCCTGGTAGCTGGAGGACAGAAAGACTTAACTCTTTCAGCACCCAGAGCCTCTACTTGGAACTGGATTGAGCTGTCCCATAATGAGACATAGCTAAAGTTGGCCTGTGTGGAGGGCCTGAGCTGTGTGCTCTTGAACCTGTAGATAGCTTATTTGTAGAGGATGTGGTTAGATCCATAGAAATGAAGTAAACTCTCCAAGGTTGAAATTGAAATCTCCGAAATGTTCTTGGAAGGGCTTCTGATTGCTTCATTTCATCTTCTGTAAAGGTAACAGACTCTTTCATGACATTTCCAAAGGTCCCAAATGCATGACTCTGCTGGCAGCTCGGGTGGCTGCTGTTATGTAGTACAAGCAATGCACACTCACCTTAGAGCCGATGCCCCAGTGACTTAGGGCTAAGCTCCTGGTGTCTTGCCCCTCAACTCCTGCGTCTTTGATACAGACTTGAAGATGTGAACCTCTGCTTCCTTGTTCTGGCATCTCCAGCCATCATGCCTCCCTGCTATGATGGACTCTGATTCCCCTGGAACCATAAGCTCAAAGAAACTCTTCCTTTTATAAGTTCCCTTGGTCCTGGTGTTTCTGTCACCGTAACAGAGAATGAAAATCCAGTAATTGATACTGAGAGTGGGGTGTTGGCTGTGAAGAAGTTGACCTGTGGGTGCTTGGAGAAATGTGGAAGACTGGAAGTTCGGGGCAGAAAATTGGTTACTGCTGCAAGCAGAGCTTAGTGGACCTTTCTAATAGGAGCCTTGGAGAAAGCAGTGCCGAGAGAAATGTAGTTCCAGAAGAAAAGAAGGACTTAAGCAGCAATGAGGATATTTTACAGAGTCTGGCTGGAGTTTGCCAAAATGCTTGCCTGAGGCTAAATTGAAAAGCAATGGATTAATTTGTTTGTTGGAGGATATTTCGAGACAGCCTAACTAGAAACGGTGGTATGGCTATTAATGGTGAATATTATACAGATCTACAGTAAAAAAGAGCACATGGGACAGAAGGAAATGCAGAATGTACAGTTTGGATTGAAAAAAGAGTACTAAGAAGATTAATGTTAGAGCCAAGCCATATGCTAAAGGAGAGGACCCCTTTTAAAAGGAGATTGAAGTGATTAAGGAGAGGCCTAGAGATTTACAAGTAAACAATGGAAAGAGTACCTTCAGGCCAAGACCACACCCAGCTAAGCCTCCCATTTATGAATAGAAAATGCTGCAAGGGTTTTCTACTCCAAGAAATCCAAGGCAGAGAAAAGCTTCAAATGTGGTTGAAACAAGATGGGGTCCATCCCAAACTTGCAGCCAAACTTGGCAGTGTCATTCACATGGTACTGGCTTTAGAGATATGAAAGACAGAATAGTAAAGGGATCATGAGTTCTTTCTCTGCAGTTTCAGAGGCCAGGAAGAATACATTGGGGCATCCCTGCACAAAGAAGGCCCTGATAGGCCCTGATAGACCATTGCCTAAAACTGTGAAGGTGAAGCCTGGTTGGCAGTGAAGACCCCAAGAAAATATTTGAGATGCCAGAACTGCGAGATATTTGCCAAGAAGAGCTGCATACAGGAGTGGTACCAGCACAAGAAAGAGATGTATGCTGCACACAAAGCTGGAAGAGCTGAGCTATCTAAGCCCTTTGGAAGTAAAGTCCCAGAAGTCGCACATGAAGCTACTGGACTTGGTGTTTGCCCTGCTGGTTTTCAGTCTTGTTTTGGCCAGTCTTTCCTTTTTTTTTCTTTCTTTTGGTATTTTTGAGACAGGGTCTCCCTTTAAGTCCCAGCTGTCCTGGAGCTCACTCTGTAGACCAGGATGGCCTTGAACTCACAGAGATCCGCCTATCTCTGCCTCCTGGGTGCTAGGATTAAAGGCGTGCGCCACCATGCCCACCTAGTCCAGCATGTCCTAACTATACCTCTATTCCTCCCTTTTGGGATACTAATGTGTATTCAGTTCCACTGTATGTTGGGAGTATGTAATTTGTCTTTTGATTTTTTTTTAATTTTTTTATTAATTTTATTTATTTCTGTATGTGTATGAATGTACTGTCTGCATGCAAGTTTGTGCACCTGTGTTGTGCAATGCCGCGGAGGTCAGAAGACGGTCTCGGATTCCCCTGGAACTGGAGTTCTCCTGGAATTGGAGTTTCAGACGGTTCTCAGCCGCCATGTGGGTGCTGGGGATCGAACCCGGGTCCTCTGTAAGAGCGGTCGGCGCTCTTAACCACTAGGCCATCTCTCCAGCTCCTGTCTTTTGATTTTTACAGGGGGTTACAGTTAAGAGATTTTCCTGAGTCTCAGAAGAGACTTTGTACTGAATACTTTTGAATATTATTGACATTGGTTAAGCCTATGTGGACTTTTTTTTATTATTAATTTTATTTATTTATGTATGTGTATGAATGTACTGTCTGCATGCAAGTCTGTGCACCCGTGTCGTGCAATGCCGTGGAGGTCAGGAGAGGGTCTCCGACTCCCCTGGAACTGGAGTTCTCCTGGAACTGGAGTTTCAGATGGCTCTTGGCCGCCATGTGGGTGCTGGGGATCGAACCCGGGTCCTCTGCAAGAGCGGTCGGCGCTCTTAACCGCTAGGCCATCTCTCCAGCCCCAAGCCTATGTGGACTTTTAAAGTTGGATTTTTGCATTTTACATGGTCATGAGCCTATGGGGGCTAGGGAGTGGAATGTGGTGGTTTGAAGGAGAGTGTCCCCCATAGGCTCCAAGTATTCATTTTGTTCCCAGTTGATGGTGCTGTTTTGGGAAGTCTTAGATGGTGTGGCCATGCTGGAGGAAGCACACTGGGGAGAGGGCTTAGGGGGTTCTTAAAGGTTTGCCAATCTCCAGTTGCTCACTGCTTCCTATGCCTGCTTGAAGCTGTGAACATCTCTTTTCTGGTCCTGTTCTGACATCTCCTGCCGCCATCATGCCTCCCCTCCATAATGAGACTGTAACTCCCCAGGAACCATAAGCTAATAAACCCTTCCTTATATAAATTCCCTTGGTCATGGTGTTTCTATCATAGCATCAGAAAAGTGATTAACACAAGACTATTGTATTTTGCCTGTACCCTTCTGAACTGTCCTGAAAATGAAGTGGGACAAAGCATATGGGAACATTCTTGAAAACTATGGAGTCAACAGGACCTTCACTGTCTCCTGATATAGGGTCAATGGTTATAAGAATATAATTAATTCAGTAAGTCCTTGGCTAGGATTGCACTGGCTGGAGAGGAGGAAGGATGGAGAGATTTGCCCACAGGACTGGATAAAAACTCATCTACAGGGACAAATCTTGCTTTTGGCCAATCTTGCCACTTCATGACAAAACTCTTGTGAGTCTCATAGCCAATGGGAGAATGGTGTGGGATCCTTACAGGCAGCCCACCTCTCAAGTAAACATCTGGTTTCCAGATACATCTCTGACACCCAAACTCTTCCCCTTTCCTTTGCTAGCCAGTCCAGAGCAATCAGAGGATATTGTTCTTTTCCATAACTAAATGCATTATTAAGGATGTCCCATGCTTCTGATCTTTCAACCTCTACAGAGGTTGATTTGATCCACGAAGAGGAAATAACCTCCTGAGAAATACTGCTGGGTGCCTCCATCTTCTTACCCCCAATATAACTCTTTGTCCAAAGTCTTAAAGTTCTCTTGAGGTGTTCTGTTCATTGTCTACAGTGGCTGTGTGTGCTATAAGGCAAAGACAGTCATCACGCAGGGATTTTAGTGACCCTACATAATATCTAACAGAAGCACTTGTTTTCTCAGTTTAGGGAGGTTGTTTGGCTTTGGCTGACTACTGATGGCCGCAACCAACCACAAAGCACATGGAAATTGATTTTTGATTCAAAAGGCATACTGGTAGTTTGACTTATAATTTCAAAGGCTACTGATTTTTTCTTGTGACATTATTATGCAGGATTAGACAGGTTCACAGCTATGTTAGACATATTTAGAAAAACTGTGAGCTTTGCTTTAATTGATGTTAAGATGTGTGAGCCGGGTGTGGTGGCACACGCCTTTAATCCTAGCACTTGGGAGGCAGAGGCAGGTGGATCTCTGTGAGTTCAAGACCAGCCTGGTCTACAGAGTGAGTTCCAGGCCACCTGGGACTACAGGGAGACCCTGTCTCTAAAAGACCAAAACAACAACAACAACAACAACAACAACAACGACGACGTGTGGGTATTCAAAGAGAAGTTTAGAGTAGGTTTCTTTCTTTCTTTTTTTTTAAATTTTTATTTATTTCCGTATGTGTATGAATGTATTGTCTGCATGCAAGTCTGTGCACCTGTGACGTGCAACACCGCGGAGGTCAGAAGAGGGTGTCGGACTCCCCTGGAACTGGAGTTCTCCTGGAATTGGAGTTTCAGATGGCTCTCAGCCGCCATGTGGGTGCTGGGTATCGAACCCGGGTCCTCTGCAAGAGCGGTCGGCACTCTTAACCGCTAGGCCATCTCTCCAGGCCATAGAGTAGGTTTCTTTCTAAATACAGGCTCTCATACACACAGTAACCACAGAATGGTGTTAATACTTGGACTTTTACATCTGAGATTTTTGCTTCCTTGTTTTACTAAAACCCTGTGCTTGCACAGTGCTGGAACATAGATGTTTGTGGTGATATAGAAGCGAAAGGGAGCAGAAAATAGGAATAATTCGGAATCTGAGGGTAAATATATCTGAAGGCTACCTGTATGTCTATAAAGTTGATATAATAACTCAGCAATTTAGTGTTGCTCTGAGGAGGTAAGTAACACAGGTGGGAGCCCTTCATCACCCCTCAGACATCTATCAGAGGAGAGAACTGGAAAGTGAAACCTACCACTGTCTATAGTGCAGCAAATTTCTACTGAGATTTGTGTGGCAGCAAGCTACGCAGGCTGTAGAACGTCTCTTGAAACATCTGCATCGTTCCCTTTAAGTTTTCCAAATACCCTTGAGCTCATGACTTTTTTTTTCTTTCCTTTTTGAAAGTCTGTAATGTAAAGAATAATTGAGAGCAAAACAGAAAGTTGCATGAGTGATAGGGAATCTTTCTCGCTGTGGGTTCTGTCCTCTTTACTCTCTTTCTTTCTTTCTTTCTTTCTTTCTTTCTTTCTTTCTTTCTTTCTTTCTTTCTTTCTTTCTTTCTTTCTTTCTTTCTTTCTCTTTTTCTCGTCTTTCTCTTTCTCTTTTTCTTTCTCTCTTTCTCTTTCTTTCTTTCTTTCTTCTTTCTCCTTCTCTCTCTCCTTCTTTCCTCCCCTCCCTCCCTCCCTCCCTCCCTCCCTCCAAGGGTATCACTATATATTCCTGGGCAATCTGGAGCTCCCTATGTGACCAGGATGGCTCAGAACTCATAGACATCCACCTGCTTCTGCCTCCTAAGAGCTGGGATTAAAGGTGTCTACCACCATGCCTGGCTTTACTTCTTATGTTCTTTCTCTCTTAGACATGTGGCAGAAAGTGGCCATTTCACAGTTTCCACGTTCATCTCATATCTAGTTCTATTTGCCAGCACAAGTTGAATGGCTTCCTTTGGTTCCTGATTTTTAAAATCCTTGGAGAAGGTTGTGCTTCACTAGCTGGGTTGCATGTGTATCTCTTGTTCAATCAAGTGTGTATAGTAAGAGGAGTAGAGTTATGTAGTTTCCATTCTGAAGCTGAAAGTCTTCTCAGTCTTCTGGAGGTGACAGCTCCCAGATAATATGCTGAACATGGCTGACAAAGCCCTAGACCTCACAGAGCTTCAAGTAGGAAGAACAAAGGACAATACTCAAACAATTGTGGATGGTATAGAACCTAGGAATGACCTTGAGTAGGAGATCTTGGGAACCATTCCCCAGGGAATGGTTGTGGGGTTAACTCAAAGGTCAGGAGGACATAGTTCTTGGAGGAAACAAAATGCTAAGTGAGGAATGGCTTTCTTGACAAATTTAGCAGGGGAAGGAGAAAGCCCAGCAGCAAGAAAACAACCTGGCTATCTGGCAGTATGGAATGAAATAAATCTTTTAAAACATTGTAACAGTGGCTCGATTTGGCTCTTATTCTTGGCTTAGGCTGGGCATTCTTTGAGGACAGAAAAGCATCTTGTCTGTTGCCTTTGGTGCAGGTTGGCCTGTGGGAGCTTACATGGCAGGCATCTCTGGGCTCATCTGGGACCTAGTGCAGCTCCTCTCCAGGCTTTGGAGCAGTGGGCTAGCATCTTCCTCTGTGTTGGAGGCGCATCTGCTTGCCTGTGCTAGGAGGATGCATTCCGTATTCACAGAGGAGGATTTCTCCCTGTCCCGGTTGCAAAAAGAGAAACATGGGTAATTATGGTCATTTTTGGAAGGATCAATTATTGCCATGTTTTCTTTCCTATATAAGTGCTGCTTTTATGTCACACACCCCAAGCCCTTGAACAGATGTTTTCATGAACATCGTTGGCTGTGTTTTTGTTGTGAAAAATTTTAAACATTTTTGAAAGGGGAGAGGACTAGAAAAAAGCCATAATTGATTCTAATATATATTTAATTTGGCAGAACTTGAGAGAGACTTGCTGGGACAAAGCAGGACATTTCTTTGATCTCCCAGACTTCTTATCATGGAAAGCGACAGGTGTCACAGCACGGTATGTTAATTACAATTTGGATTTTATTTATGCTCTTCCATTCCTGGAGATATATATATATATATATATATATATATATATATATATATATGCCTTTCTTAACTCTCTTTGACCGGGCATACTGTTTTTACATCTGCATGTGATTTTGCATATTTGGACCATCTTGAATCTATCTAAAGCCTCCACTGCACATTCTCAAGCACCATTATTTCTCCATGTAGCCTGGAATGTATCTAAGGTGAGGACCATCCATTAAAAGTGGACACATTTGAAGAAGATGAGAAAAATCCAGAGGGAGCTATAACTCTTTTTCTGAAGGAATGTTTTCCATGGTAAATGAAATTAGGGTAGGAAATACTTTTTTCATGGAAGCTGCTCTAGTTTTGTTTCTGTTGCTATCATAAAACACTAACTCAGGGAGGAAGGCTGTATTAGTTCCCTTTCTGTTGCTGAGATAAAACTCTGTAACCATGGCAACATACCCAAGGAAAAGCTTATTTAGGCCTGCAGTTCCAGAGGGATAAGTGTTCATTGTGGCAGGGAGTCACGGAGGCAGACGTGGCCAGAGCAGACACTGAACTTTGACATCTTCAGTCTTGCACAGGTAGGAGAGAGAGAGAGAGAGAGAGAGAGAGAGAGAGAGAGAGAGAGAGAGAGAACGAACTAAGGTGGGACGGGGCTGTGAACTCTGAAAGCCTCTCAGTGATGTACTTCCTTCAGCAAGATTACACCTTCTAACTGTGCCATAACCCTCCCCAAACAACACCAGCAAACTGACCGATTATTCAAATACTTGAGCTCATGGGAGACACTTCTCTTTTAAAGCACCACAGAAGGGTTTGCTTCATCCCACGCCTCCAGGTCACAGTGCATCACTGAGAGAAGTCAGAGCAGGGGCAGAGTCAGGAACCAGGGAGAGACAATGCTGCTTAGTCACTTTCTTTCCCTGGCTTGCTAGCTGCCTCTCATACAGCCCAGGCCAAACTGCCAGGGAATGGCACCACCCACAGCGGGCTGGGCCCTCCTACACAGGCTAGCAGTCAGGAACGTGTCCCACAGACACAGCCACCCACAGTGGGCTGGGCCCTCCTATGTGGATTAGCAGTCAGGAACGTGTCCCACAGACACAGCCACCCACAGCGGGCTGGGCCCTCCTACATGGACTAGCTGTCAGGAACGTGTCCCACAGACACAGCCACCCACAGTGGGCTGGGCCCTCCTACATGGACTAGCAGTCAGGAACGTGTCCCACAGACACAGCCACCCACAGCGGGCTGGGCCCTCCTACATGGACTAGCAGTCAGGAACGTGTCCCACAGACACAGCCACAGGCCAATTTGATGAGGAAATTTCTCAATTAAGGTTCCTTTGTCACAGGTGTTTCTAGTTTATGTCAAGTTGACACATCAAACAGCACAGAAGCTGATTCTGACTGAGTACGTATAATACGAACTTGCTTCACTTTTTATGGAAAATGTATTCGAATTATTCCAAACTACAGTGGTACCCATGTTAAGCCAACATTTTATTTGAATAAATTATGAATGTTAATAACCTATATACAGCATGATAGAGGCTGTTACAAGATACTCAATGAGTATGAATCTGTGGCTGCTATAGGTGAGTTTGCACGGAGAAAGTGTAAAGGCTTCATGTGGCAAGTGCTTGACCATCTTGACCCCATGTCTGAGGGATATGTGGAAAAGATGATTCTTCTCAACTTGAGACAGGTTTAGAATCTCAACTGGGCAAATCTGTGAAGAAAAGGACCAGTTGAAGAAGAAAGATAAGGCTTTGTACATTGAAGTGAATGAGCCTGTTTGGATTTAGGATGGAGGCGTTGTGTTGCCTTCAGAGGGCACAGAGCCTCCTCATTGTCTTTGTTTAAGCTTTGGAGAGGCTTACATAGCAGAGTGAGTTCCTCTCCCACCTGCCCTACTTTGCAGGGCTGGGACCTTTTCTTGGGGTAAGTCGATAAGAGAGTGATAATTCAGGCACAAGGGCTCCCAGAAAGAGATAGGAAAGAATGCGTCTCACGAGCACCTTATTCTTCACGCTAACCCCCTCCCCATGTGAGATCATTAGTCAGCAGTCACTTAAGTTGGAGGGATCCATGTGCTCATGATAATGACCTTGGCAAATTTCAGCTCTTCACTCTTCTCAGGAGAGAAGGCTAGAGGACCGCACTTTGCCCTAGTCACCATTATAGTTTGCTACTGAGGTGAAGGCCTCATTCTCTGAATTCCTCTTTGGGTCTGACGTTGTCTAAAGTTATTTCAGAGAGGAGCTTTCTATAGGTTTCTGTTATATTTTTGTGCTGTAGTGAACAAAGTATTAGATCATTTTAGCCAAACAGATCCATTAGTTAAACCATACTGTTAAGTTGCATGTTTGTAGGACATGAAGGTCAAGGGCTTGAAAGTGGAAGCAAGGTGGAGGAGCGTCTGGCTTTGCTTCACATCTCCCCTCCCCTGCCCTCCCCTGCCCTCCCCTGCCCTCCCCTCCCCTCCCCTCCCCTCCCCTGCCCTCCCCTGCCCTCCCTTATTGCCCTCCCCTCCTCTCCTCTCCCCTCCCCTCCTCTCCTCTTCTTTTCTTTCTTTGGTTGTTGCTCAGCTTAGTGCTTTAGTTCCTCCCTGGGTCTGGCTGATGGCTCTGGATGTTGAACACACTCATTTCCTGGTGACTAATGCTATATTCTGACACTAAGGTGTGGGTTTCCTGAGGCTAGCCCTGACTAAAAAGGACTTCTTGAAATGGCATCATCCACACACTGTGGCCACGTTGGGAGTTGCTCTCTTTAGTGGTGTGGGACCTTGAACATGTCTCCTTTCTTCTTTGATTCTCATTGTCCTTATTTATAAGGTAGGGATCAATCTCTCTGCAAGCTTGTCCAGGAAGCAGTTTTCCAAACTAGCTACATTATAATAACAAGCACCTGAACCATTTATTTTACATGTGTGTGTGTGTGTGTGTGTGTGTGTGTAATATGTGTGTGATATGTGTGCCTGTGTATTTGTGTTTGCATGTGTATGGAGACCTGAAGTTGTTGTCAGATGTCTTTTTTTTTTAGAAAGAATTATTTTATATGTATGAGTGTATTGCCTACAGATATATAAGTGTGGCCATGTTGTGGAGGTCAGAAGAGGGTGTCAGATCTCTTGGAATGGGAGTTATGGACAATTATTAGCTGCCGTGTGGGTACTGGGAGCCAGACCCAGGTCCACTTCAAGACCTGTCATTGCTCTTGATGGCTGAGCCATCTCTCCAGCCCTCAGATAACTTCTTTGAACAATGCCCACATTTATTTGTTGAGACATTCTCTCACTGGATCCAGGGCCTGACAGTTCAGATAGACTAGCAAATTACTTTGCCTGTGTACCCCTGGTCTCTGCCTCCGCAGCAGTGGGATGGGTTCAGCATGTCTGCCTGGTTTTTACACAAGCTCTGGGGATCTGAACTCCAGACCTCCCACTTGCAGGGCAAGTGCTTTATCCACAGAACCGTCTCCCCAGCCCTGAGTCTTTTATTTACAGAGGACTTATCGTTTTCAGAATCTCCATTTGAAATCTGGAAATAGGAAATTTAATAATCCCCCTAGGTGGTGACATGGTCAGGTGTTTTTTTTTTGTTGTTGTTTTTTTTTTCAGGACATTCTACAGATTAAATGCAAGAGTATTACAATAGTACATCCCTCAAAGAGACTCCACACCTGTAGGAGGCTGGGAGTGTTTTAAAGGCCTAGACAGTTTGGCAAATTGAATACTGGAGGACTTGTTGACTTGTCAGAACATACTTGGGACTTCTCCCCATGCCTACGACAGGACAGTGTCAGACCTTGAGGGAGTAGTAGAAGGTTTGATCTTCCGAAAGGATTCTGTGACCTCGGCTCCCACTGGCTGTTTTCTGTCACTGTTCCTGGCTTGCTCTGGTGTCATTAGTGTGGATGAACAACTCCCCTTCCTCCTTGTATTCCTGAGCAGGTTCAGAGTTTCTCCCTCAGTTTCCTTCTCCTTCAGAAAGGAGCCACAGACCTGGGGCACCAGGCACCACATTCCTCTTACAAAGAAGGTTGCCCTCTTCCTGACCCTGCTTTCAGCAGGCATGTCTTCTCCCACTTGGTTGAAAATGCTTCCTCCCCTGTTCTTTTCTGGTCCAGCCTGCATGCTTCTGTAGAAGGAGAAAATCTCTGCAGTTTCAAGCTGATCTCATGGGAAGCTCCTAACAGCACTGAGAGTGTTACGTTTCTGACACAGTGCATAGATGTCCTTATGGTCAAGCTGACCTGGGCTGTATCTCTCCAGGTCCACTGCACTTCCTCATCTTCTAGCCTCTCACAGTTACTCAGAGTTATAGGCACTGTGGATAAATACACATACGCCACACATAATATTAAGTAATAAAGGATTTTGCAACTGAGAAGTCCCCACTGCCTGTCCCATCTTCTAGAATAAAAGGAATAAGGCCTGAAATGGAATGTTTCGATGCCAAAAGGACTCCGGGTGACAGAACAGGAACTTGGCACCCACCAGGCCAGGAGAGGCTCAGATTTGGTGTTTGTTTGGCTCTTGCATGTGATTGTTTTGGGAAGCTTTGATGAAATTGGTGCCAGAAAAGCTAGCGGGTGTTTTTCTCTTTCTTCTTATTGCAGGCTAACAAGTGATTGAATTTCACCTTGTCTTAAAGGTTTCAAGCCTGTTTTTGGCAGTGACTATGTAAGACATCTTCTTCCTCCTTCTTCTCCCCCTCCTCCTTCTTTTTTTTTCTGCCCCACCCTCTTCTATCCCATCTTTAATCCTCTCCTTCAGTTCTCTTCCACAGTGAAGGAGCTACTTTTGTTTATATGGGTCACTGAGAAAATCTGCTACTGGGCCTGTGATTGGTTTGTAATTCAGCTCTACGATTTCTTATATGTTAATGAAAATAATGATTGCTATCTTTAATAATAATGATGATAATTACCAGTTATCAAGTGCCATCCTTTTATCTGTGATAAGCATATTGACAAATGTTAACTCCATTAGAGCAGGTGGTGTTATTACTATTTTGCAATTTAAGAACTGAAATGGAATGTATTAGTGTTCCACCACATTCTAACCACTGAGTGGGTAACTGTTCAGCTCATGAGAAATAGTTAGTCAGAAATGTGAGTAATAAGATTGTGCATAATGAGACAACAACATATCTGTATGTATCCATATATACACATAATATATATGCATATATATGTATGTTAGGGTTTTGGTGGTGTTTTTCTTTTTTCATTTTGGTAATGCGCTTAAAAAAAGAAAAAAAGGAAACGGAAGTTTGAGCATCCTTAGTATGTGTGCTGGATAGCTTCAGTTGTCAACTTGACATCCCTGGGAACCTCACCTGGGACGTTTCCCTATTGGATTTGCCCGTGGATGTGTCTGAAAGGCATTTTCTTGATTGTTGAGTAATATGGAAGAGATCAGCTCACTGTGTGGAGTGCCACCCTTGAGCAGGTGGTCCCAGGCTATATAAGAAAGCAGGCTGAGCAAGCCAATAAGCAGCGTTCCTCTGTGGTCTCTGCTTCACTTCTTACATCCAGGTTCCTGACCCCAGTTCCCACCTGACTTCCTTCAATAATGAACTGTGAACAGGACATGTAAGCTAAATAAACTCTTCCCCAGTTGATTTTGATCAGAGTATTTTCTCACAGGAAAAAAATAAAGCAACAACAACAACAAAAAAAAACCTAGTCAAAACAGCCAGTAATTTTTTTTTTAAAGCCCTGATTTTCAATGCATTTCCTTTAATTGTCCTCACTAAGCTGAACCAGAAATAAAGCCTTAAGATGTCAAGTCTCTTTTCCTTATATCTATTGATTTGTACATCCAATCATTTGTTTACGAAGTTGTTTATTCACCCATTATTTCTTGAGTAGATAACATCAGAAAGGTTCTATATCAGGGAATGGAGTTGTAATGGAGAATAAGAGGATATCTCTAGCTTCATAAAACACACAATTTAGTGACAGAGGTGCTATGCAATTAAAAATGTAAACAGATACATAATTACAAACTATTAAATGCTGAAAAAACCAAGGTGATGTACAGGGTAAACAACATGTAAAATGAGATCTCCAACATAAGCAGCAAGGAAGGAGTGTTCAAGGAGAGGAGACCTCATGCATGACCACCTTACATTGGAAGGAATGGCTGGACATAGAAAGAAAAGTTCATGTATGACTTCTGGATTTTTTAAAGGACCTTAAAGAATTTCTGTTTGTTTTTATTTTTTGAAACAGTCTCAGTATGTTGCCAGACTGCCCTGAACTTGTGATCAACCTGTCACAGGTATGCAGAACCGTGGTAGGCTTGGACTTTAATTCTTATCACTACTTTGTTATTTTTATCTATCTATCTATCTATCTATCTATCTATCTATCTATCTATNTTGTGTGTGGTGTTGTGTGTGTGGTGTATAGTGTGTCGTATGTGTGGCAGTTGTGATATGTGTGTGTTTTGTTTGGGCTGTGTGTATGGAGACCTGAAGTTGTGTCAGATGTTCTTTTTTTTAGAAAGAATTATTTTATATGTATGAGTGTATTGCCTACATAATAAGTGTGAGCCTGTGTCACGGCCAAGAGCAAAAGAGGGTGTCAGATCTCTTGGAATGGCAGTTATGGACAATTATTAGCTGCCGTGTGGCGTACTGGGAGCCCAGACCCAGGTCCACTTCAAGACTGTCATTGCTCTTGATCGGCTGAGCCATCTCTCCAGCCCTCAGTAACCTTCTTTGAACAATGCCCACATTTATTTGTTGAGACATTCTCTCACTGGATCCAGGGCCTGACAGTTCAGATAGACTAGCAAATTACTTTGCCTGTGTACCCCTGGTCTCTGCCTCCGCAGCAGTGGGATGGGTTCAGCATGTCTTGCCTGGTTTTACACAGCTCTGGGGATCTGAACTCCAGACCTTCCCACTTGCAGGGCAAGTGCTTTATCCACAGACACCGTCTCCCAGCCCTGAGTCTTTATTTACAGAGGACTTATCGTTTTCAGAATCTCCATTTGAAATCTGGAAATAGGAAATTTAATAATCCCCCTAGGTGGTGACATGGTCAGGTGTGGTCGTATTTTTCGTTTTTGTTTTTTTTTTTTCAGCGAGACATTCTACAGATTAAATGCAAGAGTATTACAATAGTACATCCCTCAAAGAGACTCCACACCTGTAGGAGGCTGGGAGTGTTTTAAAGGCCTAGACAGTTTGGCAAATTGAATACTGGAGGACTTGTTGACTTGTCAGAACATACTTGGGACTTCTCCCCATGCCTACGACAGGACAGTGTCAGACCTTGAGGGAGTAGTAGAAGCGTTTGTATCTGGACCATGCGCACAGGATTTCGCTGTGTTGATTCTGTGACCTCGGCTCCCACTGGCTGTTTTCTGTCACTGTTCCTGGCTTGCTCTGGTGTCATTAGTGTGGATGAACAACTCCCCTTCCTCCTTGTATTCCTGAGCAGGTTCAGAGTTTCTCCCTCAGTTTCCTTCTCCTTCAGAAAGGAGCCACAGACCTGGGGCACCAGGCACCACATTCCTCTTACAAAGAAGGTTGCCCTCTTCCTGACCCTGCTTTCAGCAGGCATGTCTTCTCCCACTTGGTTGAAAATGCTTCCTCCCCTGTTCTTTTCTGGTCCAGCCTGCATGCTTCTGTAGAAGGAGAAAATCTCTGCAGTTTCAAGCTGATCTCATGGGAAGCTCCTAACAGCACTGAGAGTGTTACGTTTCTGACACAGTGCATAGATGTCCTTATGGTCAAGCTGACCTGGGCTGTATCTCTCCAGGTCCACTGCACTTCCTCATCTTCTAGCCTCTCACAGTTACTCAGAGTTATAGGCACTGTGGATAAATACACATACGCCACACATAATATTAAGTAATAAAGGATTTTGCAACTGAGAAGTCCCCACTGCCTGTCCCATCTTCTAGAATAAAAGGAATAAGGCCTGAAATGGAATGTTTCGATGCCAAAAGGACTCCGGGTGACAGAACAGGAACTTGGCACCCACCAGGCCAGGAGAGGCTCAGATTTGGTGTTTGTTTGGCTCTTGCATGTGATTGTTTTGGGAAGCTTTGATGAAATTGGTGCCAGAAAAGCTAGCGGGTGTTTTTCTCTTTCTTCTTATTGCAGGCTAACAAGTGATTGAATTTCACCTTGTCTTAAAGGTTTCAAGCCTGTTTTTGGCAGTGACTATGTAAGACATCTTCCCTCCTTCTTCCCCCCTCCTACTTCTTTTTTTTCTGCCCCACCTCTTCTATCCCAAATCTTTAATCCTCTCCTTCAGTTCTCTTCCACAGTGAAGGAGCTACTTTTGTTTATATGGGTCACTGAGAAAATCTGCTACTGGGCCTGTGATTGGTTTGTAATTCAGCTCTACGATTTCTTATATGTTAATGAAAATAATGATTGCTATCTTTAATAATATGATGATAATTACCCAGTTACAAGTGCCATCCTTTTATCTGTGATAGCATATTGACAAATGTTAACTCCATTAGAGCAGGTGGTGTTATTACTATTTTGCAATTTAAGAACTGAAATGGAATGTATTAGTGTTCCACCACATTCTAACCACTGAGTGGGTAATGTTCAGCTCCATGAGAAATAGTTAGTCAGAAATGTGGAGTAATTAAGAGTTGTCATAATGAGACAACAACATATCTGTATGTATCCATATATACACATTAATAGTATTATGCATATATGTACATATATATATATATATATATATATATATATATATACATCCTCTAAAAAGATTTGAGATGACTTGTAGTAAATAAAGCAAAAATAGGAAACTCAAAAGGAAAAAAGAAAGGAGACTATCCCCGAGTAGTGGTGGTGCTCTCCTTTAATCCCAGGACTTGGGAACCTGAGGCAGATCTCTATGAGATCTCAGCTAGCCTGGTATGCATAGAGAGTTGATCCTGTCTCAAACAAACAAGCAAGCAAGCAAAAAACAAATACCCACAAAAAAAACAAAACAGGACTGGGGGTGTAGTCACAAGTCCTTAACTCAGTTCACAATGCCAAAGGATTCCATAACAAAGCAGAGTATAAAACAGCAAAATAGTGATTAAAATGTGGAAACAATCAGAATGAACTGAAAATATTATTAGAATAAATGAGTTGATGCAAAAGCTTTGTAGGAACTATAGTTTCTTTATAATTCCAACCTTCCTGGTATCAGAAATGAAAGGGGAACATGGCAAGTCTTAGTGAAGAGGTGAAATTCTGAGTGCTGTGTGGAGAACTGGAGATTTTTCTAACGTGGGCATCTGAAGAAAACTTTCCTACCTTATTAAAGGATGAAAATAGTCTATAAATTATTTATACATGTTTTCTATTATAATTTCAAAAAAGCATTTAAAATAGTTTTAAATATACAAGAACAGTGTGAACACAGTACAGAGATTTCTCATGTGCCAGATTCTGAGTTTCCTGTTACTAACTAACATCTTATATTCATATACCATGTGTTCATTGCAATTAATAAGCCAATACTGATGTGTTATTAAGTAAACTGTATACTTTGTTGGCCTCTCCTTGGTTTTTAACCTGATGTCCTTCTCAGTTCCACAGTACTGTATTACATTTAGGCAGACCTCTGATACCTCCTTGGATTATGATAGTTTCTCAGATTTCCTTGTTTCAATAAACTTGGCATCTTCAAAATGTATAGGTCATGTATACTCGGATGTACCCCTACAGGAGTTTGTCTGCCATTTTTCTTTTTAAAATTTTAAATATTTATTTATTTTTATTTTATGTGCACCAGTGTTTTCTTACATGTACACACTGCACCGTGTGTGTGCAGTACCCGTGGAGGCCAAAGAGGGCATTAGGTCCCCTGGTACTGGAGTTATGGATGGTTGTCAGCTGCTGTATGGGTGATGGGAACTGAACCTGGGACCTCTGCGAGAGCAGCCAGTGCTCTTACCACTGAGCTGTCTCTCCAGCCCCTCATTTTTCTCTAGATGAAATGGATAGTATGTTCTGGGAGGACAGTCACAGAGATTAGGTACCATTTTCATAATACCTTATCAAAGGCATACCATCAGTGTGAGCTGTCAGATGGCCAAGACCCTGTTTGTCACTGTTAAGGTGCTTGCCCTGCCTCCTTTGTACTGTGCTATTCTCTTTGGGATGGATTCACTGTGCACCACCCATGCTTACATAGTGACGTGTTGTCCTTCAACACCTGGAGGGCAGAAGAGATGCATGTATGATAAGAATTATTCTGTATTGGAGAAGTATCTTTCCAGTTCACTTATTTTTATGGATTTGGGCAAAAAGAAAAGAATGATTAGGTTTCTTATGCAGAAGAGACTCTACATTTTTCTCAGATGTTTAATGTTACATTTTTGGAGACTTCTGTATACTTTATTGGAAAACAGGGCAGATTTTTCTAAATTTTAGATTTTTTTCCCCTATATTTTATTGTATTCGTGTGCTTTAAAGTATTTTATTTATTATTTTTATTTTCTATGTGTGAGTGTAATACCTGCATATTTTTAAGTGCACCATGTTGTGCAATGCCAATGAAGGTCTGAAAACTGTGTCTGGTCCCTTAGAACTGGAATTATGGATGGCTGTTAGCCTCTGTGTGGATGCTGAACCCAGGTCCTCTGGAAGAGCAGCCAGTGCTTTTAACCACGGAGTCATCTCTCTAGCCCTATATGAATATACTTTTATTTTCCTCTTGCCTCTGTGACAATATGGGATTCTGTATAGGTTCTCAGTAAATATTCTTTCTCCTAATTTAAAGAGTTGAAGTTATAGATTTTAGGAACTGGTTGTGGTAGCTCATGCTTGTAATCCAATCCCTTGAAAAGCTTGGGCAGGAGGATTGCCCTGAGTTCATGGCCAGCCTGGGCTACACTGCAGGTCCCAGACCAGTCTGGGCTATAGAGAGAGAGATTTCCTAAAAAACAAGAACAACAGTAACAAAATCCTCTAATTTCCTTTTTTAAAAATAGCAATCCCTTTACTGATTTGTTTGGGTATCTGTGTCTCTGTGCTTGAGACTATAGGGAATATTATTGTATATTATTGTATATTTCTTTCCCTCATGATTACTTAGTAATTTTTCTGGAGATGGTTGTGGTTCAGTTATTGATCTGTAGTCAATTTATAAATTTAATGTCCAATATCTCAAAAAAATAGTAACTATAATCTTACTCTATTTTCAAATTTTATTGATTTAATATTTTATTAAATTCTTTGAGAGTTTAATGTAATCTATTTTAATCATATTTCCCCCTTCCCCAACTCCTCTCAGGCCAGATCCAATCCTACCGCCCTCCTTACCCAATCTCAACTTCTTCTTTTTCCCCTAGCGTCCAATGTATGTTGCCCAAGTACTCTTGAGTATGGAACTAGATCTGGAGCATGGCCAATCTACCAGGGGCCATATCTTTATAGAAAACTGACTCTTCTTCTCCTAGAAGCTGTCATATTCCTGTACTCCTTTGGTAGGAGCAGAACTTTGTGTTCACCTTTCCCCATGATGCTGGGATTTTGTCTATGCAGGTCTTGTTCATGCTGTCAACTACTGTGAGCTCAACTGCCTTGCTGTCTAAAAACACTGTTTCCTTGTAGTCACCACCTCGGATACTTAGAATCTTTCCACTCTCCTCTTCCATGAAGATCCCAAGCTTTGTAGGGAAAGTACATATAGATATCTCATTTAGGCTTGAATACTCTGCAGTCTCCTATTCTCTTCATGTTGACCAGCTGTGGGTCTCTGTGATAATTGCCTTTTACTGCAAAAAGAAGCTTCACTAGTGAGGATTGAGAGAGATACACTAGTCTATGAGTATAGTAATAAATGATTGGGAGTCATTTTAATACCAAGTCCATTTGGTAGAACATTAGTTGCAGAGACTCCTCTAGGGCCCATAACCTATCTCAGTTCTGCCCCAATAATAGTGCCAGTTATAGTTTCCAACTCATAAAGGAGGTCTTAAATCCATCAGAAAGTATTTGGTTTCTCCCATAACATGTGTGCCACTACTGCACTAGTGGGCTTATTCACTGCTGGTGGAAACACAACTGGTATAGCCACTATGAAAATCAGTGTGGAGGTTCCTCAAAAAGCTACATCTATATTGATCCATGATCCAACTAAATTAGTCCTGAGCATGTACCCAATAGACTCTATATCCAACTATAGAGATACTTGCACATCCATGTTCATCTCTGCTTTATTCATAATAGCCAGAAAATGGAACCAGTCCAGATGTCCATCAATTGATGAGTAGATAATGAGAATATGGTGCATTTACACACTGGATTATTTTTCAACTATTAAGAAAAATGAAATTCACAGGTAAATGAATAGAGCTGGAAAAGTTATCCTGATTGAGTTAGCCCAGAATGAGAAAGATAAAACATCACATGTTTTCTCCATTTGTAGATGTTAGGTTTGAACCTTTAGATATTTGTGTGTCATTTTAGAATATAGCAAGAGGTCAGGAAACTAGCAAGAGGCCATGGAGGAGGGGGAAAGGAGTTTGTACAGGAAGGGTGGGTAGAGTGGAGGAGGGAATCCAGGGAGGGACAGCTACACTAAAGGCCTTTTGAAAAACTGTGTGGAAACCTACTAATGTTGAATTTATCATATATATATATGAGTTTAAATGGAGTTACTCTATAAGGGGGACAGTACCTCAACTAGATACCTCATCCGCACAAATAGAATCCCATTACAGGAATGGGTGTGCTCTCTTGGAGCTGTTGGCAGTTGGGCTTCCCCATACACCCCAAACATTATGGGCTATTGCTGTTATTTCTCTTGGTTACCCTTCAGAACTTGATGATAAGACCCTATTTCTGAAGACAACAAATGCTTGACTCATAAAACATGGAAAATCAGGAAGGCACTGGCCTGGGAGCTCCATCCCTATCGGCTGGTTTCATAGTCCTAGAAGATGCTATGCCTGTTACCAGAGAAAAGTAATTGACAGTCTTATCCAACTATGAACCATTTCTTTTTTTTTTTTTTAATTTTTTTAAATTTTATTTATTTCTATATGTGTATCAATGTACTGTCTGTATGCAGGTCTGTGCACCCGTGTCGTGCAGTGCCGCGGAGGTCAGAAGAGGGCGTCAGATTCCCCTGGAACTGGAGTTCTCCTGGAATTGGAGTTTCAGACGGTTCTTGGCCGCCATGTGGGTGCTGGGGATCGAACCCGGGTCCTCTGTAAGAGCGGTCGGCGCTCTTAACCGCTAGGCCATCTCTCCAGCCCGAACCATTTCTTTTTATTTAAAAAAAATGTTCTTCTTTTTGCTGTCAGTAAATATTACTGGACAATAATATCTATGTGATAGTCTAACCTAATGTGTCTAACCTAATATATGCAGTTGTTGTAATTTGGATCTTGAAACGTCCCCAGAGGCCCCTGTGCTCAAAGCTTGGTCTGTGGCCTGGGTGCTTTGAGGAGGTGGGGGCTAATCTAATGACAGACAATTAGGTGTGTTCTTTTTTTTTTTAATTTTTTTTTATTAATTTTATTTCCGTATGTGTATGAATGTACTGTCTGCATGCAAATCTGTGCAACGCCGCGGCGGTCAGAAGAGGGTCTCGGATTCCCCTGGAACTGGAGTTCTCCTGGAATTGGAGCTTCAGACGGTTCTCAGCCACCATATGGGTGCTGGGGATCGAACCCGGGTCCTCTGCAAGAGCGGTCGGTGCTCTTAACCGCTAGGCTATCTCTCCAGCCCAACAGTCACCATTCTTAACCACTGAGCCATCTCTCCAGCCCCAATTTTTTTTTTTATTTTCTTATGTGTATGAGGCTTTACCTGCATGTCAGTGTGCCCATGAGTGTAGTGCCCATGGAGGCTGGAAGAGGGAGTTGGATCCCTGGAAACTGGAGTTATAAATGGTTAATAGTTGCCATATAGGTGCTGGGAACCAAACCTAGGTTCTCTGCAAGAACAGTCAGCGCTCTTAACCACTGAGCCATTTCTCCAGCTCCCAGTTTTTGTTCACTTAATGCATAGAGTTCAGATGTATACTTATTTTTAGTAATTATGATAATCTGTCATAATCACTATGTGATTTTTCACTCAGCTATTTTGAAGTATATGATTTAGTGGTATATATTACATACATAGGTTTGCATAAACTGTCACCACTCTTTCTAAAACTCCTTTATCATCCCTAACAAAAACTGTGCTCACTAATATCTCCTATTGCCTGCTTTCCCTAGCTCGTTAACCACTAATCTACTTTCTGTCTTTGTGTTTGTCTCGGGCAGATAACCCATGTGCATTATTGATCCTTTTGTGTCTGTCTTATTTCACTTAATGTCATTCTCAAGGTTCATCCAGTTGCTGAATGTGCTCAAATTCCCCTTTCATGGCTAAATAGTAGTATCCCGTTGGGCACATGTGGCCCATTTGCTCATGCAGTCATCTGTTGATGGGCCTATTGATGGATACTTGCCTTGTGGCTACTGAGAATCATGCTGCAGTGAATGCTGGTGTCTGAGCTTGTTTTCTGTTGCTCTAACCTGAGGCTAGATAATTTGTAAGCAAAAGACATTTATTTAACTGGCAGCTCATGTTCTTTGCTTTGCTTCTTCTGGTCAGGGCCTCTTCTGTATCAACTTATGTATAAGAGTCCACCCAAGCAGAGGGGGTGTAAAGGTGACTTGCTTAATAAGAACCTACTCTCCTGGTCACTAATTCAGTCCCTTGAGACATAGTCTAGTTTTAATAGTACTAACCCAGTATCAGTTAAGACATAATCCATTCATGAGGGATGAGGTATGGCCTCTGCGACCTACTTACTTCCTGCTAGGTCCTCCGTCCTAAAGACCTCCTAGCATTGTAATACCCAGAACCAAGGACATGAATGAACCTTTGGAATAAACCATGCCTAAGCCATAGTAATTAGTTCATAAGGATCTATTCCAAGTATCTTCTTTTAGTTTTTTGGAGTATAATCTAGGAGTTGACTTGCTGTTCGTAGGGCAGTTCTATGTTCAGCTTTCTGAGGAACCACCAAACTTTTCTACAGTGGCCACATCATCTTCCTTCTATCTGCAGAATATGAGAGTTCCATTTCTTCATATCCTTTCCTGCACTTATTTTCTGTCCTTTCTTTAAAAAAAATATATAGCCATTACAGTAGTTGTAAAGTAGTCTTTTATTGTGACTTAATGGTCTTTTAAAATCTTAGAACTTTCTGGTTGAAAGTAAAATTGAATTTAGTTCATCGTAGACAGGTAAAATGCTTTGGCTAGACCTTGAGGGGAAAAAATAAGAAGTTATTCTTGATATGCTTGATGCTAATTCATTTTGATTTGCATTCTTTTATAGTTGTATGGAAGGATGATTTCTCAGAGCAGTGTTAGATAAAATAGATCTCAGAGGTTCTAGGAAGAATGATTCAGTCCTCTCTCATCAGCTTATTCTTGAATACAGTTAATAGTGCTGAGAAATGACCTGAAAATTTGTGATTTCTCTTACTCTTATGTTTGGTAAATGAGGAGTATGTTTTCATTCTCTTCAAAAGACTTATGAGTCTTATTCTTCACTGATAGATAATAGAAACAATAAAAATTCACTGATATAGAAACAATAAAAATTCAAGATAACAAACATATAAAGGTTGATTCTCTTCTATAAGTAAATCTAGGTATAGAGGTTTCTTGGACTACTGAATGGCCTCAGGAAGTTATTAAGGACATTATCTCTTTTGCCATTTTCATTTTACTGAAGATGGCCTCAGTTCATCCCCAAGATCACCACATGGTCTGGGATACTTCTGTAGTCCCCATAAGACCTCATTCCCTATAGGAGAGAGAAGGAAGTTGGAGGTGCACATAGCCTAGGGCGTACTACATAGTTTAGCCAGCTTTAATGCAATAACCTTCCTAGAAGATCCATGCAGTACTTGTGTTTATATATAATCAGTTAGCACTTCAGTTTGTGGTAAAAACTAGCTACAATGAGTCTGGAAATTTTGGCTTTTAGCTGAGTGCCTCTCTACCCAAACGAGTTTGGAGTTTTCTTACTACTAAAGAGAAAGAAAATTGATATTGGCCCTAATGAAGTTTACTTTCCAGATACTGAGAAACCTTCCTACCTCTCCCCTTTATAGGAAAAAGAAAAACATGATGGTAATGAAACCACTCCCTAACTGTAAATTAGAGCCAATTGTTACAGTGGTAATTTCCTATAAAACAGGCATAACTACCCTTTTTTAATTGACTGATAGGCATAGGAACTGTGAAAGGATAATTCTCTATCTAGAGCCAAATTCAATAGTAAAATGTTTATAAGCTGTGTAATTAAGCAAAATATATTACTACAGGAAAGCTCTGACATCAGCAATGAATTATTCTGCCTAGGAGATGTTGGCTAGGGGATTCAAACCCGCCCCCCCAATTATAAAGGCCTTTTGCCTATAAGTGGGATATATGCAAGGAGAAAGGCAGTAAGTCCCTGTTGTCGAAGACCTGGTGTGAGCATGAAAAATGTTATGAGACATCACTTGCTAGCATACAACTGGCCTCTGAAATGCCAGAGAGTGTTACCAAAGTCCACTAAAGCAATACAGCAAAATATTGGTCTCCCTGAGACAAGCAAGACTCCTCCGTCAATATTAGCTACACCTCAACAGCCTGGAGATACTGTGCAACAGTGGCAGCCAAGTGTCTATATATATCCCAAACCTAATTGGCTATTAGCTCTCTCCTTGGAGGAATAACTCACAGTGGATGCCACAAGCTTATGTCCTCTAGTGGTTAGGAGATGTTATAAGCCACAATAAGAACTTGTCACCCTTTATAGAGAAACCACAGTTTGTGGATTAGCATACCATCCAAGCATCTGTGTTTATGCTCACAGTTTAGCTTGACGTAAGAATTAGTACTGCTTAAATGCCTGTACATCCAATAGCTTGTGCTTTGTTAGTATGACTAAAAACGGTATTACTGGAAAAGCTGTCAGCCCATGAAGGGAAGCAACTTGAACAGACTAAAGTCCAAAATGACAACTCCAAAGAAAGTAGACTGTTTTCTTCTCACCCACTTGTGCCCCTTTCCCAAAGCCCAGGGAACAAACTGTGGAAGAGGAGGCGTGGTAGATTGTAAGGGCTGCAGAGAGATAGAGGTGAATCATGAGACTACAGGAATATAGTCTGGACTCCTAACTGATCAACATGCCTGTGCATACAAGCTTCTCCAATTGGACTATGGGAACTTTGGGTTGTTCAAAATTTGGACATAGATACTTGCAAAATGCACCAATTACCTAATTGTATGACATACTGATAACATCAATGTTATCTGCAAACAACTGTGTCATTATATTGTAGAATCCCTTAAAAATAAACAACAACAAAAAAAGAAAATGGATATTGGATGTGATATTGGAGAGGGGAAAAAGATAATTACAAAATTGTCATTTCTTAGTAAATTGAACTGAGCAATTTATAATAATGACCAAGAGGAGAGTGTAGGTAGTGTCACCAGGAAAGTGATATAGTCTGAAGCAGCAGTAGTCAGCATTCTGTCATCCTCTCGTCCCCTCATACACTTATTCTTGATCTGTGTCAACAGAGCAGTAGGAGGATGCATAGGACTTGAATTCTTAAAATCCTTAAAAGAAAGGGAGCCAGGGGCTGGAGAAATAACTAGGTGGTGAGGAACATGTACTGTTAAGTTCAATTCCCAGCACTCGTGTTGGGTGCCTGACAAATGCCTGTAACTATAGTCTGGGAGGTCCAGTGCCCTCCTCTGGCACCCATGGGTAGTTGTACTTGTGTGCACACACCCACACACAGACATATATACATATACATATATATATATATATATATATGTATATATGTGTGTGTAAAAATTTAAAAATATCTTATATATTAATTTTATTTTCTGTGTATGAGTGTATTACCTGCATGTGTGTAAGTGCACCCATGCTCAGATCCTCTAACTGGAGTTACAGACAGTCGTTAGACATCATGTGGGTGCTGGGAATTGAGCCTGGGTCTTATGCAAGAGCAATCAGGGCTCTTAACCACTGAACATTCTCTCCAGCCCATATAAGTCCTTAGCTCAAAATATTCTCTGATATTGTGACCTTGGTGACATATTTAATTCCCATTAATCCATTTCCTTCCACTAAACGTGGGACAAGACATCAGTTTATAGAGAAAGTGAAACGCCATGTGTAGGCCCACTGGCAGCTTCCTGCTATATCACGGTGCATAGGGAAAACCACCTCCATTTGCCTTTCCTTTGGGTATTTGTTTATTTATTTTTTAATTTTAACACTATTTTGAAGCAAATAAAAACTCAGCTAAGTAGCTTGTGGGTGGGGGGAAAGGATGCACCTTTCAGAAAGCAGATAAACTGGCTTGATGCTTCGCTCTCCCCCTCCTCCCTGGTTTGGAGGTTTTATCTCAGGCAGTGGTGCTGTTATGGGTGTCTTGAATTAGTGTGGGGATTCCTGAGAATCCCCACAGTCAGTTCAGCTTTTTACAGCCCAGGAGGATGAGGGAATCGGTCTGTACTAAGCCATCCAGGGTGGGCGAGACAGTGAAGATGAGTGTCACGGTGTCTTGTTCATGCCTGAGAAGGCTCAGGTTCTGGACACTGGAGTTGAGCAGCTGGCATATGTGGTCGCTCCCTATCTCTGTCACCGTGGGCAGACCGAGGCAGATACATGGAAGGAGAAGCTGACTTTCACTCTTCAGCAGTAGAACAAATCTAGATGGGAAGGGTTAAGAATCGTCAGTTCAGCCCTTAGGGTGCAGTTCAAATTTGGCTTTGGGGACTGTGAGGTGTGCACTTTGTTGAGGCTCACTAGTCTGACAGTGTTCAGTTTCTCTGAAGCTCTTTTCCAATTCCCTCCTACATATATTTAAGCATGAATTTTGTATGCCCCAAAGATAGCCAGCCCGAGAATAAGTTTCCAGCTGAGCAGCGATGTAACTTTTCCTTTACTTAACAGTTTATTTCTGAGACCCTGAACCATTCTTAGAAGTTAATCCCATTTGCTCTTTAAATATGGGAGAGTGGAGCAGTTTTGGAATTTGATTTTTCACTAATAAATAGATATGATGAGATGGTGTGTTCTCTGTCGAAAAAATGTTTCAAAACTGTTAAAATGGTTATTTGAGAAAAAAAAAAAAAAGAAAAAAAGAAAATGTTTCAAAACTGTGAATGTCCTGAAGTCAGAAAGGTGTTTCCCTCAGGGTGAAAGCATAGGCTGAGCTAGTCAACACCTTACCTTTCTTATGTGTGCCCAGGTCTTCCTCAGGAGAGATGTCTTATGATTGGTTCCCCAGGGTGGCTTCCTCTACCAGTGGACTATCTTTCGGATGGTATTTGGAGCTTCTGAATGTATTGTTCTTATGATTCTGGTAACTCCCAGATTTGTTCAATCTGATTAGAGGTATCAGTGTTCAGTCTTGGAATCCATGGTATGGTAGGGCTCTGACAGCATGGACCTAAGACGCAAGATGGAGGATTAGTATAGCTTAGGAACTCCAGAGGACCTGTCTGGTAACCAAGGGTCCTGACCCTCAGTTATCTCATCTATAAAATGCAGATTAGGTGATCATGTGTCCTTCCCAGGCCCAGATTTTGGTAGAAAAGTAGGTGAGAGAAAATGGTATTGACCAGTCTGTTTTTGGAGTCTTTCTTAAAGCTCCTTCCCTTGAGAAAGGCTTGTTAAGGTTGGATGTTAGAGTTAGACATTTAGTATCGGAATTCATGTTAAAATTCTTTATCTTTCCTTTTCTTTTTCTTTTTTTTTTTAAATATGTGGACGATTAACATTAACTGGTTGATTTAATTTTTATTTTGATCTTTTATTTTTTAAATATTTAATTTATTTATTTATGTGTATGAATGTGCTGTCTGCATGTAGGTTTGTGCACCCGTGTCGTGCAATGCCGCGGAGGTCAGAAGAGGGTGTCGGATTCCCCTGGAACTGGAGTTCTCCTGGAATTGGAGTTTCAGACGGTTCTCAGCCGCCATGTGGGTGCTGGGGATCGAACCCGGGTCCTCTGCAAGAGCAGTCGGCACTCTTAACCACTAGGCCATCTCTCCAGCCCCTCCTTTTCTTTTTCTTCTTCATCTTAGTTTCTTTTAAAAATACACCTTCTTTTTTGTAATAGTCTTCATTTTCTTTTCTTCTCTCTGAATTATTGTCAAGGGCCTTTGAAGAAAATTCTTTAATGCTATTAAGAGATTGTAGTCAGGGAGCCCTTTGTTCCCAAGTCATTTAGAAGATTGTTTTCAGTTTTGTTAACGCAAAAAATTGTCAGCTTGTATTGCTAAAACATGCCAAAAACTGCATTCACTAATAAAAACTGTCAGCTCTCATTTTTTGCCCAGATATTATTCTTTTCAGAAGCTGATCCCTCTCTCCAGGCTTTCTAAACAATCCTCAGCTCATTCGTCTTCCTGTTTCCTTAGAGTTTTGAGCCTTTCTGGGTCTGTATAGCAGGATAGCCTGTCATTTAAAAATTAATGTGTTCCAAATGCCATTCAAACCTGTCCCTGCCCTTCACCTCCTCCTCCCTCCTAAGCCTTGCCTATTAGGAGGCTTATATTCTGTATAAATACTGAGCTGGAGATAGTTTTGAAAGAGGTGCTTAGGACTTTAAATCAGCACTGACAGCCAGTATGTTTGGGATTTTGCTATGCAGTCTCCCTGGAAGTCAGGTTGGTCAGCTTAGAGAGGGGTGGGAGGCTCTGTTGTCTGGATGTGTTCTTGGCGGCTAGCCCTGGAGACACAGAGCACAGAGCCAACCATGAAGTCATTTTGAATTTAAGAGTCTTGCTAATCCAAGGAAGTGTCTCTTAATTTGACAAAGGCAAATCTGTGTGATAAGCAACTTTCACTACCAGCTTCGTGAGGCTGGGGTGCCTGTTAGTTTAGATCGTGCTGGAGAAACCTGGAGATGTATAAGAATTCAGCTTCTTTTCTGCCATTTGCTGCCTCTCCTGCCCCACCCCTCCCTCCTCCCTTCTCTTTTACTTTGGCCCATTCAGCCCTGCAGTCTGGCCTCTGCAGTGGCTTGATGTGAAATTTGAGAAACATATGTAGTTTTCTATTTCAGGAAAATGATCTCAGGGATTGATTTTTTTTTTCCTGGCTGTTAAGCTCTGATCTTGCCCAGTGTGGTTTTTTTGATGATGGGAAAGAGGCTTCGAAGTGCTTTTTATCAGAATTTCATGTCATAAAACTTAAGGTTTGGTTTCTTTACTTCGGCCCCCACCCCCTCCCAGGCCCACAACACAATGTCATCTGTTCTGTCCAAGTGGAAAGAAGCACACATTGTTCCCATTACAATTGCTTCATTGCTGCGTGCACATACACTTAGAGAAACGGCCACTGTGTCTGTTCTTCACAAAAGCTATTTTAAATGTAGTTCAGTGGAGAACCAGGGGTCTGCGTACTGTTTCCCAGAAAAGAACAGGGATCCTTTGGGGGGAGGGGGGAGGCTGCCTTTGTTTTGCCTTGGAAAGACCTGCGTTCTTTTGTTCTGGGGCTCAGTGATCAGTGGGCCCAGTGCCCTCCAGACCAAACTTCATTCATTCCACCATGCAAAGTGTATGCAGAGCAGACTGAGGAATGGGGGGTGGGGGTGGACTCATGGTATTTTAGTTAGAACCTTATCCTGTAAGCTGTGCTTTTCTCCTGAGTGTCTGCAGCAGAGTAGAGCATAGCTCCAGCCTTTGAGGAGTACCTCAGCCAGTAATGAAGGAGAAGCTGCATGAAGAGTGGGTCTGTCCAATAGGACTTGCTTCTTAGACAATGGCATGCTTTCTTCTGTCTTGGCATCCAGGGAATACCTGCTGAATTAGCAAGCAGATGGAGTAGTGTGATGGAGGACACCACAGGACAGCTAGGGGTGTAGAGAGGGACCTATTTACCGCAGACTGGATAAGGTGAGGAAGAAGCCAAGGAAAGGCATACGCTGTGGGAGACGAGCTGGCATTCCTGGATGATGTGCATTTGTCATAGGTGGTCCTGAGTGTTCCCGATCACCGAGCTGCTAAGGGGCACAGAGGCCGGTTCTAGCCCTGGGAGAGCCTGGCCAGTTCTAGCCCTGGGAGGGCCTGGCTCTGTAGCCACGGCCCCTACTGTTGCCCATCTTTCCAGAGGACAGAAAGGATGAAATTGCTCGTTCTTTTGAGGCTATACTCAAGTCTGCCTCCTTTGATGCTTACAGTGAACTTCCCAGCTCCCTCCCCTCTTTCTTTAATATCTGGCCTTTGTTAAGACAGTTTGGAAAAGTTTAGGGAATGGCCAGGCAGTGGTAGAAGTGGCCTCTCCATAAGCAGTTCAGCAAAGCTTAGACAATTAGGATTCCTTCCTTACATGGACCTGTGTCAGTGCTGTCAGCTGTTGCTGGGGAAGACTTATGGTATGCTTCAAGCTGGAGTCAGAAGGCATTTCTATGTAACATTTCTGATCTCAGACAATAGGGACCTAAATAACAAATGCTAGGTTATTTGCCTTAATTTTTTTTATCAGAAATAAACATTCATGATTGTTCATAATTTGGTATTCTCTTTCCTAACGAGTACTCATATATGGTCCTTTAGACCTATAAAACTTGAATTTGCCTTGGGAAGTAGTATGAGCACATCTTTTAGGGAAGAAGGGAAGTAGGCTCAAGGGTCAGCAGAATTTGGACACTGGTAAAAGGCCATTGAGCAGCTGACTGTGTGACTTCAAGTTATACCAATTCCACACTTCATTTTCTTATTCATGCTTTCTAGCCTTGTTTGGAAGCTGGAAGAGGTCATGTGTATAAAGTCTATAGTATAGTAGACTAAAGAATGAATTTGTGTCCAATACCTTCATAGCTGTCGTTATTGGGCAATGAGGCCAAGGTAGGAGTGTCAAAACACTGACCTTGTTAATGCAAAGACAATGTGAAACCTATATTTAAGACCTACTTGAGGGCTGGTGAGGTGGCTCAGAGCAGGTGAAGAGGCTTGCTGCCAAACCTGAAGGTGTGACTCTGATTCTATGTATCTACAAGATAGAAGATGAGAACCAAGTCCTTTCTGAAACTCGTCCTCTCACCTTCACATCTGCATCATGGAACATGTGATCCTACACATATATTCACAGGTGCACGCACATACTAAATAAGTGTACTCAGAATAAAAGCCTACTTTATGCATTTACTTCTGGACATCTTGGGTTAGTCAGTTTCTCCTTGCTATAACAAATGCCAGAGATAATCGGTTCATAGAGAAAGGAGTTTAGCTTGGCTCCGTGGTTGACTGGCCCAGTTGATTTGGGCTCTGTCAAACAGCACATTAGGAGTGTCAGAACAGAACTGCTCTCGTCACAGCTGCCATGTGGAAGAAGGCAAGGACATAAAGACCTCCCATTAGGCCCAGTGTTTTAGAGTTTCTACCACCTTCCAGTTGTGCCTGACTGAGAACCAAACCAAACACATGGGCCTTCGGAGAACACTTAAGTCATCCACATAGCTTCAAATATACTTTTTTTTTAATAAAAAGAAACTGATGGTATTTTTATAGTGTTCAAACTGAGCTGTTCTCATCTCCTTCCATTGAATACAAATAATCATTTCAGCCGTATCAGACATCTCCCAGGCCAGGGCAAGCTGCCCTTCTATGGCTTGCCTTTATACCTACTGTTCTTTACCCTGAGAGTAACAGTTGCCCCTTTTCTACCTGGTCATCTGTTCATCCTTTGAGACCCACCTTAAATGTCTTACTATTTGTGAAGCCCTTCAAACTGCAATGGGCAGACAGAGTCTTCTCTCATACTTTGGATCTTGACTGTCTTCTATAGGCTCATGTGCTAAAGGCTTGGACCCAAGAGAAGCACTTTTGAGAGGCCGTAGAACACTTAAGAGGTGGGCTTTAGTGGGAGGTATTCCAACCACTGGGGTGTGCCCTCAGAGGCTATAGTGAGACCCTGAGCCACTATTTTGCTTTCTGCTCATGAAGTGAGCAGTTTTGCTCTGCCATGCACTCCTACCATGAAGATTGTCTTGTAGCAGGCATGAAGCAGTGGGTCAAACGAATTAGACTGGAACCTCTAAAATTATACACCAAAATAGATCTTTTCTCTGTATACTGATTGTCCCATGTATTTCACTATAGCGATGAACAGCTAATACACATGTTCCTGTAGCTCCTTTAGCCTTCCTCATACTGGCCTGTGATTATTTCCTGATACCTGATTCTTCCAGGATCCCAGCAAATCACTGGACGAGGAAGTGACAATTTGCTCATCCTCTGTAGAGTGTAGAGTGTATGTGACACCTATTAGATGCTGAGAGGTTTGGAAGGATGGCTTGGAGTTATTCTTTTCACATTTTTATACTTAAAAGACATAGTTTGTTACAGAAAAGCTACATGGCATATAGACTGCATAGAATTATATTTTTCCATTGGTTGTTTTCCTAGTTTAAGAAATGTTTTTGAAAGCCTGACTTATCTCCCACTTAAAATGACTAGTGTTTCTCTCTGTTTCCCTTCTTTTATTCATTTGATGAAAGCAAATAGTGCTTGTGAACAACAGTTCAGTATGTCTTTCTTGCTAGTCTTATAAGTTTGTGAGTTTAGGAACTCTACATCTCTGGGCCCAACTGCTGCCTTGTGCCATATTATGACCATCTGGCCAATGGTAAACCACATCTGTGAGGAGATGTGTTATCCATTACCCATCACATGTTTGTATTTTAAGCGAAGTTTTTTGTAAAAGAGTCACACGATTCAAAGAAAAGTAAAAACTTTCAGAGTAATTGAAGTTATTGAAAATTAAGTTTATTATTGAGAAATAGACTAAGTTTAGTGTAGCTCAAGTGTACAGTGTCTGTTAAGTATTCAGTGTTATATAGGATGCCTTGGAACCACACATTGGCTTACAGGCCCATCCGGAGCAGCTTCTTCAGGATAGGTATGCCATTTGTCTTTCATTCAGTATTACCACTGTCTGCTTTCCATGTTTAGATGTGTTTGGACCCACAAACCTTGCCATTGTGTTCTGGCTGACTCCACCGCTCAGTGCAGTGACAGGCTGTACAAGGTTCTGTTCCGGGAGCTCCACACAGTTGACGTGTGAAAGAGGCTCTGCTGTCTTGGTTTATATAAGTACACTCTATGGCATTTGCTCAATGAAGAAGTCACCTAAGAATGCATTTCTTAGAAAGCTTTTTAACCATAAAGCAATGCATTACTATATGGTGATAATATTAGTAGTTTCTATTAATACGTACAGAGTGCTTAACATTCACCGGACACAGTTGTATTTTAGATGTACTGAGCCCTTTAGTGATTGTAACATCCTTATGTTGTATGTACAGTTATTATCACTTATGTTCTGATAGGAAAACTCAGCCTCGCTGTCTTCACACAGTTAATAAGTCAGAACTGTGATTTGAATCCCAAAATTCAGGCTGTTGACCATAGTGGTGCATACTACCTCTGATTGGTTCTAATATGTCAGTACTTGTTTGCTAACTGATTACTAAAGGAATCCAATGGATCCTATTTTTCTAAGGAAAAATGTATTTTTTTATTTAGTATTTTACTTATTATTTTTATTTTATGTGTATGAGTGTTTTACTTGCATGTATAAAAGTGCAACACATGTGTGCAATACCCACAGAGGCCAGAAGAGGGTGTCAGATCCCTTGGAGCTGGAGTTACCAATGGTTGTTAGTTGCCATGTGGGTGCTGAGAATGGAACCCAGGTCCTCTGGAAGAACGGCAAGTCTTCTTAACCCTGGAGATATCTCTCTAGCCCCTAAGGTAAAATTTATTAGGTAAATAATCACCTTGTGTCATGATGTTCTAGAACTTCACATTTTATATCCTCATCCCCAATCTTTGGAACTGTACATTCTCAGGAGTGGGGCAGTATGATTTGTGTTTTAGCAGATCCTCCGGAATACTCTGATATCTGTGAAAGTTTGAGATTCATTGTTTAAGGCAATTGTCTCTGGTCTTTTACTAGTTTCTTTGGGCATATCTTACAGCATTAGACTTCCTGGGATCTTACCTGGAGTTTTGTTGCATTTGTGTGTCATCTGAGCTCTAGCTCTGTGAACATTTGTGCTAAAGTTTCTGATTTATTTGGAATTTTTAGATATGTTTATTTTGATGTTGTGTTTTGGCTTATCTTCTTATCTTCCTCTTCTTTGTGATGATGACTTCCAAGATCATGGAATTTACTGAGTCTAAAATTTCCTTCACTCACCTCAGCTGTCTCAGGCTCCCCTAACTGGTGGTGAAAAGGGAGCTCTGCATTGCAGGGACATCAGAGGAAACAGAAGTGGCAGGAAATGGGGTACGCAGGTCACAGGGGACTCTCAATCCTGTGGACTGAAGAACCACTGGACTCAGCATTGCTGGAGCAGATGCTATAACATTTGACTTAGGAAAGTGACTAAAGTACACTTTAATGAAAGGGAACTGCTGTTCCTTCCATTGTGAAATGGGGGGGGGGTGTCCCCTGACCTGCTCACAGAGATGTAAGGATTTGCTCAGATGCTGGAGGGAAGTGTAACTTGTGCTGTCGTGACTGTGTTGAGGAGAACTTAGGAGGATTAGATTTAGCCACTAGCACCACTGGCAGAGTATTCCTGGAAGTGAATTCTAGATTTGCAGAGCACCAAGGAATTCAGAGTACTCCAGATTTAGACATACTTTGTGTGTGTGTGTGTGTGTGTGTGTGTGTGTGTGTGTGTGTTAAAGGAGACATTATTAAAAGTCAAGGCCCAATGCCTAAAAATGTTGAGGCAGTGGTCAGCAGTTACATGGTATTTGACCTTCTGTTCCTCAAGACAAATTATTGCATTTCTGTGATATTTGAGTCTATGAAAACTTCTTTTAATTCTACCGGTATTCCATTGCATGACATACCATTGTGGCTGGTTTTTGGTGTGGAAATAGTCTGATTTACCAAACTGAAAGTCAGAGCAGGTTCAGATAAAAACATACTAAGACTTCCTGAATGTCCACAGAACAGCTCACATATTTGGTTAGAGTAATGAATTTGATCAGAAAATATCCACAGAACAGAATCAAGTTGTGGGGGAGAACAAGTAATCACAGATAGATGGAAGAAAGGTAGCACCGAGCAGACTCCCCTGCAAGCAGGGGGGTATGAGGGGGCTTTTTCATCCATTCTTGCTAGACAAAAGAGAGTGAGGGGTTCATGGTTGTCTGTTTGCTGATGGCATCCCCCTGCACAGGTTGACTTTAATGGTGGCCATGTACTGCACAAGGACAGGATACTATACCATGCCTTGCTTAAAAGGACACTCAGCTTGCACAGCTGCATTTTAATTTTCTACTTATCTTTGCTCATTCACAGACAGCACTTTAGAATCAGCTCATATAAGCCCCAGACTTCAAAGGGAGTTCATTCATGTTTGACAGCAGTCACATCCATTTCACCAACTCTTTGACCTTTGAATAACATGCACTCAGGTCTGACCTGTCAACTAGCTATAAAAGTCCATCCAGATCAAGGGCTTGATACTTTCAAAAGAACATCTAAAGGATAGGCCCTTCTAATTTTGTTCTTCTAGGAATTGTTTTGGGAAAAAACACCTGCTGTTTCTGGTCTTAGTGAGATAGATTGTACAGAATAGAGAGAGCCTCAACCTATATTGTACATGGTGCAGTCAGCCATTCACATCAGCATTGTCTCCAGTTGCAGTTAATTTGATGTCATTCTGATTGATCATGATTATTTGACTTTATAAGACTTTTAAAAGGGAGGTGGGGTGGGAGATGGCTCATCAGTTTGGATCCTCAGTACCCACATAAATGCCAAATGGGAATTAGCCATATTGACCAGCTCTGAGTGTGATTGAGAGACCTGCCTCAAAGAATATGGTGAAGAGGATCAAGCACGGTTCCCAATATCAGTCTTGGGCCTCTGTGTTGATGCATGTGACATACAGATGTGCACATACATTCAGATGCACACACACACTCACAAATATATATATATATCTGAAAATAAGAGAAATCAAAACAGGAAAAACATACTCAGTAGCCCATCGTTATAACGTAGGATATGAAGACCTTTTTGCTTACTTGCTTATGAAGTGTTTTGCTTCACTCCAAATGAAGTTTGGGGACCACTCTTTGGTATGTTTCAAGTAGTTCTGGTAACTTGAAATTTTGCAGAAAAATAATCTAGGAGGAATATAATTTGATTTAAGCAGGACCAGGTTGGCAAATTAGGACTGAAAAATTTCAAGTGTAGTGTAACTTGTTCATATCTTTTTGTAGGATTGTAATAGTAATTTACCCTCCATTTACATAGTCCCATCTTCTTAAGAACTCAAAGCAGTGCCCAAAATACAACTGAAATTTCAGATAAGACTTCATGAAGAGTAAACAAATGTCGATGCCGTGGGAACCATGTTATCAGAAGTACCTCGGGGCTGGAGAGATGGCTCAGTGGTTAAGATCACCAACTGCTCTTGCAGAGGACCCAGGTTCAAATCCCAGCACCCATATGGCAGCTAAGAACTGCCTTTAAGCTGGGCATGGTGTCTCACACCTTTAATCCTAGCACTCTTGGGAAGCAGAGGCAGGTGGATCTCTCTGAGTTCAAGGTCAGCCTGGTCTACATAGTGAATTCCAGGCTAGCTGGGCCTACAGGGAGATCCTGTCTCAAAAAGACCAAAAAAAAAAAAAAAAAAAAAAAAGTACCTAAATTTGGGTTAAATGAGATATATCAGACTTCTAATAGCTATTAACTCTGGGACATTTGTGTATCACCAGTTCCTTGTTTATAAAGAAGAGATAATGATATAAGTACTTGTTAAGGTTATTGTGATGATAGATGGTTTTAAAATACATAGCACACTAATGCAGCAATGCTGACACATGGTAAGGTCCTAAGAAATGCTATTTTCTGCTTTGGTTTTAAGATTAGGAAACTAAATTTGAATTGAAATATTCTGTTTCTTGATAGTTTTGTCATCATTGATAATAACAGTAGTATTTAACACAGTACCATTTTATTTTATTTCATTTTTAATGCATATGAGTGTTTTGCCTACATGTATGTAAGTGCATCCATGTCATGCAAAGCCCACAGAGACCAGAAGAGGATGTCAGATCCCCCTGGAACTGAAGTTACAGATGGTTGCTAGCCACTACAGATGGGTACTGGGAATTGAATCTGGTTCCTTTGGAAGAACAATGAGTGTTCTTAACCACTGACCTGTCTCTCCAGCCCCCAGCCCCCATTTATTGAGTGATGACTTATATGCTAGAAATTACACGGGGTGCTTTATCTGTAATATTTCCCATTGCTTTGTTTAGGAATATCTGTAATATTTCTCATTTCCAGGGTTTTATCCATTTTGTAGATGATCAAATTGAGGTTTAGAGAAGAAATTTGACCATAGTATCAGAGTTAGATTGAAAGTCAAAATAGACTTGCTGAAGTTCTTGTTACTGGCTCCCTGCAAAGGCTCTCCAGAGCTACAGTTTTATAATAGGGATAACAGTAGCACCTTGTAAGGATCGCTGCATGTCCTGGCACTTGCTGGGCATTCTTGACGTGTCAGGAAGATCACAAATGTTCAAAATCATGGATAAGATGTGTTGGCCTCAGAGTTTTGCTTTTCTGTTTGTTTTGAAAGTTGTTAAGGAAACTAGCTCAGCTAAAGCCAAACTTAAGAATCATATATGCTTGGATGCCCCAGTGGAATCCTCATTATACATTGATTTTCAGCACTTAGATGCAACAACAATATTAGATTCGGATGTTAAGAAGTAATATATTCCATGAAGTTTCAGCTTATATTTCTTGCCTTAATAAATGAAAACAATAAGTTGAACTTTGGGCCTTTGCCCTTCTTTCCTTCCATAGTCAGATCTTCATTGTAAATCACCAGCATCTGCTTCATTTATTTATGTTCCTGCCTATCTCAAAGAACAGTGATTTCTTGTCCTAACATGACACTGGCTCTCACCTAGAGCCAGTCCCATCCCTTCATGGACTCAGAGCACTAAGTTTTAGAATTTACCAGTTTTAGAATTCTTTTATACAGTTTTAGAATTATAATTCCCTTTGAAATGAAAAAATAATAATTTGACAATCTGCTTTTAACCCATCCTCATAAAATGTGAGGAATTTCTAAATAGAGCCTTTTCCTGAAGGACCCTTGACATAAGCAGAACAAGTAACAAAATGTTATATATAATTCTGTTATTTTATATTAAAAATATTAGATATAAACAGTGATACAGACATGTAAATTATAGTATGATTTTAATAATACTTTGCTTAGTATTACTTACCTTTTTCTAAAATTGATAGTCCCCCAAAAGATATTTTTTTCAGGTCATCTAGTTAACATTCTCTTTCTTGAAATTTGGCTTAACTCTTTATTTTTCTATTAAATTATTTCATATTTCTTTTCGAAGAATTTTTTATTACTTTTATTTTATGTGTATGAGTGAATTGCCTGCATGTAGGTAGGTGCACCTGTGTCGTACAATACCAGCAGAGGTCAGAAGAGGAGATCAGATCCCCGGAACTGGAGCTCTGGGCAGTCGTTAGCTGCCATGTGGGTGCTGGAATCAAACCCAGGTCCTCTGAAAGAGCAGCCAGTATTCTTAACCACTGATCAATCTCTCCAGCCCATATTTTATATTTCTTAGTAATTGGTATGTAAAAGTACTAGCTTTCAAAATTATCAACAGTATTTTACATTTAGAATAATAAATATGCATTTCAACTACCATACATATTTAACACATGAAGTTCTTAGACCTTTTTGCAACCCTGTTAGATCCAAGTTGCTCATCAATATTTGGAAGTGAATGTTAGCAATAAATACAAACTTATCTGTTAGTGATACTGTCATAATCTCTTGATATGATGGATGTCCTCACTGTCAAGTTGTCATTGACACAAATGGTGTTGGAATAGACAGTGCCAACAATATTGATCAGGTCATGGTTTTAGGTGGATACCGTTGCTGTGTATTCCTAATTAAAACTTGTTCTAAGAATGAAGAAAGTGGCCTGGTGTGGTGGTGCACACCTTTAATCCCAGCACTTGGGAGGCAGAGGCAGGTCAAGGCCAGCAGAGGCAGGTCAAGACTAGCAGAGGCAGGTCAAGGCCAGCCTGGTCTATAGAGTGAGCTCCAGGCCAGCTGGGATTAAAGGGGGACCCTGTCTCAAAAAGACCAAAAAAAAAAAAAATAATGAAGAAAATGCTGGGAGGCTAAGAGGCTAGGGAACTGTCTGAGGTCACAGCTATGAAGCCTGCAGGGGCTTAAGTGATAACCCTCATGCTTTTTAACCACTGCTGTCCCACAAAGCCACTCTGTAAGCATTCATCCATTAAATGCATCAGTTCCTTCAATCACTTGATTCTAGTGTTGGAGTTAAATACCAAAGTCTTAAATTATGATTCAAGGAAGTAATAAATTGGTGGGAAGCATTAGGGAAGGGGCATGGAGAGCAGCATCGCAGGGAAGAGGCCCCCACGACTCGTGTCTGTGTTCTCATGGCAGCCTGTCCACATCCTCGCCATGGGATATTCTGTTTAATTCTGCTTTGTCTGTTTACTTCCTTCTAGTCTATAAGCTTTATGTCAACAGAAACTAAATAATTTCTTGCTCTCTTTCTCTCTCTCTTTCTCTTTCTTCCTCTTTGTCCCTTAATATAATCTCACTACCTTCTCTAGGCTGGTCTTGAACTCTTGGCTCAAGATTCCTGCCTCAGACTTCTGAGTAATGTGGACTACAGGCATGCCCCATTACACCTGGGAATCTTTTTATCACTTAGTTCAGGAAAGAGTACTTAACAGTTCTTTTTTATGTAGTGAATGATGAAAGAAGGAGCTGGATGTCTGTAGGAGTCATGTCTGTGGATACAGCAGAGTAGACAGAGGCAGGGATGTGTGAAGTGAGAAAATTTACCACCTGTTCTGGAAATGGTCAGTAGTATGGATTAGACAGAAGTGGGGATGTACTATAGAGTTTTGTGAAGGGTAGTGTTAGCCACGAGTACTGATACAGCATGGTGAAAGGACTGTTGTTCAGTTTTGAGTGTATGCCTTTTCCTAGTACATGTTCGTTTCTCTAAGAACAAAGAAACAATAGCTACATGTGTCGTGAGCAGTAATCATCTGTTTTTGTCCTCTGTCTCTACAGCTTATCAGCTCTGTGACAGTGAGCATGTCACTACTGTCATTGTCCTGCCTAACTTATAGTAACCAGGTTGTAGAGTTGCTGAGTGAGGTAATGAATATCAGTGCATTTTTTGTAGGCAGGTTTAGGAATTTAGGGTATACTTATATAGAGGACTTACTGCACATTGGTATTTTTGCCCAAACATTGGAATAAACTTGGTACTTACAGAGTAGAGTGGGAGGCAAGTCTTAAGCATTTCCTAGCATGAGGGACATTACTTAGGAGCTCTGTGGTTCAGAATGGCTGGTGACCTGGAACAAAGCTGATCTTGTGTCTGGGGAGTGGGATAAAGGGGGAGTGTTGGTATCCTGCTAGGGAGCTTTAAACAGGAAGACACAAGGCTCCCAGAAGCTCTAGGGGCAAGGAAGAGGCTTGTCTCCACAGAGCTCTGCAGCACAGAGCAAGTTTAAGCTATACTCCTACGATACAGGGCAGGGCATGGAAGTGTTGTACTCTGAGACCTTGCATCCCATGCTAAGATTCAGACATCACAATCCAGACCAGACTTCCATGAGTCTGAGTCTGCGGCTTCTCTTGCAGGCTGTAGAGTTAGAGAAGGAACTAGCACAACTCGATAATGGAAAGTAAAACAGTGTGAATTTCCAGGGTGCTGGATGCTTCTGGAAGAATGTGAGATGTAGTTTTTGGGTTAAGATATCAAATACTTTTGTTCTTTCCTCTTTTTTTCTATAAATTATACCAGGGACTGTAGCATTTTCACTACACTGACTTGGACAAGTCTGGACCATGCTGCCTGTGTATCTAGCTTGCACATTTAAAAGGGAACCTTTCTGTTTTGCCAACATTACAATTTCCAAAGTCTGCTGTGTGCCCTACCTTTAGGGGTCTTTTCCAGAAAGCACTCTACCCCCATATGGTCACAGTTCAGTATAGTTAACAGCAGAACACAAGTCTAGAAGCTTCTGGGTTCTGTAGTAACAAAAGTAGGAACAGACAGCTCTTCCCCAGAAGTAACGGAATAGGAGATGACTGAGCTAGGACTTAAACGATGAGCAAGTCACTACCAAGTCTATAAAGGGGCTCCCGGCCACCAAGATAGACAAAGCAACAGGTGTAGCAGGTTATATGTTGCCAGCATTTGTGGAAAGAAGGTAGCATCTTGCACGCTCTGCTCAGTCTCTGACCTGTGTATGTGGCCTGGGTTCTGTAACCAGATGCCAGCTGTAAATTCTGGCCCACTACTTAATACCATCATGATCTTGGGCAAGTACCTGAACTATCTGTACTGTACTTTCTTCATTTCAGATAATTGTATGACATGCCTCACAGGGAGATTTTAGGGTTTTTTTTTGAGATTTTAGTTTTTAAATTTCAAACTTACTTGTATCTATGGTAATGACATGAAAAGGTTTTTTTTTGTACTTGTCTCACAATGAAGTAGGAAAGTGATCACACAATGTCTGTCTCAGGAGTTATCATTAATAATAATTAGTATATGTCATTATATAATTAACTAATGGTGACCTGTAACTAAAGTTCAAACAGTGTCTGTGTTGCCAGGGACTAAATACTTCTCAGATATGCATCCCATTAATAAATACTTGAGTTTTTAAAATGAATTACTTTTTCATTTAAGCTTTTCCAGACAATGTCTAAGCTCTAGAACCTAGCTCAAAGACTAAAGGCAAATAGACCAGGAAATAAATCATAATATAAGCTACAGTGGAGTGGAGGTGTGCGTAAGCTGCCAAGGATGGGGAGGGGAGGCAGAAGGGGCGGGGGCAGCACACAAATTACTAACCCAGTCACAACCATGAGTCATTTAGTGTGACTGCTCTCCAAGAAGAGCCCTGGAGGTAGAAACTGTGACTGTGGTAGGACCCAGCAGACACCTTAGTCCATGCTGGCGGAGAGAGATCTGGAGGATGCTGACAAGAGATCCCGTGAGGAGGGTGAGACCTACGCTTCCGGACACTGGGCTACACTAAGTCCACGTATCTGGATTCCAGTTCCGCTCTGTGTGCTGTCACTGAGCCCCATGTGTGTTTTGTGTGTGTAGCTGTGTTCTCTGTTGATTTCCGCTGACTTACATGTAACACACGATGGTGAACATATTTACATAATGTGTAGCTGGTGAAATCACCGAAGCTTGGCACTTCCCATTTTAATTCCATTTCAAAGATGCTTGTTAAGCAAAAGGATATAATTCATTTTATCAAACTGCTGAAATGTTATTTTGGCCTCTTTAATCAAAGGCATTCCGCAAGTGTTTTCTTTATTACAAGCCTTAAACTTTAATTAGAATTTAATTAGAAGATCCTGAAGGCATGAGTAAGAGGAGCAGATGGGGCAGCAGAAGCAGCTTAGGAAGGAGGATTGGAGGGTGAAAGTTGCTCTTTAGTGGCACAAAGCATGAGCAGAAGGCCAAATCCTGCCTTTGTTTTATTTTGATGCTGTTTTCGTTTTACAGTTTAGTTGTATTCCTGGCCTGAAGAGGAAGAATCTCATAAGTTAGGATTCTGTTTGGTCTTTGTGTAGGTCGTATTACCAGTGTAGGCTTGTACATAAAAAACGTGTGAGCTAAAACATGACAAGAAGGTGGTTTGCTCCTTCTAGCACTTTGTACAGCATCTTCTACATAGTAGGGACATTAATTGTAGTCAAAGCTGAACTAAAGAAACATGCATGCTCTCATTAGTGAACATCAAATGAATGCCAGGGGAGATTTTTGTCAGAGATGTGTGGGAAGGTCTGAGTCTGTAAGTTCAGACTAAATGAGTCTGGAGGAATGAGGGGTGTGTGGTAGGATGCTAACCTGTGAGCCCCTCTGACCTTTAGTTACCACACTGTCAGCTCTTGCCGTTTGCACCCTTGGTCATTGGCTAGAGGGATGTGCAGAGCACTCTGAATTGCATGTGCAGTCACACAGTGAGGCTGCACCACTGGACACCTGGGCATCTTCAGAGTAAAAGATTCTACTTCTCGTTTTTCGCTTCTAGTAGAAATTTTATATTTAGCATTCTCTCTCTCATTAATTGCAAGTTTAATGCAGAAAACTAGGCAACAAATAAAATAAAAGGAAGATATATATATATATATATATATATATATATATATAAAATCAAACAAAAAGTAGTTCACTTCCTACCACTCAGAAACAGTCTTTTAAAAAATTTTTAACATCTTCATAGATAATTGATTGGCAATACCTGTCAATGTGATTGTCATAATTCACCTACTTGCTTAAGTTGTATGTAACCTCCGAATCAATTCCTGTGGTGCTTTGCAGTTCTTTGCACACACATGTGTGGAGAGAAAATGAATCTGATGGCTCCATGTGCTGTGCCCAGCCGAGGCCCAAGATGACAGCTCTGTCCATCTCAGTTCTCACATCGTAAGCAGCTGACCCTTTGGAATCTATTAGTGTGATGATTTCTCACTTTTATGTGTTTCCTTGGTGACTGCATTGTTTAAAACGACCCTAAGTGAAGTGCTGAAGAGCTGTCTAGTGATCCTAAGTGCAGGGAGGAGTTGCAGTGTGCCTTATAGGGACAACCCCGTGCTAGATAAGCTTCCCTTGGGCAAGAGTTAAGTGCTGTTGGTTGGGAGTTCAGTGTTAATGGATCAACAATATATATTAAATGAAGTGTTTTAAAACACAAACACATAAAACAAGGTTGTATTGATCAACTGATGAAAATGTAAGAAGCAGCTCAAAGGAGCCCAATATGAGCCATCTTAGGGCAATCAGTCCACATGGATACTGAGAAGCCGCTGTGCCTCTTTTGGTTGAAGTCTCTCTCTCTCTCTCTCTCTTTCTCTCTCTCTCTCTCTCTCTCTGTCTCTTTCTCTCTCTCTCTCCCTCTCTCTTTCAATCTTTCTGTCTCTCAATATCTCAGTTTCTGTGTGTAGTATAATATATATTTTTTTCTGAAATTAAATATGTTCATATCTAGCTGTCAAAGTGTCATATAACACATGACAGAGGCCAAAGTGAGGCAAAATGAAGATATGGTAGCAAGAGTCATTTGCGCAGAGATTCCAGAGACCAGGAAAAGAGAGAGGGATGGCTTGGATTTAGGCCTCCACATCAGGCCAGTGATCCTTCCTAGTAAGCACAGGTTGAGCAGCTCAGCTATAGATACTTGGAAAGGAGCCGGCATCTCTCATCTTGAGCTTGTTTGTCTGCAATATGATTCTCCTGAACCTGCTGAGCTCAAGCACCCAGGGAGGAAACATCCATTCTGGTGATTATTATGGCACAGCTCTAACAGCCTCCTTCCCAGGAACTTTTTTCTTTTCCTTTCTGGTCTCTTTTTATTCTCTTCTTCACATTAGGACTCTTTCTCCCTGGAGTTCAGGTCCCTGCGAGCTCTGTGCACTGAAATGCTTTATGCTTTCTCCACCTCCTATGTTGGCACAGACCTTATTAAAAATGTATTTTCTCTGAGACTTGGCTGCACCCCCTCCCCAAATGTGGATTAACAGGATGGCCTTCAGAGCAGAAATTCATTTTTGAAGAATGACTGTGCCAAGTGGCATTAAATATTTATCATCTGCTCCATGTAAACTGTTCCTCTTTTTTAATTCTTGGAGATGACAAAAAACTATTTTTTTTTTTTTTTAACCATGCTGGGATAGTTTCCTGTCCATGACAATGGAGTGCTTTGTCCTCATGTCAGTACTTGGGACGGAAGAGTGCTCCAGCTCAGCATTCCCGAGTAGGCCATATGGTTTGTCCATGGAACCTATCAGAAGCTGTAGCCAGCAGAGTAGGTTCTGCAGCCATGACCATCAGGGCTTGTGAGGCAGCCGCTGCTGGAGCTGGTCCTGTTGGAGAAATGCGACGACGCTGGGTTTAGTTCCGCCCTGGCCCTGGCTGCGGGAGGAGTTCTCTCTTCTCTTGTCACATCTCTGTTTGGGACTTTGCAAAAATGTTTTCTAAGCAACCTAGAGTAAAACATGCTATTTATGGCAACCAAAACTAAAGTGTTGATCAGACACCCTTTGCTGATTTTGGAATGCCCTTGTAAAGATTTTTGATCTTGTATTTAAGATGTAGTAGTAATTCAAGGGCATGGAATATTATTCATGCCTGAAAACATATAGAAACTTGGATCATTTTGGGATCCACAGACACATATGCTTAAATATTCCCTTCTTCTCCCCCCCTGCCCCGTGTGTGTGGTGTGTGTGTGTGTGTGTGTGTGTGTGTGTTATGTGTACACAGGCACACATATAACTAAGAAAGGTTCTTATGTTTTATTTTCTAAAAGTCTCTGTGTCATTTTCTCCTTTCCTCTCCACTAACGCTGTCTGTCCTTACTCCAGACACGACCACGGAACAGGGAACAGAACAAATGGGTGGCATGTGGCCGGAGTCTGCATCCTGTTAAGGATTCAAGACCAGCTCATACCGGGGTTTTCTGGCACCTGAATAGGAGCCCAATTCCACTTTGATTCCTGCTTGAAAATTAGCCTGTTGCTCAAGTTCCTGAGAGCTACTGCTGAGTCTTCTTGGGTTGGTGAACTAGAGCTCTAGGAATCATTTGAAATCTTGTTTGCAACTTCAGCCAAAGCAGCTTTCACTGGGCTTTTGTTTTCTTATTTTGCTTTGTCCCTGAAATTAGCCCGATTCCCTTTGCAGGACTCTGTTCTTCTTATTCCGTCACTCCTAATCCCTCGTTTGTCCTCAGATTTTCCTCTGACTCAGGCTATATTTAAATGTATCCTTTAGGAAGTATCTGAAAGCTCCACACGCATATGCAACATGTATACCACACATGGGTGACAGAGAGAGAGAAAGAGAGAGAGAGAGAGAGAGAAGAGAGAGAGAGAGAGAGAGAGAGAGAGAGAGAGCGCTAGCTAGCTATTATCTTTTTCTTTTCCTAGGTTGCTGGGGAGGAGGGGTGGTTAAACAGGTTAGGAATTCCATAAACACTGATGGACATTGCAGGACCCTGAGGGAAGGGGAGATGGATTTAGAAAGCTTGGAACACTTTTGCTGGCCCTTCATCTGGATTTATTTCCTCTGTGAGAGGCCTAGAAGCTGACAGGAAAAGACCAAAGGGATAAGTGCTTCCAGGCCCGGATTGTTGGAACCTCAGCTACCATCCAGGTTCTCCTCAGGAGTGCCCATGCAGTAGCCTTTCCCCCAGCGGGGCAGGTTGTCCTTGAAGTGCGCCCCCATCATCCAGGTTCTCCTAAGGAGTGCCCATGAGGTAGCCTTTCCCCCAGCGGGGCAGGTTGTCCTTGAAGTGCGCCCCCATCATCCAGGTTCTCCTAAGGAGTGCCCATGCAGTAGCCTTTCCCCCAGCGGGGCAGGTTGTCCTTGAAGTGTGCCCCCATCATGCAGGGAAGTACTTTTTGATTGCAGTTAACCCTCAGAGGAAGCCAGAGAAGGAGGCTATAGAGTTTCTTGTTTACCATGAGACAATGCAAGCTCTTAGAGTTAAAGAAACTTAAGGTCTAGGCAGGATTATAGGGATTCTGGATTAATTACTTTGTAGTATTTTACTCTCATCAAGTACAATTTTTCCTCCTTGGTTTGCATGGCCTTCTTTAGAAATTTACTTCTTGTCCAGGAAATGGCCAAGGCTAATGAAGCCTCTGTTGTGTCAGGCACCATTTCATATAGCGTGTGTGTGTGTGTGTGTGTGTGTGTGTGTGTGTATGTGTGTGTATATGGAGTATATCTCATGTGTGTGTGTATGGAGTATGTCTCGTGTGTGTGTGTGTGTGTGTGTGTGTATGGAGTATGTCTCATGTGTGTGTGTGTATGGAGTATGTCTCATGTGTGCATATGGAGTATATCTTATGTGTGTGTGTGGAGTATGTCTCATGAGTGTCTGTATGGAGTATGTCTCATGTGTGTGTGTAGAGTATGTCTCATGTATGTGTGTATGGAGTACATCTCATGTATGTGTGTGTGGAGTATGTCTCATGTATGTGTATGGAGTATGTCTCGTGTGTGTGTATGGAGTATGTCTCGTGTGTACATATGAAGTATGTCTCATGTATGTGTGTATGGAGTATGTCTCATGTGTGTGTATGGAGTATGTCTCATGTGTGTGTGTGTGTATGGAGTATGTCTCATGTGTGTGTGTGTATGGAGTATGTCTCATGTGTGTGTGTGTGTGTATGGAGTATGTCTCATGTGTGTGTGTATGGAGTATGTCTCATGTGTGTGTGTGTATGGAGTATGTCTCATGTGTGTGTGTGTGTGTATGGAGTATGTCTCATGTGTGTACGTATGGAGTATGTTTCATGTGTGTGTATAGAGTATGTCTCATGTGTGTGCGTATGGAGTATGTCTCATGTGTGCATATGGAATATGTCTCATGTGTGTGTGTATGGAGTATGTCTCATGTGTGCATATGGAATATGTCTCATGTGTGTGTATGGAGTATGTTTCATGTGTGTGCATGGAGTATGTCTCATGTGTGTGCATATGGAGTATGTCTCGTGTGTGTGTGTATGGAGTATGTCTCATGTGTGTGTATGGAATATACATGAGGAAGATGATTCTTTCCTCCTTGGAGAGGACATCCCTGAGGCTTAGAAGGCCAAATCATTGCCCAAATCACTAGGGCACAAGAGGTGACTAGGATTTGAGCCCAGTCTGACTCTAGAACGTTCCCATGGGCACCCTGTCACCTGTGCTGTCCTCACCAGATCCATTAGTACAGGGAAGGAAGCATTGGCAGGATGTAGTTTTTCCCGGTCTGTTGCCATCTCATCTCATTTCTTGTATGAGACAGACTTCAAGCAGATGTAGCTTCTCTCTTGGTCTCAGTTTCCTCAGGAGCAAAGCTAGCAACAGCAATGAAATGGGTATTGGTACCATTTGTTGCATCAGTGTGAATGCTGCACATTGTGCCTCGTCTTCATGCATGTTTGTTTCAGGTTCACTTTTTGATATCTGAATTTTCCTAAACATTTACATCTTAAACTCTCAGGGAAACAGAGTCACTTGCCTGTCCTATGTTACAACTAATACTTGGAACAATGGGAATTTAGACCCATGACTTTTCATACCATTCAGCATGTAGGACCTAGATTGCTAGGGGCATACACAGGGATGTTGAGTGGTACCTAAGCTATCTATAGGAGTTGAGTGACTGGAGTTAAAGAATACTGATTCCCATAGTAAAGAACTCATTCCCTTTTCATATAACCTCTCTGGATGTGTAAAAGAAGAAAGCACAGGTGGTTGGTATGTCTTTTACAACTTTCTAAGAGACAGCATGGTTCAGTTCCAAGACTTGGCAGGTAACAGTATCTAGAGCAGACTGGCATCCCTTCAATGTATCTTTACATTTTTCTGTTACTAAAATAATAGCATGTTTATACATAAAAACAATGTATTGCATATACCCGTGTAAAGCATAAAGAATAATATAATGGACATTGATGTGATAACACCTGCTGAAAAGTTAGACAAACCTCAGGTAGCCGTCGTTTCCATCACCACTTACTCCACTCTTTCTTACGTCTTAAGCCGTCGTTTCCATCACCACTTACTCCACTCTTTCTTACGTCTTAAACTGTCATGGTATAGTTGTCAAAAATCAGGTAATTAGCATTCATACATACAACCACCCAATCTCCAGTCCTCACTCAGTGGTGCCTGTAGTCTTGGGAATGACTGATTTTTGGAACTGGGATATGGAACCATTGACAGTACATTTCATTGTCACACCTATTCCTCTCCTGTCTGAGGGAGCTTCTTGGTTTTTTTACTTAGGGCTCTTCAAAAATGTCTTGGTCAAGAGAGCTAGCTATCTGCTGTTTTTGCAATTTCCCTCATTTGGAGTTTGCTGATGTGTTTGGGGGGATTAAGTCCAGATTTTGTGTTTTGGCAGGAAAAACATGGTGACAATGTGGTATTTGTAGTGCAGCAAAGTCTGAGACGTGGTGCTGACTTATCCCGCCCTGGGATTAAGGGCTCTAGGCCTTTATTTAAAGTTTCTCTCAGTCCCATCACTGGATTGTTACTATTTTGCCCTTTGTGATTAATAATTACTCCATGGGAAGATATTTTGAGACTATGTAAATAGCATGCTTCTTGTTGGTCTTTTGTCCACTAATTTTAGCATCCATTATTGGTTTGTGCTAAAACAATTAATGCCTGTGGGTTAGCAGATGGTGTTTTTCTTTGTTTATATTCCTTCCGGACTTATTAACTGGAATTCTACTGGAAGTTGCATTTCCCTCGCCTCACATCTATTTGTTCAATTACTTCTCTGCATCAGGCTGCACATATAAACACTTATTTTTCTGTGTGGGTTGCACTCCGTTCATGTCATCATTTTGTCACAGAGATGCCCAGATTTGCAGGCCACTCCAGGTTGGCAGCTGTGTCCTTTTCTGTGTCTTGATCTTCTTGTGAGCACAGTTTTACTTTCTGGGCCCAGAGAACATTGATGCCACGTTGTGCTTCCTTCTCAAAGTCCCCAAGAGGAACTTCATCTTCCTGCTGTGTGCCCTGTCCTCCCTGTCATTTTGTCATCCACCGTTATATTATTTCCACTCTCCACAGTGCATTGATATGATTGCGGCTCGCCGTTGCTAAAGCAGAGTGTGTTCCAATTTTGATATGTATCAGATATCTCTCCGCTTTGTTTCAGTCAGACCTCGGGACCTTGGTAAAGGAAAGGTGAATTGTCTCTGTTTCCGGCTTCAGTTGTGACAGCTAAGCTTGTATAGGCTCTGGGGATTTTTCCAGAGCCTGTTGGACAGTGTCTCACCTCATGCTGTGTGCTATCCTTCAGGTGCTCAGAGGTTTCTGACTGATGCTACCTCTGGAGCTCACTCTGCCCAAGTGTCCATCTGAGCAGAATTACTGCTCCCCTTCGGTCTATCATGGATGACTCTGAGCTTCACATTCTTCTGTGGCTCAGGGTGTTCGGGCGTGGCTGTTCCTACTGGAGGGAAAATCAGGTCAACATGAAAACAGCGTTGTCTTCCTCTTCTTTGTTCCTCACTCCTCTCCTGCTCCCTGCAATTGTGATGCCCAATTCAGCTCTCACATGTAAGCCCTTCTGCTCAAGCGTCGGTTCTACGGACATTAACTGAACGTGTACTATGTTTAATGCCTGTTCACTTTAATCCCTTAGCTTCCATTGTATCTTGTGTTCACTGGTTCATTCATTCCAGTTCATTCTCCCATTTAAAGGGTTTACAGAGACCTCTCTGTGTGAAGGCTTGCATACAGGTAGACAAATGCCTTGCTTTTTCAGGAGGAGGAGGACTGGAATAGAAATAATCAAATAGAAAAATAAAAATAATCCATCTCTGAAGAAAATACAGCCAGAAATAGCGTAGAAAGTGGGCTAGGCAGGAGATGGCATTGGGCTGCTTACCAGTACTGTCTGCTGCAGAGGTGACACTAGAACAGAGAAGGGCATAAAGAGGAGAGATGATCTGGTAGAAGCACAGTTCATGCAGGAAGAGGAGGTTGGCAAGCCCTCCAGTGAGGGCCCTTCGCCTATTCTAAGAACAGCCGGGAGGCACTTGCATGCCCTAACATAGAGTAAGGACAGCTGTTAAGCTGTTGACCCAGAGACCTGGACAAGGAATATTCCCCGTGAAATAGAATAAAGTGTGTTTTGGAGGTTTAATTTTTTTTGTCGTTTTGAGACAGGGTCTCCCTGTTGTCCCAGCTGGCCTGGAACTCACTTTGTAGACCATGCTGGCCTTGAACTCACAGAGATCTGCCCGCCTCGACCTCCCGAGTGCTAGGATTAAAGATGTGCACCACCATGCCCAGCTTGGAGCTTGAATTTTAAATGCAATAGGATACTGAGTAGTTTTGGCAAAAGAGCAGCCCAGTGGAGTTTACATTTCAAGGAGCCATCCTTATGTCCTCTGTACCCATCAGCACAAGAGGCTGCTGAGAAGCAGGAGCAGCAATAGGGAAAGGGTAATGGCAGTGATCCTGTGAAGAGTCATGGTGGGCTGCACCACAGCACTGAAGGTGACGGCAAGTGCCTACATTTAGGATAGATTTCGACTTTCAAGCTGAAAAGCCTTGGTAATTGCGGGGAGGGAGGTGCCCAGCACAAAGTAATCAAAGATGAATGTAGGAGCCTCCATTCTCTTGTCTCTCATGTACCACTCATTTGCATCTTTCTGACACTCCTTTGAAACACATTCATACTTCATTCCAGAATCTTTCTGTGTTAGCTTTCATAGACACCTGTCTGAGCGTTAGCTCTTCTCCTCCTTCCAGAGCTTCTACAGCAGAAGACCCGAACTTGTGTTCTTGCGGGATTCAGGAAGGCAGCAAATGGGAAGAACAGCTCAAAGTCTGTATACACAAGCACTGTGTAAGGGGCTGTGTACACAAGCACTGCGTAAGGGCTGACACCCTCCAGTGAGCACCTGAGTGATTTCCCCAAAGTACGATCACAACTAGGAATGTAGATTCCTATTTTCTTATTTATTGTCTTAAGATTTTTATATGTTGGCTCAACATTTTCTTCAGCTCTCAATAGGAACCAAACATTGAAGTCTGTGTTCCAGATGTATCCCTTGGTTCACAGCTTCTTAAGAAATAGTCTTTCTGAGTCTTTCTAACTATAAATGGCTTGGCTTTGTTTGTTTGACTTATGGGCTAGTGACTTCCAGCTTTTGACTTATGAGCTAGTGACTTCCAGACTTTCAGTTCTGTTCTTCAAAATCTAACTGGCCATGCACACTGACAAATGTTGTTTCCAAAGCATCTTCTATTTCCATGTCTCAAAGGCTCAGATTCTACCCATACTGGCTTACTTGCCTTGTCCTGCCTGTTGCAACTGAACACTTTACTGAACCTGGGCTGATACTTGATGTTGATAAACCAAGTATGTCTTCAGATGTCCACTCTATAATATCTTAAGTTATTTTTAAATGCTTTTCAAATGTTCCTCCACCCACTGCACCTTTTGTGCTGACACCCAGCCGGCTTTGGAAGTGCTATAGCAAAACTTTCATCAATCCATGTATTTTATAAATGATGTAATTTTAGATTTAGGAAAAAAAACACTTATGATTTTTCAAGTCACACAGTAGAGTGTTCATCTAAACATAGGCAGTGTTACTATAGAGGCTGTACTCTTTGTTAAGGCAAAATAATGAATTGCTTATCTGTGTTATAGATGATTCCAGTCACAAGCATGTAAGAAGAAGTGGAAGCTACCAACTAGAAATTCCTAGAATGAACGGATTTTACAATGTTGGTTTTTCAGTGTCAGGATCCAAAGTGGTGCTTGCTGGGAACTCAGGGGGAAGGGCTGAAATATCTTCCTTTAGAGATGGTTAGCTCTTTATTTCAGATACTTTACCTCATGGATGAAGTCATCTAAATCACATTGACACTCAGTAGGAAATATGAATGTTCAGAGTTCACACTGACACATTTAACATCATTTACAAATATGGCCATGTAAGGGAGCCCATGTCCCTGAAAGTAAACAGAACTGACCTCTGCTCTCCGAGCATGAGGCCTGCTGTGTGCATCCATTTCTGGATCCGGTTCTAGAGGTCATCTGCTTCTTTGGCAGGCTTTGCTCAGTTGTCCAGGCAGACAGGCCCGCCTGAGCTCTCTCCCAGAAGGGAATTCCATGGGCCTTCGTTCTCTGGGTGCGCTCCAGAGTCGGTGGCTTCGTGTTTGTTTCAGTGGAATGCCACCGGCAACTCTCCTAGGACCACATGGCAGTGCCTGCCTGGCAGTCTTCTACCTTGCTTACTTTAGAGGGTAGATTTGGTTTGGACAGATGGGTTAAATCACCTATATTAGTGAGATTCTGCTCCTTGGTGTTGAAGGTCTGAGTTTAAACTCAACTAGAAGGCTTTGCAAGAGCCCTTGGGAATTTTGATGTCAAAAAGTACAACTTTGATGGTCAAGAAAGTGTGGACCCTAGATTCATGCTTTTCTGGGTCTGAGCCCATAGGCTTATTCCTCTCAACCTTGTTTTTTTTTTTTTTTTTTTTTTTAATCTTTGAAATGGGAGCAGCAATTACCTTACAGGATCCTCATGAGCCTTTAGTTGAGTATCTGGCACATAATAAACCCTCTGTGAATGGTAGTTATTACTGTTGTTATTAGAACAACTGTTTTATTACTTTATTGGCCCATGTACCAGAGCTTCAATGAGCTCCAATTATGGATTCTCCCAAAATAGCCACAAGTTGAAGCAACTTTGATCTGCGGTCCAACTGTTATTAAATCATGCTTAGTCAGCATTCCCTCTCGCCTACTTTCTAATTAACTCACTTATTTATTAAACAAACTCTCTTAGGATATTTTCTGTGTGCCAGGTACTGCTCTAACCGTTGTACATTTAAAAGCAGGTTGTGAGGTTTCATTTCCCTTTCTTCCATGTTTCAAATCAAGCCTGTATGGAGTGTACTGTCCCATGTAATGAGCTGGCAAATTGCTGTCATCGGTACACACCTCATCTGAGGCTGTCTACCTTCCTCCCTCTATCCCCGGAGAGCTCAGGGATTTCACCTGGTCTTCTGGCTAGGGTTTTGAGTCTGTTGTTCCTTCCCCTTCTCATGAACTGTTTTCTGATTGCTTGCCTGCGGCTCCTCATGGACTGTGTGCATTCCGAGGGGCAGGAGTTGTCTGTTTACTTTTGTCCTTAGAAAGTGTGTATGTGACTTAAATATCCTGATTGGGAAGTTGGAAGAACAAACGGATGTTTACATGGAGAAAGAAGAACAGTGATTTATGAATTAAAATAAACAAACAGCAGAGCCAATGAAGAGCTAAAGAGATGGCTCAGTGGTTAAGAGCACTGGCTGCTCTTGCTGTTGAAGAGGACCCAGATTCAGTTCCCAGCACCCACATGGCAGATAACAACCATCCATAACTCCAGTTCCCGGGGATCTGATGCCTTCTTCTAACCCCTGTGGGCATTGCATGACACAGGTACAACTTACAAACATGCAGGAAATACACTCATACACATAAGAATAATAAATGAAATATTTTGAATAAAGAAGAGTCAGTGAACCAATGGCACAGGGACTTGAGATATCGCCCCACTTGTGGAAGAATCAAGAATATAAACACTTACAGGGTGCTGTGGTAAATGCTTCAAAACCCCCAGAGTAGAAATAGCATGTTGCAGCCAGAAAGTTCTACCCACTAATATGCAAATTAAAAATTTTATGTAATCCCAAGCATCCAGCTTCCCAGCTCTGGCAGGCCTGGGCCCCGCTGAAGCATGCAGGGACGTGGATCCTGTGGGCTGGTTTTCACCTTGCATCCTGACCCATGAATGCACTTGGGTTCAGCCCCTCCCTGAAGAGAGGCTTTGGAACTTCTGTAAGAAAGGGTTGGTTCAAGGGGCTGGAGAGACAGCTCACCCAGCACAGCACTTGCCCTGCAAGCATGCCGGCTGGAGTTTGGATCCTCAGACCCCAAGTAAAATTGGTGTTATGTGGACCACAGGTGATTCCCGTGCATGGGAGTTGAGACAGGTAATCCTTGGAGCAAGTTGGCTAGGTAGACCAGCCCAAATGAGTGTTCTAGTTCACTGAGAGAACCCTCCTCAGTGTATACGGTGCCGGGCTGTCTAAGAAGCCACTGATACTAGCTCTGGGTGTCCACATGCATGCATGTGTTAGTTAACCCCTACACTTGGGATCACACATGTACACATGCACACACACCACACACACATTGATAAAGAAGAGAGCAGAAAGGACAGTTCAGGTACAAAAGGAACTGGAAGTCAACATGAGGAGAAAGGCCTAGAGAGGTAAGAGTCACATGCCATGTTAGACCTAGTGGGGTTGTGAGGCTGGGTCAGGCCAAACAGTGGGGTCTTGTCATAGTTTTTCCTAAGGAGTTTGGATCGAACGCTGTAGTAAACAGACAATGAGAGTGGGCTTTACACCAAAGAATGATGACTGGAGTTGCATGTAAACACCATTCAGTTCTCAGAATTCCAGATGATAGCAGCGAGTGCAGGTAGGATCCACCGGGAAGCTGCTCCACTTCCATGCTTCTCTGGAGACATGTAGTTCGAGGAGTGAGGTCCTCTTGGCCCATGTGGGAAGTAGCTGTGGACGCTACTAAGCTTCCTTTTGTGTGTGTGTGTGTGTGTGTGTGTGTGTGTGTGGTACATGTCAATATTTCTTTAATGGAGAATATCTTGATGTTATTCTGATGGCGATGTTGTTTAAAACAATTAGAAGCATATCATGGTGGAAAGAACAGAAGCATGATTGTAGGTGACATGGCCTCTCCTATGCCTTGCTGAACTGCATAGTGACTGTGCTACTGGGAACAGAAGAGATATGATGGACTACACTCTCCCCACTGCACTGCACATGCTTCTTAAAATTTGAATTGTGGTAACCAGAATGAGGTCAGGACAGTCTTAGTCTCTATTTCTTTCCTTTTTTTTTT
>VZQC01006906.1:0-11830 GCA_009823505.1 Rhizomys pruinosus
CATGGTAGCTGCATTTGCCAGTAAGAATTGAAGACAGGCAAAACAACAGTACTTTTTTTTGTCTTTTTCTAAGATCTCAAGTTTTATAGCTGAAGTACAATTTCTCAGGCCTTACTAATTATTTCTTTCTGGTTATACTTTCATTTTGGTTGCTTAAGGCCACACTGTTAGCCCAGATTAACCAAAGTTTTTGTTTTCTCAAGGTCAGTTGAGGATCTGGTCCTAGGGTTTTCTGTGTTTGTTTGTTTTTGTATGTTTGTTTGTTTTGTGTGTGTGAGGGGTGGGTGAGGGAGCCCCTGGCTCCTTTTGGTTTTTCATTTACAAGTTCCATCCACTCCAGGACAAAGTTAGGTCTTGCTATACCAGACTTTCCTACTTGAAGCATGAGCAGACTTTCTTCTTTATAGACTGGACAATGGCTGAAACCCCATTAGTGGATCTCCAATACCTCCTTGCACAGGAAGACTGGTGACCCACATTTTAAGGACATTTCAAGAGATTCCCACATGCATAGTCCCTTGAGACTTAGTTGTCCTCCGAGGGCAAGGAACAAAGCTATCCCTTAGGACTGTTGGCCAAATTGGTATGGGCTATAATTATGGTCATCAAGCATCCAGAAAGGCTAAGATACACCAGCCTGATACTTTTAACTACTGTATAAAATTTTAGTAAAAGCTTGGATAAAAGTTCAAGCAGCCTTGTATAAGAAATACTAAGAAGCAATCCCATAAGATAAATACTATAGTTAGACACAATGTGATGACAAACTAGTTTATTTTCCTCATTCTTTTAATTTTATGCATTCAAAACATCCACCCATGTACCAAAACTGCCTATGTCCGAAAATAAATGGTAGCTTAATTCTAGAAACTGTTAAAGGATTCACAATATAATAGCTCAGTTGATCTTCAGATAATGAGGAATATAACATTAATGTTGCCTAGCTTGCCTTACAACTAGGTATTTCGTGCTAGGACCCACAGAATAGGGATAGCATTTGTTATTTGTATTTCTGGGACTGTGTTACTTCACTTCTCATAATATATTCTAGTTTATACAATTTACTGAAAAGTTCATGATGTCATCATTCTTTACTGCTGCATAGAACCCCATTTTGTAAATGTACCATATTTTCTCTCTATCTTCTTGTCAATTGAGGCACAATTGATTTGGTTCCAGCTCTTCGCTATTGTGAAGAGAGCTGCAGTAAACATGCCTGTGCATGTATCTCTGTGGTAGGATGAGTGTCGTGGGTATAAACCCAAGAGTGGTATGACTGGGTCAAGTGGCAAGCACATTTTCAATCTTTTCAAGTTTCTCCACACTGCTTTCCATAGTGGTTACACGAGTTTACATTCCCACCAGCAGTGGATGAGTTTTTCCCTTTCTCCACATCATCTCCAGCATTTGGTATCATTTGTTTTCTTGATCCTAGCCAGTCTTATTGGAGTGAGATGATATCTTAAAGTTGTTTGAATTTGCATTTCCTTAATTATTAATGACATTGAACACTTTTTAAGATGTTTCTCAGCCATCTCTAATTCCTCACTTGTGAAGTCTCTGTTCAGCTCTTTACTCCATCTTTTGAGTGAGTCATTTGTTTTCTTCATTCTTTGTCTTCTGAGTAGTTTATATATTCTGGAAGATAATGCTTTGTCAGAGGTATCAGTGGGGAAATTTTCCTTCCACTATGTGGGTTTTCTTTTCACGTCCTTGACTGTTTCTTTTGCTGTACAGAAACTTTTGAGCTTAATGAGTTCCCATTTGTCAATTGACGACCTTATTTCCTGCACAGATGCTGTCTAATTTAGAAAGTCTTTTCCTATGCCTATGTCTTGGAGGTTGCTGCCAACTTTTTATTCTATGACCTTCAGTGTTCTGGTTTGATGTTGAGGTCATTGATCCATTTTGGGTTGATTTTTGTACGCGGAAAGAGGTATGGGGTTTAACTTTATTTTTCTACAAGTCGTGATCCAGTTTTCCCAACAACATTTGCTAAAGATGCTCTTTCCTCCATTGTGTCTTCTTGGCTCCCTTGTCAAATATGAGGTGGCTGAAATTGTATGTGCTTAAGTTTAGACCTTCACTCTTGTTCCATAGTTCTTCAGGTCTGTTTTGTGTCAGTATCAAGCTGTTCTGATGACTATAGCCCTGTAGTATAGTTTGAAGTCTGCCATAGAGATATCCCATGTATTGCTCTTTTTGCTAAGGGTTGCTTTGGCTATTTGAGGTCTTTTATTTTTCCATATGAACTTAAGGGTTTTTTTTCCCAAGCCTAAGAAGAAACTCTTGGGGATATTAATTGGGATTGTATTGACTCTGTATATTAATTTGCGTAGAATTATTTTTTTTCCAGTCCATGAGCATGGGAAGACTTTCCATCTTCTGATGTCTTCTTCAATCTCCTTCTTCAGGGGTTTAAAATTTTTGTTGCAGAAATCTTCAGTTTCTTTATTTAGGTATGTTCCTAGGTATTTTATTGGTTTTGAGGCTATTATGAGTCACAAGGTCTACTTGTATTCTTTTTTCTCTTGCTTGTTGTCAGAATAAAGAAAGGATACTAATTTTTCCAGGTTGATTTTGTATCTCGCCATGGTTCCAAAACTCTCAATTGTTTCTAGGATTTTTCTGGTAGAGTTTTTAGCATCCCTTTGGCATCATCTGCAAAAAGGCATAGCTTGACTTTCTCTTTTCCAATTCTTGCCTTATTTCCTTAGCAAGTGTGTCAAACACTATATTGAAGAGGAGTGGCAACATGGGACAGACTTGCCAAGTGTCTATCTTTAAGGGGAATGCTTCTGACTTTTTTCCATTAAGGATGATGTTGGCTATGGGTTTCTTGTATATGAGTTTGATTACATTGATGAATGATCCATCCAATCCAATTCCATCTAGGTACTTTAAGCATGAAGGTATGCTGGATTTTGTGGAAGGAATTTTCTGTGTAATTTGAGATGATCATGTGGTTTTGTCTTTCAGGCCATTTATGTGTTTTATCATATTTATTGATTTTTCTATTTTGAACCATTCCTGAATCTCTGGCATGAATCCAACTTAGTCACAATGGATGATCTTTTAATGTGGGTCGGTATGCAGTTTGCAAGTATTTTGTTGAGAATTTTTGCATCTCTGTTCATTAATGAGGTGGAGCTATAGTTCTCTTTTTTGGTTGTATCTTTGCCTGGTTTTGGTATTAGAGTGATGGTGGCTTCATAGAAGGAATTTGGGATATTTCCCTCTGCTTGTTTTTTCCTAAATGCTTTGAATAATAATGGTTGTGTGTCTTGAAATGTTTTTATGGAATTCTGGCCTCAAACCATCTGGGCCTAGGCTTTTTTTTAGTTGGGAGTTTTCTTATTACACTTTCAATTTCTTCATCCATAATGGGTCTGTTTAAGCTGTCAGTGTCTTCTTGGTTAAGCTTTGAAGATTCCCAGGATTTCAGATATTCACCCATTTCTCTTAGGTTTTCAAACTTAGTAGAGTATAGGTTTTTGAAGTATTCCCCTATGATTAGCTGGGTCTTTTTATTGTCTCTTGTGATATCTCCCCTTTCATCATGAATTCTGTTGTTTTGGAGTTTCTCTTTCTTTTATTGGATAACTGGGCTAGCTCTCTTTCTATCTTGTTTATTCTTTCAAGGAACCAACTTTTGGATTTGTTGATTTTTTTTGTTGTTGTTTGTTTTGTTTGTTTCTATTTCATTGATTTCACCTTTTTTTTATTATTCTTTCCTATCTGTTGAATTTTGGGTTCATTTGTTGTTGTCTCAAGTGTTTTTAGCTGCAGCATTGACTCATTTATTTGTGCTCTTTCTGTTTTTTTGTTTGTTTGATTGATTTATGTAGGCTCTCAGGACTATAAACTTCCCTTTTTGGACTGCTTTTAAAGTATCCCATGGGTTTTGTTGTGTTGTATTGACATATTCCTTCAGTTCCAGGAATTCATTTATTTCTTTCTTATTTCTTAACTCATTCAGGAGTGTGCTGTTTAGTCTCCATGTGTTCTTGTAGAGCTTATGCTGGTGTTGATATTGAGCTTTATTGTGCTGTTGTCTGACAGAATGCATGAAATTATTTCAATCTTTTAGTATTAGTTGAGTTTTTTCTGTCACAGTATGTGGTCTATTTTGGAAAATGTTCTGTAGGCTGCTGAGTAGAAAGTGTATTGTCTGCAATGTTTGGTAGATGTCTGTGAGGTGCATTTTGTATATCATAGCCTTCACTTCAGATGTCTTTATGTCTATTCTTTGTCCATTGGCCTGTCCAAAGGGCTCGGTGCTGTATTAAAATCCCATAATATTAATGGGCTGGGTTAATCTGTGACTTGAGGTCCTGGAATATTTTCTTTGTAAAGTTTGGTGCACCAGAGTTTGGTGCATATATATTCATGTTTTTGAAACATTCATGGTTAATTGTTCCTTTGATAAAAATGTAATGGTACTCTTTGTCTCTTCTGATTACGTTTACTTTGAAGTTTATTTTATCTAATATTAAAATAGGAACTCCTGCTATTTTTTATAGCATTTGCTTGGAATATCAATGACTTCAGATCCAGTGGATAGACACCCTCTTCTGACCACTTGTTTGTAGGTCTTGGTGATACTGGACTGGAGTTGTCTCAGGTTCATTGTTTCATGTATTGCCTTGCCTTGTGCTCCAGAATCACTATTGTGATCAGATTTGGACACTCCCTCTGAAATTCCAATTGCAGGAGGGTGGGGTGGGGGGGGAGAAAATGTATCCCTTCAGGTGCTTCAGGGTGTCTAGCAAAATCCCCCCATCTAAGATCTGAGCATTCAAGTCCTTGAGTCCCACAGTCCCAACAGGCAGGCCCACCTTTTATACTGGCTAGCAGGGCACCTCCACCCCCACAGACACACAAGACAATGATTCAGTTATCCAAAAATCCACTTGTCTGAAGCACCCAGCCCCTACCTGTGCTTCAGGTGGTCCAGCAAAATCCCCCAATCTAAACTCTGAGATGCAGCAATGATTCAATGTATGTAAGTAAAAAATGTCATAAACAATAAATAGACTTAAAGACAAAAATTGTATGGTCATTTCAATAAATGTAGAAAGGTCTTTGACGGAATAAAGTATGCATTCATGTTGAAATTCTAGAAGGAATAGATCTGGAGGGAACATGCCTCACTATATTTACAGCTATATAGAGCAAATCCACAGCTAACCTCATTCTAAATGGAAAAAAAAAATCCTGGAAGCATTCACATTAATATCAAGAGCAGACAAAGCTTTCCACTCTTTCTACTCCTTGACATTCTTACAAGAGCAATAAGACAAGAGAAGGAAATTGAATGAATACTAATTTGAAATGTGAGGTAAAATTATTTCTATTTACCAATGATATGATATTATACATAAGAAATTCAAAAAATCCCACCTTTAGAAATGATTAATACTTTCAGTAAACTGGCAAGTTACAACATCTATTTAGAAAAATCACTAACCTTGCATAGCAAGCAATCAGAAAAAGCATACAAGAAAACCCGTGTATGTCCAAGCCTAGGAAGGCTACGATTTTTCTAGATTTATTTTGTTTCCTGCCACTTCACCAAAGCTCTTAAATGTTTCTAGGAGTTTTCTGGTGGAGTTCTTAGCATCCCTCAGGTAGACAATCATATCATCAGCAAACAGGGACTAGCTTGACTTCCTCTTTTCCATTAGACTCCTTTAATTTTCCTTTTCTTGCCTTATTTCTCTGGCAATGGTTCCAACACTATATTGAAAAGGAGTGAGATAGTGGTGACGAGGGCGGCAGCTTTGCCAGGTTCCTACCTTTAGGGAAATGCCTTCTTCATTTCCCCATTTGGATGATATTGGCTGTGGGGTTTCCTGTATTGGCTTTGATTACATTGGGGAATGACCCCTCCAATCCAAATCCCTCCAGGACTTTAAACATGAAAGGATGCAATATTTTGTCAAAGTCTTTTCTCTTCAATCAATTGATATGATGGTGTGGTTTTGTCCTTCAATCCTTGATATGTTTGATGATGTTTATTTGATTTGTATGTTGAACCATCCCTGCAATCTCCTGTATGACTATGACATCCAACTTGGTCATGGTGGGCGATCTTCTTGATGTGAGTTGTATGCAGTTTGTAAGTATTCTGTTTAGAATTTGGCATCTGTGTCATTCGGGAGATGGGTCTATAGTTCTCATTTGTTGGTTGTATCTTTCCCTGGTTTTGGTAGTAGTGTAATGCTGGCTTCATAGAAGGATTCGGGCGAGAGGTCCCTCCGTTTGTATCCTTCTGAAACACATTTTTTAAGTAGAATGGTCTGTATGTCTTTTCAAATATTTTATAGAATTATGCAGTGAAACCGTCTGGGGCCTGGCATTTTTGGTTGGGAGGCTACAAATTACACCTTCAATTTCTTCCTTTACTATCTGGTCTTTTTAAGCTGTTGTTCTCTTCTGGTTGAGCTTTGGGGATTCACAGGATTTCAAGCATTCATCCATTTCTCTTGGGTTTTCCAAACTTAGTAGAATATAAGTTTTTGAAGTAGTCCCGTATAATGGTCTGGATCTTTTCATTTGTCTATTGTGATATTTCCCTTTCGTCAACAGATTCTTTGATTTGAGTTGTTCCTCTTTCTTTTGGTTAACTGGGCTAGAGGTCGCTCTATCTTATTTATTCTCTCCACGCAACCAATTTGGATTCATTGATTTTTTGTTATGGTTTTTTGTTTCTATTTCATTGATCTCTGCTCTGATTTTTGTTATTTCTTCTTGTCTGCTCTGTTTCGGGTTCATTTGTTGCTGTCTATCAAGTATTTTCGCCTGCAAGGTTAGCTCATTTATTTGTGCTCTTTCGTTTTTTTAATGTAGGAATTAGAGCTATAAAACTCCCTCTTAGGATTGCTTTTAAAGGTCCCATAGATTTTGGCTGTGTTTGTTTTATCATTGTCTTCAGTTCCAGGAATTGTTTTTATTTCTTTCTTTATTTTTCTTCCCCACTCATTCATTTAGGAGGTGTTGTTTAGTCTCCATGGTTCCTGGTAGGTTGTGCGGTTTATTCTGGTGTTGATAATGAGTTTTATTGCACTGTGGTCTGATAGAATGCATGAGTTATTTCAATCTTTTTTATTGTTGCGTTTTTCCGTGTCCCAGTATATGTTCTATTTTGGAGAATGTTTCATGCGGTGCTGAGTAGAAAAGTGTAATTCTCTGGTGTTGGGTGAAATATTCAGTAGACTATCTGTGAGTTCCATTTGGTGTATTGTGTCCTTTAGTTCAGATGGCTCTCTCTGTTTATCCTTTGTCTGTTCGATCTGTCTAGGGGGACTTAAGGGTATTGTGAAATCCCTAGTATTAGTGCGCTGGTGTTAATCTGTGCCTTGAGAAACTGGAGGATTTTCTTTATAAATTTTGGTGCGACGGTGTTTGGTGCATATATGTTTATGATTTTGAAATCTTCATCATTGATTGTCCTTTGATTAAAGATGTAATGTCCCTCTTTGTCTCTTTGATTTCTTTTGCCGTTGAAGTCTATTTCTGTCTGATATTAGACATAAGCCACACCTGCTTTCTTTTTGGTAACATTTGCTTGAAATACTCTCTTCTATCCTTCACCTTAAGTTGATGCCTTTCCTTGAGATTGAGATTGGTTTCTTGTAGACAGGGCATTATAGATGGGTTTTGTTTTCCTAATACATTCTTCCCCAGTTCATGCTGCTTTTATTGGGGAGTTTAGCCCATTAATATTTAAGGTTATAATGAAAGATGGATGTTGCTTCCTTTCACTTTCTTCTCCATTTGGACCTCTAGTCTCTGATTTTGCTCCTATGGTTTGTTTTGTTAGTTTCTTTTCGTAGGTGTTGGAGGATTTGCTTGCTCCTCTCTTCTGCCCTTTGCTTCAAGTATTTTATGACGAGTTTGTTTCCAGGATAGGTATTCCATCATTCTTGTTTATTTGTCATGGAAGATTTTTCTCTCTCCTTCAACTATAATGACATTTTTGCTAGGTATAACAACCTGGGTTGGCATCCATATCCCTTAACACTGGGAATGCTTTGCTCCCCTGTTCTTCTTGCTTTCATGGTTTGAGGCGAGAAGTCAATTGTGATTCTGAGGGTTTCCCTTTGTATGGATTGTTTTTCTTTTGTAGCTCTCAGAATTTTGTCTTGTTTGGGGCATCTAGCATTTTAAATATGATATGGCAGGGGTTTTTTTCTTTTCTGATCTTGTCTATTTGGTGGGTCCTATATGCTTCTTATATTTGTATGGGTTTGTCTATTCTTTAGTTTGGGAAATTTTCACCTATTATTTCTGTTGATGATCTGGTCAATACTATTTTCTTGAGATTCTTCTCCTTCCTCTATTCCATGATGCGGAGGTTTGATATTCTTTCATATTGTCCCACAATTCCTGGTTGGTCCACTTTTGTTGTATTTTTAAATTTTTCATAATCTTTATTTGAGCTTTTTAATTGCCTGTGTTATCTTCCAGATCTGTTATTCTTTTGTTTGCTTCCTCCTTCTCTTCTGAGGCTTTTTCCTTTCCTTTCTTCTTGATTGATGAGTGTTCTAATTCCTTTTTCGTTTTCATCTGTGTTTTATTTAGTACTTCCATTTCCTTTGAGCTTCTCAATCTCTTCTGTGTGCTTCTCAATCTCTTCTCAGTCTCTTCTTGGTGTTCCTTACTTCGTTGGGTTGGCTCCTTTTTCAGTGTTTCTACTTCCTTTCGGGAGTTGTTTTTCTTCTTCCCTCTAGTCTTCTTTGTGGCGTTTGTCGGTCTGTTCCTTTATTTCTTTCCGAAAGTTGTCATGTATCCCTCTAGGTTCCTTTTGAGTTTTTCATTCTCTCTCTTTAGTTTCTCTGTATTCTTTATTTTTTCTCCTTCTAGTTCTTTCTGGAGTTTGTCAATCTGTTCCCTTTAGTTCTTTCTGATGTTTGTTTCATTGTATCCTCTATGTCTTTTTGGAGTTTTTCATTTTCCCTCTTTAGTTCTATGAATTCCTCTTTATGTTCTTTAATTTCTCTGCATTAGGTCTGCAATTATTCCTCTACGATCTGTTCCTTGGGTCACCATCAGGGGGTTTCCATTGTAGTATCTCCTACTGGTTGGTAGCGCTTGATGCAGGATTTTCCTGTGCCTTTCCCATTTGTTGTCCCCTTATCAGTTCCTGGCATGTGGTCTTCCCTTTTGCGGTTCAGATTCACAAATTACCTTTTCACTATGCTTGGGGGATGGTTTTACTTTCCTCCCTTTTAGTGTTTTTTTTTTTTCCCCCTTTCCTCCTCTTTTTATGGAGTAGTATTGACTTGTCTAGTTTTCTGTTTTGCCAAACCACTCTTCTCTTCTGCCTGAAGGTTCTCCAAAGGAAAGGTCCACTTGGATTCTCACCAATCTGGGGGGCGGGGGGGCTGCCTGAACTAGCCCGCGCCCCGGCAGCCCGCAACAAGGTGCAGGCAACTAGCACGGCCATCTTGGATCCCAGCACTAAAAGAGACTATGACTGTCCCGGCCCACGGGCCCGTCCTGCGCGCAGAGGCGAAGCAGATGCGCCCAGGTAACTACCTCTCCGCCCGCACCAGAGGTGCAGGCCACTAGACCACCCCTCTGGTCCCAGGAAAAGAGACTAGGACGTCCCGCCCACGGCCCCTACCTGCGGCAGAGGCGTGCAGATGGCCCTGCCCAGTAACTACTCCCGCCCGCCACCAGGTGCAGGCCAATAGCACGGCCTCTTCTTGGTCCATGCACAAAAGAGACTTAGGACTGCTCGCCCCCACGGCGCCCCTACCTGGGCAGAGGCGGCAATGCCTGCCCAGGTAACTTCTCCCGCCCGCACCAAGGTGAGGCCACTAGCACCGACCCCTGGTCCAGCACAAAAGGACTAGGGACTGTCCTCCGCCCACTGGCCCCCTTACCTGCGGCAGACGGTGGCAGGTCGTGCCTGCCCAGGTAACTACTCCCGCCCGCACAGGTGCAGTGCCCAATAGCACCTTAGCCCCTCTGGTCCCAGCACAAAAGAGACAGACGTCCTCGCCCCAACGGCCCCCCTACGCGAGCGCAGAGGCGGCAGGTTGCCTCTCTGCCACGTAACTACTCCCGCCCGCCACCCAAGGTGCAGGCCACTAGCACCGCCCTCTGGTCCCAGCATAAAAGAGGCTAGGACTGTCCCGCACCACGCCCTAACCCCTACCGCGCAGAGGCGGCAGATGCTGCTCCAGGTAACTACTCCGCGACCGTACAAGGTGCGGCCACTAGCACCGGCCCTCTTGGTCCCAGCACCAAAAGGATAGGTCTGCTCCCGCCCACGCCCCACCTGCCGCAGAGGGCCGCAGATTGCCTGCCAGGTAACTATCTCCCGCCCGCATCAAAGGTGCGGGCCACTAGCACCGGCCCCCCCTCGGTCCCAGGCCAAAAGAGACTAGGAGACTGCCCGCCTACGGCCCCCTACTGGGGCTCAGAGCGCGTAGATCTCTTCCACAGGTAACTTACTCGCCCCACCAAGGTGCAGGGTCCCTAGCACCGGCCCCCTCTGGTCCCAGAACAAAGAGACTGACTGTCCCGCCCCGGACCCCCTATGCCCCGGCAAAGGGAGGCGGGGGCAGATGCCTGCCCAGGTAACTACTCCGCCCGACACCAAGGGCGGCACTAGCACCCGACCCCATTGGTCCCAGCACAAAAGAGATAGGACTGTCCCGCACACGGCCCCTACCTGTGCGGGGCCAGTGCGGCAGATGCCTGCCCAGTTAACCTGACTCCCGCCCGCACCGATGTGCAGGGCACTAGCAACAGCGCCCCTCTGTGTCCCAGCATCAAAAGAGACTAGGACTGTCCCGCCTCGGCCCCCTACTGCGCAGAGGCGGCAGATGCTTCGCCCAGTGAACCTACTCCCGCCCGCACCAATGGTGGCAGGCCACTAGCACAATGACCCTCTGTTCCCAGCACAAGGACAAGAACTAGGACTTTCCCGCCACACGCCCCCTACTGCGGCAGAGCGGCGTGCCTGCCCCGGTAACTACTTCCCGCCTCACACAAGGTGCGTCCCTAGCACCGCCCCTCTGGTCCCAGCACAAAAGAGTACTGACTGTCCGCCCACGCCCCCCTTACCTGCGGCAGAGGCGGTCAGATGCCTGCCAGGTTAATCATCCCGCCCGCCCCAGGTGCAGGCCACTATAAATTGAATTTCTAAGTAACATCACTCAAAATTCCGGCCACCATCATTATTTTAATTATTGCATCTACACGGCCAAGTAGGACCTGCATTCATTCGGGTGGCCAGTGTTTGGAAAGAGAGGTCCCCTTGCAGACCACCAATCTTGGTATAGCTGATTGGTGAGTAATTGTGAGTGGACTAGGCTGAAGATAGGCCAACAGCACACCTAACCTTGAATCCTGTCCAAGGTCAGCGTCTTTGGGCAGGTGTGGAAAGTCATGGCCAAGAGTGGAGCATGAGCCCCTGGTCCCAACTAAGGTCTGAGTTGAGTAAGTACAACCCAGGCTGGGCATATGAAAGTAGCAGGCTGGTCTCTGCACAGAGAGGCCAGTCACCTACGAGCGCTGCTGGTCAGGTGCTGTGTCCCATGGCCTCTTAGCAGTGCTGCATCGGTGCCTGTTCATGCATAAAAAGTAGCTTACCTACAGGTGAGGTTCAATATTGGAGTCCTATCTAGAGACAGACATTCTAGAGGCTAGCATTCTTTGAAATTTGGCCAGTTGTGGCATTCTGTGCATATCCCAGTCTGTTGTATAAGAAATCCTCACTGTTAACAATTGAGGGCTGGACTCATTTTTTCTCTGCCCCTTATTCCAGTATTATCACCATAGCTTAAGTGACAGGTTCACTGTAGATGTGTCT
>VZQC01006909.1:9153-78109 GCA_009823505.1 Rhizomys pruinosus
AAAAAAACAAAAATGTATGTAATTGAAAACACACATCTATATCTATATAAATATGAGAGATCACACAACAATTACAAAAGTATCCAAATAGCCCAATTTAGAATAAAAAGGCATTCCATGGAAGAGATAACATAAATGTGTATAATAAGTTAAAATAATTGTCAAACTCATTAATAAGTCTGGGAGTTGCAAATCAAGATCTCAGTCATTATCCATTAAAATAGGTTACAATCAAGGAGTCTGACACTGCTTGATGTTAGAAGAGGTATTGTTTAGTAAAACTTCTTACATACCCTGATGGGTTTATGAAACAAAAGTATGCTGAAAATAATTTGGCATTGTAAAATTCAACATTTATATAGTTTAATTCTCATAGTCCCACTGGTAATTATGTATCTTTAAAGTTTTTTTGAGACAAGTTGTTATGTAGTACCTCAAACTTAGGATGTAGTCAGGAATGACCTTGAACTCCTGATGCTTCCAAGTGCTTAGATTACAGATGTTGTTACAATGCCTAGTATATGTGATACTGAACTCCAGGCTATGTGTATGCTGGGAGGCATTCTACAAACCAAGCCTTATCTTCAGCTCTTAAATTTTTTTTACTTATATATTAGGAAACATGTAAGTTTCCTTATAACAGTGTTATTATTCATATATAAAAAGTAGACACATCTAATACTCATTTTCAGAGCTGTATCTACATGCCACAACTTAGATAATTTCCAGGGACAACTCTTTTAAATGGTTTGCTTCTAAAAATTTAATATGTGGTATTTGTTACAATGAAGATTCTCATTTGTGGATCGGACCTGGTGCCCCAGATTCTGCACTTTCTTTTTGGTGTTTTTGAGTTTCTTTGTAGCCTCAGCTGGCCTATAATTCGCTAGGTAGACTAGGCTGGCCTTGAACTTACAGAGTGATGGGATTAAATGTGTGTGTCACTAGGCATGACACTGAATATCCTGTCTCTCTAACAAGACTTGGGATGAATGATACTGCCAATTGATCACAATCATATTTTGAATAGCAAAGTCCTAAGACCATGTATAATGTGTGGATATATCTATATCATCTATATCTATATCTATACATATATGTATATATGTATATATACATATATATTGTGTGTGTGTGTGTGTGTGTGTGTGTTTGTGTGTGTGTGCCTATGTGTAATGCTGAGGATCAAACCCAGGACCTTGTGTGTGCTAAGCAAGCTCTCTATCACTTAGCTACATCTCTAGCTTGGTAGAAGCCTTCTTGATGGAACTCAAAAACAAAGCTAATCTATGCAGTGTTATATGTATGTATGTTATATGTACACAGGAAATAATAAGGTAATAAAATGGACTATTGTAAAAGTTGGGATAGTAGTTACTATTCAGGGGAACAGACCTGGGGTGGGAGAGAGAGTCTATATTAGGTAGCCACAAGGTATTGTTATTGCTATGATTTGTAAGCCATAGAGTGAATCACAGATTCTATTTTATTAATGAACTCATGCTGTAAACATGCCTGGCCTTTTAACAGATTAATAATTGGTTTGAAGGCATTGGATGAATGGACATTTTCAATCCTCATTATGCACCAGAATCACCCAGAGAGATTTTTAAAAACACCACAGCCAACTTCCAGTCTTCAAATATTTTGATTTAATTGGTATGGATCAAAACTTATGTACTGTTACTTACTAAAAGGTTGCCATGCTGTGCTAATGGTCTGCTATGTTTGATAACCACTGTGACAGAACCTGAAATGTCCCCTTGAATGCCAAATAGTCTCTAGCTTGAGTGTACATTTTCCCCCTTAACTAGACTTCTTGAGAAGAATGTCTTCTTTTAGCTTAAAGATCATATTCTTTAGTAATTAAAATAGAGACTTTTAAATTGTACTCAACTTGACCCTAGAATCTGTGTCATGGTCACTAGTGTTTGTTAGGTATTTGGTACCATCTCCTTAGCCTTTCCACTTTAAGTGAATAGGAATGATGGTTCTGGTTGTCTGTGATTAGCCAGATGTCTCCTTCATGCCCGTTCTCATCTCCTCTGGGTTCCCACTTACATTTGCCCCATTCAGCCACTTCTGCTCAGTACAATCATATGGTTCTGGGTCTCTCCTGCTGTGCCATGAGGCCCCCAATGCTAGTGCACTCTTGTATTAGTCTTAGACCTCAGAGCATACTCAGGGCCTCCACAACTCTTTAGTGAAGCTGTAGATAAATGAGTTTTGAAGGCTTTTCTATCATGTGCTATGACCTTTTGCTACCTGGTCAGAATTTAATTTCTCAGGCTTTGGAGCATTGGTCTGCAGAAATGTCCTTACCAGTTAAATTCTGTAGACATGTATAGAGCGAGAGATGGCCCTACATTTATTTTAAGCTCAAAGTTCATCATGAGAAATGTCACCTTTCAAATAGACTATTTTTGGGGGAGCGGTTTTAGTTTCTCAGCAAAATTAAGCAGACAGTAAAGAGCTCCATTATGTATCTCAGCCTTTCTGACTATTGGTGTGTCTCACCAGAATGATGGGTGTTACACTCTGTGAACTTACCCTGTCACATTGCTATGACCCTGTACCCCACAGTTTATGCCAGGGTGCAGTTGTGTTGTACAGTCCAGGTTTTGACAGACATAAGCTGACATTTTCCTGCCAGTGCAGTATAATATGGAGTAGTTTCAAGGCCCCCAAATCCTGTGCTCTGTCCACTCACCCTTCTCTGCTGTCACTTAACAGTCACTGGGTTTTGCCTTCATTGTTTTTTACCTCTCCCAGATTGTCATATATTTAGAGTCATAAAGTTTGTAGTAATTTCAGATTGGTTTCATTTTGCTGAGTAATTGCATTTAAAATTCTTTCATGTATTTTCTTTGGCTTGATAGATCATTTCTTTTTTATTTTCTTTTCAGTTAGAATCTTTCTAATCATGTAAATTAATCTCAAACTCATAATCTATATGAGTGCTAGGATTATTAGCTTTCATTTCTTTTTAGTGGTGAATAATATTCCATTATCCAGTGGATTCCTATTTATGCATTGATTCACCAAAGGACATCTTGATTACGCCCAAGTTTTGTTAACATAAATTAAAACTTTGACATATATCTATGTGTAGTCTTTTTTTAATTTTATTTTGTTATTATATTTTAAGGGATTTACAATATAAGAGCACAGTTGTTTTCAGATCACATTGACATTGCTCAGTTTGCCAAACAATTAGGTAATTGGTGCTAGCATCCACAGATGAGGGATACTATTAGTCGTTTGTTTTTCTGGGACTGTGTTACTTCGCTCAGCATGATGTCCTCTAGCTCCAGCCATTTTCCTGCAAAGCTCATGATGTCATCTTTCTTTGCTGCTGCATAGAACTCCATTGTGTAGAGGTACCACATTTTCTCCATCCACTGGTCAGTTGAGGGGCACTTGGGTTGGTTCCAGCTTCTTGCTATTGTGAAGAGAGCTGCAATAAACATGACTGTTCATGTATCTCTGTAGTAAGATGAGTCTTGTGGGTACATGCCCAGGAGTGGTATGGCTGGGTCAGGTGGTAAGTTCATTCCAAGTATTCCAAGGGTTCTCCATACTGCTTTCCATAGTGGCTGTACGAGTTTACATTCCCACCAGCAATGGATGAGTGTTCCTCTTTCCCCACAACCTCTCCAGGACTTGGTATCACTTATTTTCTTGATCCTAGCCAGTCTTATTGGAGAAAGATGATATCTTAAAGTGGTTTTGGTTTACATTTCCTTAATAATTAATGATGTTGAATACTTTTTTTTTTTTTTTTGTCTTTTTTAGACAGGGTCTCCCTGTAGCCCCAGCTTTCCTGGAACTCACTCTGTAGACCAGGCCCTGGCCTTGAACTCGACAAAGATCCGCCTCCTCGGCCTCCCAAGTGCTAGGATTTGCTTTTTTGTTGAACACTTCTTAAGATGTTTCCTCAGCCATCTCTAATTCCTCATCTTGTGAAGTCTCTGTTCAGCTCTTTGCCCATACTACTGAGTGGGTCATTTTTTTTCTTTTTCTTTCTTTGTTTTCTGAGTAGTTTAATATATTCTGGAAATCAATGCTTTGTCAGAATGTATCTGCGGTGAAGGTTTCCTCCCACTCTGTGGATTTCTCTTCCTTCTTTGTTTCTTTTGATGTACAGAAGCTTTTGATTTAATGAGGTCCAGGGTCCAACGTCAACCTTAATTCTTGTGCAGCTGCTGTCGATTTAGAAGTCTTTTCCTATGCCTATGTCTTGTAGTCTGCTGCCAACTTTTTCTTCTATCACTTCAGAGTTTGGGTTTCAGTTGAGGTCTTTAATCCATCTGGAGTTGACTTTTGTGCAGGGCGAGAGGTAGGGGTTTAATTTCATTTTTTCTACAAGTGGTGATCCAGTTTTGCCAACAGCAACTTGCTGAAGAATGCTGTCTTTTCCCATTGTGTCTTCTTGGTCCCTTGTCAAATATGAGATGCTAAAATGTATGTGCTCAGGTTTGGATCTTCAGTTTTGTTCCATTGGTCAACAGGTTTGTTTTTGTGCCAGTACCAAGTCGTTTTATGACTATAGCCCTGTAGTATATTTTGTGTCTGGTAGAGAGATCCCTCCTGTATTGATCTTTTCACCCAGGGTTGTTTTTTTTTGGGGGGGTCTTTTGTTTTTCTAAATGAAATTAAGGACTATTTTTTCCAAGCCTGTGAAGAAACTCTTGGGGATTTTAATTGGATTGCATTAAATCTATACAAGAGTTTGGGTAGAATGGACATTTTTACTTATTAGTTTTCCAATTCAATGAGCATGGGATGTTTTTCCATATTCTGATGTCTTCTTCAATTTCTCTTCTTCAGGGGTTAAAATTTTTGTTGAGCGTTTTTTGGTGTCTTTGGTTCAGGTTTTTTTGTTTCTTATTTTTTTTTTTTTTTTTTTATTTATATTTTGTTTTTGAGTTTAATTTCTTTCTTGTTGTTATTTTTGTTGTGTTGTAAGAGAAGGGTACTGATTTTTTCTAGATGTTAATTTTTTAAGCACTTTGCTAAGCTGTTAATCGTTTCTAGGAGTTTTCTGGTGGAGTTTTTAGCCCCCTTAATATAACAATCATATATCAGCAAAAAAGGGATAGCTTGACTTCCTCTTTTTTTTTTTTTTTTTTTTTTTTTATTTTTTATTTTTTTTTTGCCTAATTGCCCTAGCAGTGGTTTAGCACTGTTGAAAGGATTGGTGACAGGGGGCAGCCTTGCCGAGTTCCTACCTTAAAGGGGATTCTTCTGTCATTTCCCCATTTAATGATGATATTGGCTGTGGGTTTCCCTGTATATGGCTTGGATTACATTGAGGAATAATCCCCCAATCCAATTCCCTAGGGCTTAAGCATGAAGGGATGCTGGATTTTGTCAAAGGCCTTTTTCCTGCTTCAATTGAGATGATGTGTTTTTGTATTCCAGTCCATTATATGCTTGATGAATTATATTGATTTTCATATGTCGAACCATCCCTGCATCTCTGGTATGAATCCAACTTGGTCATGATGGAGGACTTCTTGTGTGGGTCTGTATGGATTTGCCATTATCCTTTTTAGAATTTTGGCATCTGTGTTCATAGGGAGATGGGTCTATAGTTCTCCTTTTTGGTGTATCTTTGCCGGGTTTTGGAACAGGGTGATGCTGGCTCCATAGAGGAATTGGGAGAATTCCTTCTGTATCCTTCTAAACAAATTGAGTGATAGAATTGTAAGTCTTTTTGAAATTTTTATAGAATTCTGCTATGAAACCATCTGGCGCTTGGGCATTTTTTAGTGGGGTTTCTTATTACATCTCATTTTCTTCTATATTATTGTCTGGTTTTTTTTGGGGGGGGTTTAAGCTGTCCGATCTCTCTTGGTTGAGTTTTGGTGATTCCCAGGATTTCAGAGATCATCCATTTCTTCTAGGTTTCCAACATGTAGATTATAGGTTTTTTGAAGTATTCCCGTATGATTGTGTTGATCTTTCCTTGTCTGTTGTGATGATTTCCCCTTTTATCAAACTTCTGTATTGATTAGGAGTTGTTCCTTCTTTCTTTTGGTTAACTGGGCTAGAGGTCTGTCTATCTTGTTTATTCTCTCAAAGAACGAACTTTTTGATTCATTGATTTTTTGTATGGTTTTCTTTGTTTCTTTTTCTTGATTGTCTTTGTTCTGCCTGATTTTTGTTATTTCTCCTGTCTGTTGCATTCAGAGTTCATCAGTTGTTGCCTCTCAAGTGCTTGTCGCTGCAGGGTGAGATTGTTTACTTATGCCTTTCTGTTTTTTTGATGTAGGCATGCTGGGCTATAAACTTCCCTCTTAGGACTGCTTTTTTTTTTTTACTTCCATAGGTTTTTTTTTTTAGTGTTTTTTTTTTTTTTTTCTATTTATTTTTATTTTTTCAAATAAATTTTTATTTGTTTTACAAATTCTAAACCCCCTTGCTCCCCCCATCTCCCCACCCCCAGCGGCTCATGCATTCTGCCAAACAGCTTTTTAATCTCTTTCTCTATTTTTTTGCATGGGGAAGTTGACGTTTTGAGCAGAAGTTCCTATTTCCATTCTCAGTTCTTCGATGCAGTCCTTTCTGTTGTCAGTTGTTGTTGTTGTTGTTTCCAATAGGCATCACTCACTCCCAACTGCTTTGGAACAAAGCCAAGGCCATGCACAAGAAAACTTACAACTAGGGTATTTGGCACTAGCATCCACAGATGAGTGATACCATTCGTGTTTTGTTTTTCTGGACTTGGTTACTTCACTCAGCATGATGTCTCTAGCTCCCGCCATTTTTCCTGCAAAGCTCATGGATGTCATTTTTTTACTGCTGCATAGAACTCCATTGTGTAGATGTACCACCTTTTCTTTATCCTCATCAGTTGAGGGCATTTGGGTTGGTTCAGTTCCCTTGATTGTGAAGAGAGATGAAATAAACTGGCCTGCATGTTTCTCTGTGGTGATGGGGTGAGTCTTGAGGTACATCCCAGGAGTGGTATGGCTGGGTCGGTGCAAGTTTATTCCAAGTCTTCAAGGAGTTCTCCACACTCTTTCCATAGGGCGTACGAGTTTACATTCCCACCAGCAGTGGATTAGTGTTCCCTTTCCCCATAACCTCTCCAGACACTTGTATCACTTGTTTCTTGATAACCAGTCCTTATGGAGTCGTAAGTGTGATTTGCTTAAGATAAGAGCTGACGCTTAAGGTGGGCCAAGATTGAATCATTTAGAAGTGGGGTGATGCATCTAGTTAGCGATGAGACATTCTTAGGTCAGCTCAACCGATGTGATCGCATTGGTCTTTTTGGGGGTTTGTTGTTTTCTTTTTCGTTCGTTTGTTGAGAGTTTAGATGATTCTGGAAACAAGCTTTGTGCAGATGTGTCTGTGAAGGTGTCCTCCCACTCTGTGGGATTTCTCTTCACTTCCTTGATGTTTTTTTTTTGTTTTTGAAGGTACAGAAGCTTTTGAGGTAATGAGGTCCCATTTGTTCAATTGTCGACCTTAATTCTGTGCAACTGCTGTCTGATTTAAAGGAAGTCTTTTTCCCATTTAGGGTTTTTGTTGTGTGGGTTGTATTGATCATTGTCATTCAGTTCAGGAATGCTTTTTTTCTTTCTTTATTTCTTCCTTGACCCATTCATTATTCAAGAAGTGTGTTGTTTAACTCCATGGTTCTTGTAGATAGTAGGGCTTATCCTTGGTGTTGATAGTTGAGTTTTTTTGCACTGTGGCCTGATAGAAAGCATGAAATTATTTCAATCTTTTTTTGTATTGTGGAGGTTTTTCTGTGTCCCAGTATGTGGTGGATTTGGAGAATGTTTCCATGGGATGCTTGTGTAGAAAGTGTATTCTCAGGCGGGGTGAGCATAGCTTAGCGGGTTAAGAGCACCAACTGCTCTTGCAGAGGACCTGGGTTCGATCCCCAGCACCCACATGGTGGCTGAGAACCGTCTGTAACTCCAATTCCAGGAAGAACTCCATTCCAGGGGAATAGAGACCCTTCTTCTTCTGACCTCCGTGGCATTGCACGACATGGGTCACACAAACCTGCATGCAGACGGTACATTCATACACATGCAAAATAAATAAATAAAAAAAAAAAGAAAGTGTATTCTCTGGTATTAGGATAGGAATATTCAGTAGATGTCTGTGAGGTCCATTTGGTGTATCATGTTTCAGTTCAGATGTCTCTCTGTTTATTCTTTTTCTGGTTGACCTGTCCAAAGGGTTCAGTGGGGTATTGAAGTCCCCACTATGAGTAGTGTACTAGGGTTAATACTGTGCCTTGTGGTCCTGGAGAATTGTCTTTATAAATTGTTTGCATCAGAGTTTGGTGCATATATATTCATAATTGTGAAATCTTCTTGGTGAATTGTTCCTTTGATAAAAATGTAATGGCCTTTAGTCTCTTCTGATTTCTTTTACTTGAAGTCTATTTTGTTTGATATTAAAAATGCAACACCTGCTTTCTTTTTGGTACCATTTGCTTGGAAGATTTTTTCTATGCTTTCATTTTTAAGGTGGTCCTGTCTTTGAGAGAAGATGCATTTCTTGTAGACAACATATAGATGGTTTTCTGTTTCCTAATCCAACTCCCAGTCTATGTCTTTCATTAGGAGTTTAGGTCCATTAAATTTAAGGTTATAACTCATAGGTTTGTGTTGCTTCCTTCACCTTATTATCCATTTGCATTTTTGGTTTAGTTTCTACTTCTGCAGTTATGCTTTTATTGATTTCTCTTTCTAGGTCTAGGTGCCTGGGGATGGTTGCTCCTTTCTTCTGGTCTTTGGATTGCGTCAAGTATTGTCTGAAGGTTTCGTTTTCTGGACATGTTTTCTTTCATCTTGTTTATGTCATGGAAGATTTTTCTCTCTCCTTCAACTGTAATCAACATTTTTGCTGGGTATAGTTACCTGGGTTGGCAACACTGGGAATGCTTTGCTCCACATTCTTCTTGATTTCATATTTTGCATTGAGAAGTCAGTTGTAATTCTGATAGGTTTTCCCTTATAGGTCACCTGTTGTTGTTCTCTTGTGACTTTAAGAATTTTGTCTTTGTTTTGGGCATCTAGCATTTTAACTATGATATGGTGTGGAGAGTTTCTTTTCTGATCTTGTCTGTTTGGAGTTCTATGTACTTCTTGTATTTGTATTGGTTTTTTTTTTAGTTTGGGGAAATTTTCATCTATTATTCTGTTGAAGATCTGATCAATACCATTCTCTTGGGCTTCTTCTCCTTCCTCTATTCCTATGATGTGGAGGTTTGTTCTTTCCATAGTGTCCCACATTTCCTGGTTGTTCCACTTTTGTATATTTTTAAATTTTTCATAATCTTTACTTGAGGTGTTTAGTTGTTCTGTGTTATCTTCCAGGTCTGATATTTTTTTGTTCTGCTTCCTCCATTCTGCTTCTGAGGCTTTTTCCATTCCTTTCCTCTTGATTGGATGAGTGTTTTGATTTCCTTTTTCATTTCTTCTTCTGATTTCTTTAGTATTTCCACTTCCTTTTGGAGCTTCTCAATCTCTTCCTGTAGCTCTTTGCTTCACTGGTTGGTTTCCTTATCTTTTTCAACATGGGATCGTTTCAGTGTTTCCACTTCCTCCTGGAGTTTGTCATTCTGTCTCTCTAGTCCTTCTTGAGTTTTTCATTCTCTTTTCTTAATTCTTTGATTTGCTCTTTATTATCTTGTACTTCTTTAAGTTGTTCACAATTGTACTTCTAATATCTGTGTCCTGGGCAATCCAAAGGGGGATCCCACTGTAGGAATCTTCCACAGGGTTGGTAGAGCTTAGTGTGGAATTATCCTGCACCTTTCCCATGTTGTCTCTTTGTTGTGTCCCTGGCATATGAGTTTCTCTTTGCCTGTATTCCAATGTGAATCCCAAATGCCTCTTCACTATGTTGAAGGCTTGCTTTGCTTGCCTCCTTCAGATGCCTTTGTTGTTTCTTTGATTGATTTGTTTTTCTCCTTTACTCCTTGCTTATGGAGTATTGACTTCTCTAAGCTTTAGGCTTTCTATTGGAAGTCTAACTCACTCTTCCCTTTCTGTTCTGAAGGTTCTCTAAAGAATCCACTTGGACACTCCTGTGCTTCAGGTGGTCTTGGGAGATCCCCGATCCTGTGTAGTCTTTTTGATGGACATAGTTTTAAAATGATTTTGGGTAAATATGAAGAAGCCTGTTTTCTGAAGATATGGTAAAAGTATGTTTAATTTGGCAAGAAACCACTAAACTCTTCCAAAGGGGCTGTACCGTTTTGCATTTCTACCAGCACCAAATAAGTGTTTCCATGGCTACATATCCTCACTGGTACTTGTAGCTACTCAAAGTGGTGCACACTGATGTCCATTGTTGTCTGAGTTTTCATGTCCCCTCTGTCATACTACATAGGAACATTTTTCCTTATGCCTATTTTCTCTGTGCATACCTTCTTTGGTGAGCAGCTTGTTCAAGATTATTTTTTCATTGTTATAAATTAGGTCGTTAATTTTCTTATTGTAGCTTGAAGGGTTCTTTGTTTATTTTGGGTTAGTCTTTAATTTTTTTATCAGGTTTGTCTTTTACATATATTTTCTCCCAGTCTGAAGTCTACTTTCTCATCTTCTTAATGGTAATTTTTTCAACATCAGCTATAAATCTGAAATCTGATTATTTGTCTCATTATGTCAAAAGTAGAGCAAAAACAAACATCAAGTTAAATAAGTATCTCAGTTAATGTCGTCCAGCTGATTTAGGCTGTCTTATCTTTGGCTTTGACATATAGTTATGCCCATTTTTCCCCATTTAAAGTGTAGGTGCAAAAGTAGTACTATGTTCTCAAGGTTGCCCCAGGTGGTGCCTGATCCCTTCTTATCCTACTTACCTCAGCAAAGTATCTATAGGAAAAATCCAGGGTGAATAAGAGTGACAATGGGGTCCTTTTCAGAAAGTGCTCAGCTGGGCATATAAATTGAAGAATATTCCATCCCTTCTCTTCTAACAGATTCAGGGTATCTGATCTTATATTGAGTAAGTCCATTTGAAATTGAACTTTGTGCAGGGTGAGGGATAAGGATCTATCTAGTTCCATTATTCTACATGTAGCTGTTCAATTTGTCATCACCATTTTTTGATGGTGCTTTCTTTTCTCCAATGTGTATTTTTGCCTCTGGACCATCTCTTCTCTAACATAGTATTCTCTACTTCCACGGTAACTAATAACCATGTAGAGATATAAAACTAGCTCCCAGAAGAGACAAGTATCACTCCCTAGTCCTCCTCACAGTCTCTGACCTAATCATCCAGTGGATAGAATAATTCTTTGGTGGATAAATTAGGGGTGGGGCCTGGAATAGAGATTGAAAGAGAAACTCAAAAAGTGACAGAGTGAGAGACCAAGTGGGCCTAATGAAAGGACCCAATGTTTGGGAGGTAAGAGGAGACCTATAAATGTAAATTCTTCCAGTAGGAGGACAGGAACTTTAGGTAACAGACAAGTAAGGCTATGAACATCCACTCTATTTTGGGTTTGTACTTTGGATGAGCTCAGGCAAAACAGCTGTGTAGATTTCCTTAGAGGAACTATATGGTCTGTGAGAAGGAAGCGTGGGGACCTAGGACATGTGTTTTGGGTTATTTGGGAAGACAAAATGACAATATGTCTGTGAATAAAGTGAAAGAGTCTTGGGAGGACAGTCTCAAAATATCAGGGAAAGAGAACAGACTATAGCTTTCATCTGTATTCTGTCCATTCCTTGTGACAGCTCCAGTCGTTCCACTAGCTTTTCAATTCTTTGTTCTGAAGTCCAAGGGCTACTCTCTAGTTTCAAACAAAAGGAATCTAATCACACAAGTATACCTGCAAAATGAGGTTTCGTCTTTTTCTTTTGTAGTATTTGGAAAATAGTTAAACATGTATAGGCATGCCAGAGCTGGAAGAGGTATTGTTAAAAAATCATTGGTCAGTTTTGGGGAAAATGTTTTTGAGAAATTTCAGCAATATACAGTTTTGAGAACACAGTGTGCTGGTTAAGAGTACAGGTAGTAGTAAGCCGGGCGTGGTTGCCCACGCCTTTAATCCTAGCACTCAGGAGACAGAGGCAGGAGGATCTTTGTGAGTTCAAGGCCAGCCTGATCTACAGAGTGATCCAGGCCAGCTGGGGCGACAGGGGAGACCCTGTCTTGAAAAAGACCAAAAAAAAAAAAAAAAGAGTACATGTAGTAAGGTGTCTGTTTGATGGTAGAACAGGCCATGAAGAAAACACACATGTGAAAACACAGCCAGAGGACACATGGAAGGGTGCAATTTCAAGTACAAAATGGTGCTTTATTCAATGCAACATGTCAATATATATATATATATATATATATATATATATATATATGTATCTAGTAGCCAGTCCAATTGGTGGCATAAACAGAGAAGCCCTATGATCCTTATTCTGGAATGTTACGCAGACACCCAAACACACACCCACACACACAACACACACATACCCCCCCTAAGCTCAGATCAGGCATGCCCCACAGGTACAGGACTTGGGACGAGAGATGGCTCAGCAGTTAAGAGCCACTGTTTTGCTCTTGCAGAGGAACCAGGTTGATTCCCAGCACCCACATAGTTGCTAACCCAAACCAGAATCCAGTTCCAGGGGACTCTTATGCCTTTTTTTTTTTAAGGGATTCTACAAATACAAGTGACACCGTAGTGACGGTCACTCATTAGTATACATCAAAGGTTAATGGGGCATTTGCATGTTCTATGTCAAATTTTGAACAACCAAGTTCCCATAGACCAGTTGGAGAAGCTTGTAGCACAGACATCTTGATCAATCAGGAAGCCAGACTATATTCCTGTAAGTCTCATGATTCACCCCTATCTCTCCTGCAGCCCTTACAATCTACCATGCCTCCTCTCTTCCGCAGTTTGTTCCCTGGGCTTTGGGAAAGGGGCACAAGTGGGTGAGAAGAAGAAAAACAGTCTAATTTCTTTGGAGTTGTCATTTTGGACTCCGTCTGTTCAGGTTGTTCTTTCATGGATTGACCGCTTTCCCAGTAGTGATACCCTTTTAGTTTATTAACAAAGCACAAAGCTATTGGATGTACAGGCATTTAAGCAGTACCATTATTATGTCAAGTAAGCTGTGAGCATAGAAGACACAGATGCTTGGATGGTATGCTAATCCTGCAAACTGTGGTTTCCTATAAAGTTGACAAGTTTTATTGGGCTCACAACATCGCCCAACCACCAGAGGCACACCTTGTGGCATCGCTGTGAGTTATTCCTCAAGGCGAGAGCTATAGCCAAATAGATTTGGGAAATATATAGACCACTTGGCTGCCACTGTTGCACGTATTTCTCAGGCTGTTGAGGTGTAGCTGATATTGACGGAGAGTCTTGCTTGTCTCAGGGACCACTATTTTGCTGTATTGCTTTAGTGGCCTTTGGTAACCTCTCTCAGCCTTTTCAGGAGGCAGTGCATGCTAGCAAGTGACGTCCTCATAGAATTTTCAATACCTCAACAGCGTCTTCGACAACAGGGACTTACTGCCTTTCTCCTTGCATATATCCAACTTATAGGCAAAAAGGCCTTTATAATTTGGGGGGCGGAGCGGGTTTGAATCCCCTAGCCAACATTCCTTGGCAGAATAATCCATTGTGATGTCAGAGCTTTCCTGTAGTAATATATTTGGCTTAATTACACAACTTATAAACACTTACTATTGAATTTGGCTATAGTTGGAAATTATCCTTCACAGTTCCTATGCCTATCAATCATGTTAATATGTTATGCCTGTTTTGATAGGAAATTACCACGGTAACAGTTGGCTCTAGTTTACAGTTTGGATGGTTTCATTACCATCAGGTTTTTCTTTTTCCAAAAACAAAGGGGGGAGTGGTAGGAAGGTTTCTCAGCACCCGGAAGGTAAACTTCGTTAGGGGCCCATTATAAACAGTCCACCCCAATATTATTCATAGAGATGCTCAGTATCCGTGACTCAGGCAGTCTGAGGTTCCTCTTTCTTTAATGTTCAGTGGGTCAACCTCTCTGCTGGGATTCCCCATTCATCCTGCACAGCCATAGTTGTATGTTTTCAGGCTACTTAGATTGTTGATTTTTACCTGTGGGAACATAAAATTCTCCTCCCATTGTTAGTTTCAAGATCAGAAAAATTGAAAATTTATCAATAGGATTGGAACACAGAGCTTTCCATTTGTATCCCAGAAAGGATAGCACCCCACCTCCCACCTCCCTCTTTTTTTTTTTTCCGGTTTTTATGTTTTGACCTATAGATGCCTAAGTTGTATTACACATACCCATAAACAGGGGCCAAGGCATAAGCTTTCATTAAATTTACCAAACTGTTTTTCATTGACTGTATGCTACTTATTTGGGAAGGAAATTTAAGCTTAGTTCCTTTAAATTGTCCTACAAGTAAAAGAAAGTGTTATAATGTGATGTTGTGTTATTCTTTTTCTAACTCTGCAGGCATTGTAAGATATGGGTGCACTTACACACATGCAGGCAATACACTCTTACACATAAAATAAAAATTAAAAATTAAAAAAATATTTATAAGACTTTGGCACAGAGAATCCATTTTAGTGCCATGATTTGCAAAACCAGGTTTCTTAAAAAAGACAGCTAGCTGGCCTTTCCATGGCTTTCTATAGGGGAATACTGATATATTTACCTTCAAAGAATGATATGAGCGCTAAGCCAGTTACTATAAGAAGTATTGTATATTTATAGGCATGGCAGAGATCTTTGGTAACAATGCTGTGCCACTCATAAATACTTGCTATTTTCCATAAGAAGCTGAACATGTGGTTTCTCACTAGACATTTTTTCAGACTTCTAGCACTCTTGCTATTTCATTTTTTCCTTGTAAGACAGTGAGTAGGAAATGAAGAGAATGGAGAAAGCTTTATGAAGTAAAAATACTTCCAAATCTTGAGGTTTAGTGTTCAGCTAAAAGATAGACACTGAACATGAAAGACTTCAGTTGACACTAGTGGTTCCCCAGGAATCCTCATTCCTCTCCATCATCCACATAGAACTGTTTCCCTGCTGCAAACTGCCATTCCGTTTTGTCTTCTTCAGCTGTCTACAATAGGCACTTGTCAGTGTTGAAATGAAAAATTTTATCATTATTTCTAATTTTTCTCGGTGTCTCAGTCATTGAAGGTTTTACATTCAGGCCATTTGGGTGCCATCAAAACATCAGGTTTAAATAGGAAAGATGATGAATCGTGAATGTTTATGAGGAGATGGTAACAATTATAATGATGGTAATGAGGAGTGAAGTGAAGAGATGGGTCTGTTGGGATGCTTCCCTTGAGCCCAGGATGGTGGAGAAAAGTGGTCCACTGGGCTTAGGCATTGCCGTTGTACCAAGATGGATGGGGTTTCTTATCAAACAGCCCCCTGCCCCGATTCATATTTTTTAAGGAAATATCCCTCTTGGAACCAGGTTTGCAAGTTTTACATTGAGTGAACAGCTATTTCTTATGTTAAGTTATTTCAGCTGAAGAATAGAGAATTGTTGAAATAAATGGCTGGAGAATTCGAATTGCATTCATTCTTGACATTGGAACTGACAAATAGCTTCATTCCCTACTGAAATGGAAAGCTTATTATTCTGAGACACAGGCAGGTTCGGGGGGGGTGTCTGCATTTTATTTTACTCTCACTCTTCTCGATGCTGTGCTAGAGTAAAATGAAATGCTTTCTGAAATCCTCCTGGGATCCATCCCTTGTCCTGTTCTTCACATTTGACTGGAAATAAAGCCAATTAAGACAGATTAATTTATAGCTGATATCAAACTTTCTCTGAGAGCTGATTATTGTGGCATGAATGTGGAGTTCTAGGGCAGAGCAGAGTTTGTAGGTTGTAGAGGTACATGAGAATAGAGCATCCAGATGTGTTGAAGAGCACCTACAGCTTGGACCCTTCTCACCCAGGGCCAAGTGTATCCAAAGAGGGGTGCTCCCTGCATTCCAGACTTCCCTTTGTATCCAGAGGATGTTTTCTCCAGAGTCTTGAAAAGTGTTTGTGTGAAAAATCTGTATTTCCTTAGTGTTTGATGCCTCCATTCTTCCTGCCAGCATGGGTCACTGTAAAGAGCCACACACTGGGTGGCTACCAAAGAAGCCATGAATACAATAAGCCACAGGCTCATGGGCTGCTGGGCTAGGCTCACCTGGGCACTCCTGTTACAGAAGCTTGATCTTCCTGATGATGTCTATGGAGGAACTGGGACACATCTGCTCACCCTCTGTGGTTAGCGAAGCCTTGTGGGAGATGGTTGCAGATATTTGAGGGCCACTGTGAGAGCTGGTCTTGAGGTTAGGGAGAAAAGTCAAATCTTGAGAGCCGAAATGTAAGCTGGCATGTAGCTTGATCCCAGCCAGAAAAGCACAACATAGACAGAGATTCTGGGGCCCCCATTTTTATGAAACTTGAGAGAAATTTTTCTGAAGACTTTGGGCTCTAAAATGTACCTGATTAGAGGAGGATGTGTGCATTTACCTAAGGAAAGTAGTTTGTTAGGCTAGCTCTCTTCAATCCTTCAATGGCTTCAGCTGTAAAACCAGTAACACCCTCATAATTGGATAACACACCAGGTAGCTGTGTCCAGACTGTCTCCTTTCCTATTCATGAGCATCCTGATACTCCTCGGCACAATTCATTTTCTGTGCTTACTTCATTCAAAAGTTCATACATTTAAAATATGATATCTTTGCATTAGTCTTTTTAAACATTTTTAAGTTTTGTGCATTTCATACATCACATCTCATTCCAATCTAGACTCATTTCCCCTTCCATGCCCCCCACCCCACCTGAGTTCATGCACCCTGCCATTCCCACGCTGTATCTTTTTCTGATTCTTTTCAAAGTTTTTCTTTTTTTAAATTTATTTTGGCTGACGTATACCAATATAAGGTTGTACATATTTATAGGGTCACATGATGTTTCATGCATATATACATTGTTTAAAACTTAAAACTGCTGAACATGTCTAGGTCGTTAAACATCTATAATTTCTTTGTGGTTAAAAATTCCATAGTTCTGAACAAAATTACTCAGTTCTTTCTTTGAGGCTTTTGAAATACATGCAATATCACATCTATATTGTTCCTACTGCAAAATTGTACACCAAAGCATCATGCTGTATGTAACCAACTTGGTATTCATTGATCAGTTTCATCCACATATCTCTTCTTTTTTATTATGTTCAGGGGTTCAGATTTTTCTTTTAATTTTTTATTACTCTAAAATATGAATATATACCTTCTGCCCATCTACATTAATTACCATGCCTGAAAGTAGGTGGTAAGTTAATTCTAGGGCTCATTAAGATATTCACATTATAACATCACAGTTGCTTTCAGATGGAAAGGAATATGACAATAACATTGCTCAGCTTTTCTTTCAATTGGGGGGTTTGGTACTAGCATCCACAAATGAGGAAAATCATCCCCTGTTTGTTTTGGGGGGACTGTGTACAACTTTATATTTGTATATGTCAGCCAAAATAAATAAAAAAAGAAAAACTTTGAAAAGAATCAGATAAAGATACAGCATGGGAATGGCAGGGTGCATGAACTCGGGTGGGGTGGGGGGCATGGAAGGGGAGGTGAGTCTAGATTGGAATGAGATGTGATTATGAAATGCACAAAACTTAAATAAAAATGTTTAAAAAGAGTATTGCAAAGATATCATATTTAGTATAATGGCTTCTAGTTCCATCCATTTACCTGCAAATCTCATGATGTCATCTTTCTTTACCACTGCATAGAACTTCATTGTGTAGATGCACCACTTTTTTATTATCCAGTTGTCAGTCAGTTGAAGGGCATTTGGGTTGGTTCCAACTCTTCGCTCCTGTGAAAAGAGCTACAATAAACATAGATGTGCGTGTATCTTTGCAGTAGGATGAGTCTTGTGGGTCTATACCCAGAAGTGGTATGGCTGGGTCAGGTGGTAGGCTCATTTTGAGTCTTTTAAGTGTTCTCCACACTGCTTTCCACAGTGGTTGTATGAGTTTACATTCCCACCAGCAGTGGATGAGTGTTCCCTTTTCCCCACAACCTCTCCAGCATTTGGTGTCTTTTGTTTTCTTGATCTTAGCCAGTCTTATCAGAGTGAGATGATATCTTAGAGTGGTTTTAATTTGCATTTCCTTAATTATTAGTGATGTTGAACACTTTTTAAGATGTTTTTTACTTCCTCATTGGTGAAGTCTCTGTTTTCTGTTACAATAGTGAACTATCCAAGGCTTAATGCATTTAAAATTGTATTTAACAACAGATTTGTTTAACATGATTCTCGAGGCTGGAAGGTCAAACGGCATAGCATTAGTTCTGGTGGCAGCATCTCTGCATCACCTCATCATGGGTGACATCACAGAGGAAGCATGTGCAACAGGAGAGATTATATGTGTGAAAAGAAGAGATATGGGCTGGAGAGATAGCCTAGCGGTTAATAGCACTGACTGCTCTTGCAGAGGACCCGGGTTCGATCCCCAGCACCCACATGGCGGCTTAGAACCATCTGTAACTCCAATTCCAGGAGAACTCCAGTTCCAGGGGAATCCGACACCCTCTTCTGACCTCCACAGCATTGCACAACACGGGTACACAGATCTACATGCAGACAGTATATTAATACACATACAAAAATAAATTAAAAAATTAAAAATTAAAAAATAAAAAAGAAGAAAAGGGATAAAGGAAGGGGGTTTGCTTTTTTAAAGTTCTACCACCTCAGCCATAGGAGACTGATATTATCAAGGGAGAAATGGAGAAAATGGGGACACTTTACATGGGGAAGACATGGAGGGAGGGTTAGATGGGGAGAAGAAGAGGAGAGAAATGAATAATTCCTAGCTAGTGTAAAAAGAGAGAGAGAGAGAAAATCATGTTAGTCTAATAACCTAATGACAAATTATATATACACTATTTCTGTAATGGTCCATGTGCACAGGTGAAGGCTACAGAACAAGAAAGAGTGCCAGACAGGAGAAACCTTTCTTTGAGTTGTTGGTCAGGGTAGTCCTCAAATTACACAGGCTATTGCCACAGCCCTTGATTGCCTTCCAGAACTTGAAAGTAAGATCCTATTGCTGAAGACAGGACATACTTCAGTGACCGGATTTGGAGCAATGGAGCAGGAGTTGACCTGGAAGCCACTTCCCCTGATGGCTAGCTCTCATAGCTTTGGAGAGCACTATAGCACTATATAAGCTGCTAATGGTGAACATCATTTGATGGTCCAACACCAGTTTTAAGACCAAATAACCACACCAATAACCAGCACAGCATATGACATTGGTACAGTAGTGGCATTTTATTTTGGGGGCAATCAATGTCTAATTGGACTTAAAGCCCACTCAATGGGAGGAAACTCATGCATGGTATTGTAATCCTAGCAAAATACACATAGATAGAGAGGTCATAGGATTTTGGAGAAATTCCCAAGGCTGTCACATCCCTATACTAATGCAACTTCTTACCAAGTGCGAAGTGCAAAATATGTATCTTATGTTTACAGTCAAGATCTCAGTCACACTCATCAAAGAATCTTCTTTTACACCAGACTGAGACTATTACAGAGTACCAAAACTGGTCACACACAGAAATTGTGAATTGTCTAAGCCTAAGTTGCACATCTATAATGCAACCTCTATACCTAAAGCTCACAAAGCATAGGAGAAGAGGTAAAGAGTGAATCCTCAGCTCTCATTAATTAAGCTCCCTCATGGCACAGAAGGCAGACAAAAATCCATCATAGAACTGGGGAAATGGGCTGCAGATACCAGTTTTAGCTGAAGAAATATTGGCAGCTTATTACTTTAAGTGAGGAAGAGCTGATCTTAGAGCAAGGGATTCTGAACGGGCTGACTAGACCTCGGTGGATGAACTTAGATTGAGGAATGTTTAGGACACTAACCCAACACAATAGGCCTTAAGAGAAATAACAGAGTGTATGAATTCCAGTGGAGGGAGGCTGTGGGAAGGTGGGTGCCAATAGAGAAGGGGGTAAAAGGTGATTAGGATTGATTGAGATGCTCTGTATGAAATACACACAAAAATTCAATAAGAAAAGAACAAAAAGTTTCCTGCCACCTCTTAATATTGCCACATTAGGGACAAAGCTTCTAATTTATGGACTCATCAGAGACAGCCCTAAACCATATATTCATCCTAGCACTTTTATTAGCAGAGAATCAGGAATCTGAAGGCCAAAGAAGCACAAATAGAGAAGAGACTATCATCCGAGGGACAAATAGATTTGCTACAACCATTTATCTGTGCTAGATACTCCTGAGGAATGTTCCAGAGCACAAAGGGATAGCTTTAGGGGGCTTAAGAAGCATTCATGAGCATTATCCCAGGTGTGTGCATCAGAAAGGATCTAGAAAGATAGGAATTGGGTGCCCCTGGTAGAAGATGATTATTTTCTTTAAGAACATCAGTGTTCTTTGGATTAGATGTCAAATGTTTCTGTGATGATACTAAATGAGCTGAATTTCTTGAGTGCATTTAGGTTACTATAATGAACTGCCCAAATCTGGTTGATTTATTAACAACAGAAATTTATTTTTTTACAGCTCTAGAGGCTGTAGTTTCCCTGTAGAGGGAAGTCCAAGATTAAGGTGTCAGAGGATTTGGTGTCTGGTGAGAGGCCTCTTCTTGGCTCATAACTACCATCTTTTCACTATGACCTTATGGCAGATGGATGAAGGAACTCTCTGAAGTTGGTTAGGAAGACACTCATTCCATCATGAGGCTTCAGTCCCATGAACTAATTACTTCCCAATGGCCCTAGATCATAACATCATTCACCTTGGGGTGAGGATTTCAATGTATGAACCTGGGGGAGGGTTACCATTACTCAGGCTGAAGCACTGAGTTCTGTAGTTTCTATTGCTATAGAAACTATATAGCAGTCAGCAGTTTTTGAGCCCTTTCTATGTGACACTTGTTACTAAGCACTTTAGTAATCTTACCTAATTATCACCTGGTTTAAACTTTCTCCTCCTTCAAATCAATCCCATTCTCTGATAACTTTGATTTTTCTTGACATGACAGGCAAGGTTATTGGCTCTTAGTTCCTGAGTCAAGGTCAACAGGGTCTAGGTCCATGACAGCCAGAAGAGAGGAAAGAGATTTAAAGTTTATCAGGTTGACAGTAATACTGGAGACATAAACCAACTTTTCTGATAAGGTGGAGGGAAAGAGTCTGAGCAGCTACTGGCCTAGACTTACACAGCAGTCTATGAGTTGTTCACAATATTCCTGTTACCAGGGAGCTGTGACTAGGGCAAGCCAGTCCCCACAGGAAATTAGATATTTCTGCAGCATGATGGAGTAAACAGAGGAGCCAGGACAAGGTGCAATTCCTTAGAATTATGGACAAGGTCAGGAGTAAACCCCAAGTGAACACTTCACTACTGTTGTTGGTTCTGCCTCTGTCCTCAGGGTATCTCTTCTACATCCTTTTAATTCTTTGTGCAGTTTTCTCCCAGTGCAGAATGATTTTGACACTTCCCGAAAGATTTCTATTCTTTCCCTCTAACATTGCAAGTCCTTCCTAATCTGGAAAAACTTCCAATTCTATCTCAGATTTCCTTTGGTACTTTCCTTGCTTTCTTCTTTCTCTTTGATCTTTCTTGCCCCCCTCTCTTATTTTCTTCCCTTCCTTTGATTGTCTTCTGTATGAAAAATCATTAAAAATGTTGTCATCACTTCACTAGAATTCAGCATAAAGGTTAATCCTGAAAGCTTGTGAGCCTTCTATTCTAGCATAGAAGTATTTTGAGTCTAATACCAGCTCCTCCATTTACTTGTTCTACAGTCATAGAAAAGACCATTTGGGCTTTGTGCCTCAACTTCCTTATTTATAAATAGGGAGGATATAAAAACTGCTTATAAAAATAAAATTTTAAATATAAAAAATTAAAATGCTTACTTTATCACAGGAGTGATAATAACAATGATTTATAAAGAAATTAGAATTGTGCTTGGCATGTAGTAAGTTTGCAATAACCATTGACGATTATAACTATGCTATCAACATCTTTTTAGTGTCTGTGTTGAAAGGGGGGGTCATTTAAGCTATTGTAAGGAAAACAATGCATTGTTAAAATGCAATGGGGGGGCTGGAGAGATGGCCTAGTGGTTAAGAGTGCCGACTGCTCTTGCAGAGGACCCGGGTTTGATCCCCAGCACCCACATGGTGGCTGAGAACGGTCTGCAACTCCAATTCCAGGAGAACTCCAGTTCCAGGGGAATTCGACACCCTCCTCTGACCTCCGTGGCATTGCACGACATGGGTGCACAGACCTACATGCAGACAGTACATTCATACACATAAATAATAATAATAATAATAATAATAAATAAATAAAATAAGGTGCAATGGGATGGACCTGAGAAGGCACAGTGGAGACGGGGTGTCAAGGGCTGGCTATTCTTTTAATCTTGGTTATATGGCCCCTACAATCCTTCAGTCAAGGTATATGCTTATCTTTTTGACTATGGATTATGAACTAAAAAGCTCTGCATATTCTTTGGTGCAAGCTGTAGGGGGAAGACAGCTTTGATTGGTTTTCCTAATTGCTAACAAAGTTCTTCAGGACCACCTGAGATCAGGTGACACGCATTATGGAGACTCATATATCTCTGAGACCTAAGGGAGCATGTGCAGCCTGTCTAACTGCAGTGATGAATGTGTTGTGTCAGATGCTAAGGTACTAATTGAAGTAAGTTTCTACATAAAATTCCATTAAAGTGTTTCTGATTTTCAGAGGTAATGAGGCAGTTTTCATTTCTCAGGTGGGAATTATCCCTCAACTTTTCCCAGTCTGGTTATATGCAGCCGCATTCTTCATTATAACAATTCATTCTATGATATTGCACATTTCTAGTGACTTTGCTGTTCATCAATAACTCACAGCCATGGACTAACTGACCATTAGAAAGACACTCTGCTTCTAAACATTCTGGCTATGAGACTTTAATCCAAACACTGCAAAGAAAGCCAAGTCTGCATGTAATTTTTCTCTATTAGCTACAGAGACTTTAAAAAGTCAATCTATCAATTATGGCAATACATTTCCAATAGATTCAAATTTCAAATTGACACTGGGTTTAGAGAGAATGCCTGAAGTACTTGTGTATTTGGTGATAAAATATGTGAAATTAGCTCTGCAGCTCTAAGAGGAAAAGTCCATCGAGGTTTGAATAGCCAGAGCATAGATAATTTTCTTGAGCACTGAGAGTGCTAAGGCCAGAGTTTGGAACATCATTATGGAACTAGATAAATCCACCAAGATTGCTTATTCTACAATGCCTAGAGCACCCAGGTATTAGTAATTTTTCATTTTTGTATTTGGATTAGCTATAAACAGTAGGATATATATGTGTGTTTTACAAAAGGGGTTACATGTCCTAGTGACTCCTCCTTGGGCCACCCTTAGCTTCCATTTCTCAGATCCTCTGTAAGTGTGCTAATTTTGAGGTTTCCTAAGTAAAGGTTTTTTTTACTCTCTCTCTCTCTCTCTCTCTCTCTCTCTCTCTCTCTCTCTCTCTCTCTGTGTGTGTGTGTGTGTGTGTGTGTGTTTGTGGTGCTGGGTATAAACACAGGGATTTATGATGGGCATTGGTCCTGAGGCTAAGCTTGGTGGTACAAGTCTATAGTTCTTGAACTCTGGAGGCCGAGGCAGGAGGATTGAAAGTTCTAAGCCAGTCTGAGTAAGACTTTGTTTCCTGAAAACATTTCTGAGGTTTGCTTGATTTCCTAAGGTTTGTATTCATTTAAAATCATAATTATGAACAGAGGATAATCCTTTTCACAGTTCTTATGACTATTAGTCAATTAAAGAAGGCAGTTTTACCAGTTTTATAAGAGATTACCTCTATAATAGTCTCCAATTTACAGTTGGAGAGCGACTTCATCATCATCATATTTCTCCTTTTTCTATGGGGGGGAGGCAAGAAAGGCTCTCACATCAAAACCTTGCGGCACCTATAAGGTAAGTTTCATTAGGACTCATTATAAATAGTTGTTATAAGTAGGATCCACAGAGGGGTTCGGTGTTTATAGCAATCTGAGGCTTTTCTTCCTTTCGATGTTCAGATAGGTCAACCTTTCAGTTGGCACTTTCTGGTACATCCTACTCAATGCAAAGCTGTATCTTTTCTTTCTCAGCCATTAGTTTGGTGACATTTTCGTCTTGTGTGGGACCACCAACACTTTTCCCATAGTTTAGTTTTTAGGATTTTGAATTGCAAGTTTTTGACAAAAAGGTTTCTGATTGCTATCCTTTATCCCCCCCCTTCCTTTTTTTAAACCATTGAATCTCCAGAAGGTCCTTAAGTATGCACTTAAGCAAAATATATCAATACAGGAGCTCTGAGAATCAGCAATGGATTATTCTACCAGGGAGATTTGGCCAGGGATCCAAGGCCCCACAAAAGGTAAAGGATCCTTCCTCTAAATGGGTACCTGCAAGAAGAGAAGGCAATAAGGCCTGTGCGAAGACCTGACGTAACATGGGAACGATGTATTGAGACCACAAATCAAGCTGTACAGATGGGCCTCTGGAATACCAGAGAGTGTCTACCAATACGGCCACCTCAACCAATAAAGCAAATACGGGTCTCCCTTGAGTCAGCAAGACTCCATCTTGTCCGCAACCAGCTACCCCTGCCTGCCTGAACTACTGTGCAAGCAGAGGCAGCCATGCCCTGTATATCCCAATACCTAATTGGCTATTGGCTCTCTCCTTGGGGAATAACCCACGGCGATGCACAAGCTTATAGCCTCTACAGGTAGGAGATGTTATAACGCCACAGTAAGACCCTGTCATAATAAACAGAAGAAAAATGTAACTTCAGATTAACATATCATCCAAAACTATGTGTCTATACCACAAGTAACCAACATAACTATTAGTACTCTTTAAATACTATATAATCTAACTGTCTTGTGCTTCATTAGATCGAAATGGTTATTCCTGGACAAACTGTCAGCCCATGAAGGAAAGGAAACTAGCACAAGTAATTGACCAGAGTCCAAGCAACAGCTCCAGAGAGTAGTGGATGTTTGCTTCTCATCCACCTAGTACCCCTTTCTAAGCCATAGGAACAATCTATGTGGAAGAGGTGGCGTTCGGTAGAATGTAAGGGCTGCCGATGGTGTAGATGGTGAAACTACAGCAATGTAGTCTGGACACTCATACTTGATTCAAACTGATTGAACAACAACCCCATCACACCCCTGCTGGATGGTCGGGCTGTGGGGTTTTTGGGCACAACAGCCTCTAAATGGTTTCATATGAAGGTATCTCATGGACTCCTTATGCCTAAAACTGAAAAAAAAAAAAAAAAAAAAAAAAAAAAAAAACTGCAAAAAAAAAACTGAGAGAAAGATGCAGGACAGTTATGGCAAAAAGCATGATCTGGGATGGGGTGGGGGTAGGGGGGAAGGGAAAGGGAAATATGCCTGATCTGAATTGGAAAATGATGTATGAAATGTACAAAGCACCAATAAAAAATCATAATTATGTTATGTGATTATAACTAGAAAAGGATATAAGAAGCCAGACCATAAGCATTCTCAAATGGCTGACTCCCCATATGTGATAGGCCCCATAGGGGCATGTGGAGGATTGCTGGGTGGTACAAGTGGATGCCTTTCCATTTCTCCGAAGAAGCACATATCCAAAGGGATTTCTGGGATTCTTCTTTCATTTACTTGAAGGTTTAGCTGTGAAGGGCAGTGGAAGGATTGGTCTCTATTGGTTGATTGGCAAAGTGGTTGGAAGTGTTTTGAGGGCAAACAGAAGAAAACTGAGACTAGGATAGAAGTCATGGATCTGTATTTGATCAGAGAAGATGTAACAACTAGAAAGATGAAGGAAATAAAGCTGTTAGAAGAGACAAAATTAACTTGGGGAGAATTTGCTTATACATGTCACATCCTCCCAAAGCACTGGTAATTTGTATTAGAGATGAAGGACAAAGGGATTTCTAGGCAAAATTAAAACCAGAACTTTTAATTGGACCCAAGATGTTTTCTGTGAGCAATATATTAATTCTATAAAAAGGAATCGACACTAGAGATATTTGAATCTAATCAGAATTTTATGACAGATTAATGGCAGATTTTATAAGAAAGAAATGAACGGATAATATTTAAGTTTCTGCATTCTCTGTGGTTAACCACAGCTGATTCCCTGCCACCTTCTTGCCGCACATACCCTGGAGTTTTTGAGGAAAGACAGATTTCCCATGAGGAGTATGCATCTTTATTCATTTCATCCAGTCTTTGGCAGCAAAGTACTAGATGAGAGAGCCCTCTTGGGGCCTGCCCTTCGGCCCTCTTCCCTTCACCTCCAAAGGGCTGTTCTCATTCTCTGTCAGGATCTACAGTTAACCTTCTATAGCTTTGGCTTCAGAGTGCTTAGGAAAAGATCTTCAACAAAAGCCTTTGAAAGTTATATACTCTTTTCAAGAGTATTAAAGGCTCTATGGAAAGAAGACCACAGAGAGAAAACTGATGAATGCTGAACACTTAGCATTGTGCATTTATCCACACAGGGGCTTTTAGCCAAGGTATACAGGTTTAGCTGGGCTGAAGAAATCATTCAGCTCAAGTCTGCAGGGAAAGCCAGAAGTAGATTAAGCAGTGATTGATAAATTAAGTGGGTAATTATTTCTGCTTTTTAAAATCTTCACTTTAATTGCATTTCTCTTTAAATAGATAGGGTAGTTCTATGCTGAGTTCAGACAAGACACTTGATGTTTGGCAAATGATAAAACATCTACACAGTCCTACATGGAATGAGTTAGTACAGATACCCAGAACCCTGTGGATGTAGGTGCTCATCCACAGGTAAGAGAGCCTGGCCCACCAGCTGAAAGGTTAGAGGAGAGCAGGATAGTCAGGATAAGTTACCTGTGCTGACTGGCACTCGGGTCTGTATTTTACAGACACTGCTGTTAATTCTCCTTCTGGGTCCTTAGAAGAAAAGTGCAAGTATAGAAGTACAAACTGACGTGCCTTTTTTTTTTTTTTCTTCTTTTTAGACAGGGTCTCCCTATAGCCCCGGCTAGCCTGAAACTCACTCTGTAGACCAGGCTGACCTTGAAATCACAGAGATCCACCTGCCTCTGCCTCCCGAGTGCTAGGATTAAAGGCGGGCGCCACCACGCCCAGCTTAAAGACGTTTTTTTTTTTTTTAGCTGTCATGTGGGTGCTGGGAATCAAACCCCGGTCCTTGGCAAGAGCAGTTGGTGCTCTTAACCACTGAACCATCTCTCCGGCCCCTCTTCTTTTCCTTTGAAGCTTTGAGCACCAGCATTAGGACCAAGTCTTTCAAATTGAAGTGGAGGCTGTCTTGGCACATGCCCTCGGACTATTTTGCTGTATTATAATTGTTTTTAAAAATAATTTCATTGGGACATAATTGACTAAGATTTGTCAGAAGATAGGTGTCTTACAACACTAATAAATTCAATTGTTGCTTTTACTAGTTCTAGAAACTCTAGTACAGAGTGTCAGATGGTCCACATTGACAATGATGATAATTTTACTTCTATGAATTTTTATTCCTTTTCCTGATAAGTCTGGTTTGATATGAAATATACATGGGGATTTTGAAAATCCTTGTCTTGTTTCTGGTCTCCAGGAAAAGCATGTCTTTCATGATTAAACACAATGCTGGCTTAGCTTTGTGGTGGATCCTTTTATCAGGTGGAGGACTTTTCTTTCTGTCCTCAGCATGTTGAAAATATTCATAGAAAAGGAACTGTATTTTCTTAGATATTATTCTGTCTTTACTAGTACAATCTTTTATTCTATTGATATAATGAATCAATTGGTTTTTAAAAATTAATCCAACATGGGTCTGCTTTATTATGCTTCCTTATAGAATGTTAGGTTCAGCTATCTGTTACATCTATTAAGAGTTTAGTGAACTTTTGTTGGAATTTATGAGAAATATTCATCTGTTGGTTTGTTTTCTTATAATGTTGGCCTGCTTAGTAACAAAATAGTACTGGGCTCAGAATGAGATATGAAATGCTCTCTACTCTTCAGTTCTCTTAGATGAATTTTTACAATTCCAATTCATTCCTTAAATAAAGACATCTCCAGTGGAGGTGCCTAGGTCTGAAATGGGAAGGGTTGGAGGAATCTGTGAAGTTATGCATTTAGTTCTTCAATAGTTAGCAAGATCTTCAAGTTATCTGCTTTTACTTAAGTGGACTTTGATAGTTTGTATCTTTTAAAAAATATTTATTATTTTTTAATGTTATTAAACTTTTTCCATAAATCATACATCATTTCTCAATCGAATTTAGAGTCACTTCCCTTTCCATGTCCCCCACCCCACCTGAGTCCCTGCACTCTGCCATACATGCTTTGCATCTTCTTTCTGAGTCTCTCCAGAGTTTTTTTTTCCAGTTCTCTTGTTGTTTTTAATCTCTCTAACTTGTATTGCTTCAGTATATATACATATATATATAGTTATATATATATACATAAACATATACATACATACCCATATCACTTGAATTGGAGGATTATTTTTTTTTTTGGTAAGATGTCATGTTTTCCTTAAGGAAGTGCTCTAAGGTTCCTCCTTGGAAAGCCCAAACAACCATCTATCCTGCCCTTGTGCTCCACACTGGGGTCTTTCCCTCCCATGGTCCCCCAAATGAATTCCATTAAGCAGGCTTCCTGTCTTGATCCCCCTTCACTGGCCTCCATGATACAGCCCAGGTAGTCCAACAATGTCAGTCTATACTTTGATGAGGCTGAAATCCCCTTAGCTGCTTAGTCCACAAGCTGGGTATCTCAATAGTCCCCATCTGGCATTGAAAGTTTGGAGGATTCTTGGAGATACATGAGTTTTCAGTCCATATTGGAGGGTTAAAAAGCTGTGTCTCATGTCTTTGAAGAGTGGCAAAAGCAGTGGCAGTCACTGAGTAAATGCACTTGCCAGTAAGAATTGAAGACAGGCCAAACAACAGTACTCTCTCTGTTTTCTTTTTGTCTTTTTACTAAGTTCTCAGGTTTTATATCTGAAGTACAATTTCTCTGGTCTTACTGATTATTTCTGGTTTTAAGTTCCTTTTGGATGATTAAGGCCACACAGTTATCCCAGATTAACCAAGGTTTTTGTTTTCTTGAGGTCAGTTGAGGATCTGGTCCTCAGGGGTCTCTAAGGGGTCTTTTTTTGGGGGGGGAGAAGGAGGGAGCCCCTTGCTCCTTTCAGCTATTCATTTACCAGTTCCATCCACTCAAGGACAAAATCAGGTCTTCCTAGAACAGGTTTCCTTTTCTGAAGCACGAGCAGACTTTCCTCTTTATAGACTGGACACTAGCTAAAGTCCCATTAGTGGATCTCCAAGACTTCCCTGAACAGGAAGACTGNCCATGCCTCCCACCACAATGGACTCTAATTCCCTGGAACCATCAATCATAAGCTCAAATAAACTCTTCCTTTTATAAGTTCCTTTGGTCATGGTATTTTATCACAGCAACAGAAACGTGACTAATACAGTCAATAAGCACCCAGAAAGGGTAAGTTGCACCAGCCTGTTACATTGCACCTATATTAAAATTGTATCTTTGAAAACAAACTGTATGTTATTTCCATATCATATTTCTTGATTCCCATTTTTCCATTTTAATTTTATATTACTCTAAAATATACATATATACCCTCTATCATATACCAAAAATCCAAGGTCTGAAAATAAATGTTAGGTTAGTTCTAGAACCTGTCTAGGGATTCACAATATAAGAGCACAGTTGTTTTCAGATCACAAGGACTATAACATTATTGTTGCTCAGTTTGCCTTACAACTAGGTACTTGATGCTAGCATCCACAGATGAGGGATACCATTTGTCTTTTGTTTTTCTGGGACTGTGTTACTTCACTTAGCATAAAATCTAGTTCCATCCATTTACCTGCAAATTTCATGATGTCATCTTTCTTTACTGCTGCATAGAACTCCATTGTGTAAATGTACTGCATTTGCTCTATCTACTCATCAGTGGAGGGGCACTTGGTTCCAGCTTTTTGCTATTGTGAAGAGAGCTGCAATAAACATGGCTGTGCACATGTATCTCTGCAGTAGGAAGAGTCTGGTGGATATATACCCAGAAGTGGTATGGCTGGGTCGGTTGGCAAGCTCATTTTGAGTCTTTTAAGAGTTGTCCACACTGCTTTCCATAGTGGTTGTACAAGTTTGCATTCCCACCAGCAATGGATGAGTGTTCCCCTTTCCCCACACCTTCTCTAGCATTTGGTATCATTTGTTTTCTTGATTCTAGCCAGCCTTATTGGAGTGAGATGATATCTTAAAGTGGTTTTAATTTGCATTTCCTTAATTATTAGTGATGTTGAACAATTTTTAAAGATGTTTCTCAGCCATCTCTAGTTCCTCGATTGTCAAGTCTATTTGTCACTCATTTAAAAAAAATTTAATTTATTTTTATGTATATGAATGTACTGTTTGCATGTAGGTTTTGCACTCATGTCGTGCAATGCCACAGATGTCAGAAGAGGGTCTCCGATTCCCCTGGAACTTGAGTCAAAGATGATTCTCAGCCGCCATGTGGGTGCTGGGGATCGAACCCAGGTCCTCTGCAAGAGCAGTCAGTGCTCTTAACCTCTAGGCCATCTCTCCAGCCCCTTGTTACTCATTTTAAGAAATGTAACTTTCAATATTATTCATATTGTTTATGCTTGGGATTTATTGAGGTTCTTGAATATGTGAAATCAGTGTTTATAAAACTTGTAATAATGTTAGTAATTATTTCTGCAGATACTTTCTTTTTTTTAATTTTTAATTTTTATTTATGTCTGTATGTGTATGAATGTACTATCTGCATGCAAGTCTGTGCACCCTTGTCGTGCAACGCCGCGGAGTACAGAAGAGGGTCTCGGATTCCCCTGGAACTGGAGTTCTCCTGGAATTGGAGCTTCAGACGGTTCTCAGCCGCCATGTGGGTGCTGGGGATCAAACCCGGGTCCTCTGCAAGAGCGGTCAGCGCTCTCAACCGCTAGGCCATCTCTCCAGCCCCAGTGCAGATACTTTCTTATATCTCTGCTTTCTTTTTAAATTTTTAATTGAGCTTTTGTACATTTCACAGAGTAGTTCTTAATCAAATTTACAGCCTATTCTGGCTTGCTTTCATATTGCTGTGACAAAACACTCTGACCAATACCAACTTGGGGAGGAAAGGGTCTATTCATCTTACATCTCCTGTGTCACAGTTTATCACTTTGAAAGCCCAAGATTGGAACTCAGGGCAGGAATTGGGAGGCAGGAGCTGAAGCACAGGCCCTGGAGGATGCTGCTTGCTTCTCTGGGAGGTGCTCAGCCTGCTTTCTTATACAATACAGGACCCCCTTCCCAGGGGTGGAACCACCCACAGTGGGATGTGCCCTCCCACATCACCCATCAATCAAGAAAATACTCCACAGACATGGCCACAGGCCATTCCAATGGAGGCAGTTCTCCAGTTGAGGCTTCCTCAACGCAGAAGTGTCAATTAGACACGATATCTATACAGCACAGACCCCCTCTCCATTCATGTATGCACCCCCCTCACCCTTGCCAGACCTCATACATTACTCTATACATGTTAAATTCTGTCTAGTCAAGCATCTATATCCAGATGTCCTATGGTGCAGATTCATCCACTGGAGTCTATTCAACCTATCTAGAGACTGTAAGTAAGGTCTACTCTCCATCACCCAGTAGTAATCAGTTTCAACCAGTTCCCAGGCTAGTGTTGCCCATTTCTTCGCTCTTCTCTGGGCACTTTTCTGATTGAATTGGCATAGGTGTTGTGCTGGACGCCACCACTGCCACAGATCCACACGTGCAAGCTTCCGGTGGCCCGAAAGCCTCTGTTTCCCTATATTCATGGACCAACCCTGGCTCTTTCAATCTTGTGTAACTTCAAGCACACATATATCAAACCACCTTGGGCTCTCTTATGTTCATTTCCCCCAATATTATCTCCTTTTAAATTTGGGATATTATTTTTTTTCAATGTAATCATGTCTACTAGTCTTTGTTTCAGGCACTGTGGATTTTACCTCTTGAAAATTGATTTAGATTTAAAAAATTATCTTCCATGTCTCTACTTGTTATATTTAACTTTACTCTTGTTTAATAAATATATAGCATGTAATTAAAACAACTTTAAATTCTATTCTCCTCAATTCTATCATACTTTCAAATCTGATTCTATTTTCATTTAATATTTCTCATTATCATCATTTGAATTATTCTGCTTTCTTGCCTTTCTGATAATATTTGCTGGGTCTTAAGATACTACAAATTTAAAAAACTTTGTTTACTACTTTTATTTTATGTGTATGAGTGTATTGCCTGCATGTATGTAAGTGCACCCATGTTGTGCAATGCCCACAGATGTCAGAAGAGGGCTTCAGATGTCCTTGGAACTGGAGTTACAGATGGTTGTTAGCTGCTATGTGGGTGCTGGGAATTGAATCCAGGTCCTCTGCAAAAACAGCCAGTGCTCTTAACTGCTGAGCCATCTGTCCAGCCTCTATACTACAAATTTTACATTGTTGTATGCTTGATACTTTCAGATTCCTAAAAATGTTGTTGAGTTTTGTTTTGGGGTACATTTAGGTTGCTTGGAAACAATTGATCTAATCAGGTCTTTTTTGAGCTCTGCTAAGAAGGATTAGAGAAACATTTAATTAGTCTGAGGCTGATTTTTCCCCTACTACCAGTCAGGCAAAAGATTTCTGAGTACTTTACTTGATATATTTTGAATCATAAAATATTTCATTATTCCTGGGAAAATAAGCATTATTCCCAGCTTTCTGGGAGCCATATTTTCTATTTTTTTTTCTTATTCAGTTGATTTACCTCTTTTTTTTTTTTTTGCCTGCATTGCTTCTCATGTCCCATTGGATACTTGCAAGTATTCCTGACCTGCAGCCGACAGGCCACAGAGAGCTGAGGACAGCTAGGAATTGGATGAACACAAAAATCTTACTTAAAGCATTATGAGGTTGCAGTTGTGCATGAGTAAAGGAAGACTAACTCCTGAAGTCATTTAAAACAAGAGTGAGCCATATCTGGTCTCAGAAATGTTCCTTCTGATTTCTCTCAGAACTGTCCTCCAAACAAAGGACTTTTTCTTCATTTATTTAAACAGTACATCAGGCATGATATGGGAAAAGAATAAGGAGCTTTGTCTTATTTTTTTTAAACAGGGAAGATGTTTGCTTTCTCTGACTCTCCACAGAATGAGAACAACCCACAAATCCACAAGCAGATGTTATTAACCTAAGCCCACATCTTATTTTGCAAGATTTATTGCAGGTAATTTTTTTTCTTTCCAATGTGCTTCCAAAGTCATTGCTTTCAGCAATGATATTTTTTACAACATACAGAAACACACATAAAGTATTCTGGATTATGGGTAAGGAAGGGTCCTGAGAGAGAAATAGGCAGCATGTTAAAGATTAAAGTTATGTGTTTAGCTTCCTTTTAAACATTGATTACATAGGAAGCCCAAGGCCTAGTTTAATTGTCTACATTGTTGGTTTTTTTGAGCCTAGTTAAATTTAAATAAGTTGATTACACATTAGGAAGACAGATTGAATACATAATGATACATGATCTCAAAATGTATGATTAATTTGGTTACAAGATTAGATAAAATTCTCATTTATAAGAAGGTTTTCTGAGAAAAGTCATTCCCACATGAGATATCTTTTGCGAATTTTTGATAACCTGTTGTTCTTGAGTATGACCTTTGTAGATAATAACTGTGTAGCAAAATGCCAAGAGTTGCACATGCCTGCTAAAGGAATACTTCACAGAACTCAGCTGCTCTTTCTCTTGAGTGCAGGCGAAGGCAGGCCTCCTGTGGCTGCATTGTCTTAAATTGCTTGGCTGCTTTCCACACAAGACTCTGCCCCCTAGGTGATACGGAGCTGGAGTTCGTGATGTAGAGCTCCTGATGCAGGGCTTGTAATGAAGGTCTTGTGATGTTTACAGGTTGTGATGTGGGGGGGTCTGGGATTGGCTGTGGGAGATGACATCATTTTAGCTATATAAGTGATGCACTGCACATAATAAACAGGTCTTCATTACCACCTGACAAGATCTCAGGGTCTGTCAATTGAAGTGCAATTCAGATGCTGGCTAATGTAGATCAATAAGATCCTCAGTTGGGGTTCAGCTAGCTCAATCGCTTAAGGGGTCACCACCCCCTAAGCCAGAGGTAAAGCTCTAAGGATAATCAATCCTTTAGCTTGGGTGAGAGCTACATAGAAAGGTTCTTGAGCTAGGGGTAACCAAGCCTTAGACTGGGTTCAGCTACCAGCCTGAGGCCTGTGGAGTCACCAAGTTCACAGGCCGTGGGCCACAGAATAACCAACTTTGTAGTCGTCAGCTGCTGCTGAAAGGTCACCAGCCTTTCAGAATGGCTAGCAGCCTTTGTTGGCAGTCTTTATCAGCAAAAGGGTGGGCAACCACCCCCCCCACCTCATCAGCAACACCAAACAACTGGCGCCTCCATCAGTGGCCACCCCAACACTTGAGTCCCTCCTCTTTAGTGTTCTGCCTGGGTTTTAGATGCCTTGACCTCTTTGGGTTCCCAGCTGCATCTTCTTAAGTATATGGGCAAGCTACATCCTTCTGATGTTCCCTCTTCTTGTGCTAGGTGTTAGTCTATCTCTAGGCAGTAGGATGGGGCATTAATAGAGATAACTTTATTGATCTGTCTTTTTGCAGCACAATTGCTATCTCTGTCCCTTGAGTTTTTGTGCCTGTCTTTGGAACCATTATTTCATATATTTACATTTTTAGGTGTTTGGAGTAGGAAGTTTATCCCAGCGTTCATTTTTGAAAGTTTCAAGACAATAACAAAAATATCTATACATATAAGTGAACTAGGAAAGGGTTATTAGGGTGAAGACTATCTAGGGGAAGGCAGATACCAGAACACAGGCTATAGGAAAACAGAGAGGAGGAGCTTTGAGGATGGAACATTTAAGCAGGGATGGGAGTTGGAGAATGGTGGAGGTGAGGGAAGAGAATGGGAGGGCTAACTAAATGAAGAGTGTATAAAAATCCATAGGGAAGCATTGCTTTGTCAATCAATGGGAAAATATAAATTGGAAAAAGAGAAGAGTTAAACCGGACATGGTGGCAGCACGTGCCTTTAATCCAAGCACTTGCGGGCAGAGGCAGGCCGAGCTCTCTGAGATTGAGATTAAGGGCTGGTTTACATAGCAAGCTCCAGACCAGCTGGAGCTATAGGGAGACCTAGTTATCTGGAAGTTTCTTCCTTACTGGCTAGTTTTTGAAAGTGCCACAAGATGCTATACAGACTTCTGGGGGAGAATGGGATCAGCAGTCTTACTCAGCTGTGAGTGAACCTTGATGTGCAATGCCTTCCAGGCAAGATATGCCTACTGGTGCAATAATGGCACAACTGTTATGGGAGTAATCAACTGCTCGTGGACTGGGTTTGTGACATGCTCAGGAAGTGCAGTTGAAAACCTGTGGCTAAGGGGGTTTTGGATCCTACGGAAAAACTTACTACTGATGTTTAGCTAAATTGTTATGGTACCAAGCCATCAAGTTGCCTTCTAAATGTACATGTTTATATTCATAGGCAAATACTACTCCCAGTCTTAATCAGAGAAACTTTGCTTTGCAGTGAATGGAGGTAGATGTAGAGAAGCAAGGCTGCTCAGGGTGCTGAGAGTAAGTGATAGTAGAGTGCCCAGCCCTACACAAGATATTTATACCATCTCCTCCTGTCTCAGGAATCGTGGCAGAAGAAAGGGCAGAAATGATGCAAACGTAGAAGATAGGGAGAAAGGATGTGAAATGATGTCTTCTTAGAATGATACAGCCAATGTGGTCATGACTTCACAGTATCAGTGGGTCTGCACAGTGGGCCTGTACAAGACAATAATCAGTCAGGGATGGGGATGGGGCCCTACTCCTCCCTGCTGAGCTATTTATTGACTACTGCTGGGAAGCTACCATGTCTCAGAGCGTACTTTCCCTCTAAGGAGAACATGATTCCACATATCATTCATCTAATTCTCTTCAATTAGTCCTCTACATCTTCGTTGGGAAGCCTGTCCCAGCAATGTCCTTTCTTTTCTTTTCTTTTCTATTTATTTTTTATGTGTATGAATGTACTGTCTGCATGTAGGTTGGTGCACCCGTGTTGTGCAATGCCGTGGAGGTCAGAAGAGGGAGTCAGATTCTCCTGGAACTAGAGTTAAAGACAGTTCTTAGTTGCCATGTGGGTGCTGGGGATCAAATCCAGGTCCTCTGCAAGAGCAGTTGGCGCTCTTAACCACTAGGTGATCTCTCCAGCTACCCATGTCCTTTTTTTTTCCAATGTCCTTTTTAAGTTTTCAATTTGGATGATTATAAAAAAATGGAAAGTTGTAAGGGCTAGTTTATTTTTAGACAATGTGGCACTGACAGGGCTATGAGGCATGAGTAAAATGGCTTATGTTGGACATCCAGGGTGCCGACCATCAGTAAGCACATAATGCCTGACCCCGGATGTCTGGGAAACCCAAAAGTAAACAGAGATTTCATCTGTTATATAACTATTCCTAGCAGCATGCAACTTTTGTGTGAATTTTTATAAAAAGTCTGAGCTTTTGCCTTCACAGGTCTGCCCATATGTCTGTCTATGCGTCTGTTTGACTTCCTCTATGCAGTCTGTATGCTATTCTACATGTGTGTCCTCGTCCATCTTTGTGAGTTCTGTATGTGTCAGTGTGTGTATGAGTACCTGCAAGCATCTGTTTAGTGGTCTGTGTGATGGCCTTCACCAGAGTGAATAACGTTTGTCTTATCTGTGTACGGCTCCTTTCAATCTCTTTAACCCCATAGACTCCTGTGACTCTCCTCCTTTTTTGGCATAAGAGCTTGGACCTCACATTGATTTCATGGTATTCTTTACTTCCCTTTCAACCACACTTACTCATAGTTATTTTTTAATGTGTCTTTGTTCACTGCATGGCTTTTAATACTCAAGAGATAGGACCATCATTGATTTACTACTTAAAGAATTAAAGTAGGTGGTCAATATGGTTGCTGAATGAATAAATAGGCAGAAATGAAAACAAGGGCAATGGTTCTTCATAAATGATGGATACTCATAATGAACATGAATATGAACCACATGGTAGCTGACAGAAATTACTGACTATAATGTGCATAAGCATATCTCAGGTATAAGATTTCTACTGTGATTCATGCTTGGGGACAGGGAATACTATGGAGAAATGGAGTCTTCTACAAATGAGACAATGGAGTCGGAACAATCAGACGCTGAGATGAAGCCCATGAACCCAGCACTCAAGATTCTAAGATGGAGCTGGTGATCCCAGAACTTTTTGGAGAAAAAGAAATTAAAGGGAACAACAGCAACAAAAAGACTTGCTCAAAGAACTTACCCAAACAGTAAACTTCTGCATCAAAAAAGTTAAAAAAAAAAAAAAGACTTAAGAAAAAGATATAAGACAGGACTTAACATATAAGGCAGAATGCATGAGTAGGGGGGTGGGACATGGATGGGGGAAGGGCATAATATTGTATGAAATATTGTATGAAATGCACAAAAGCTCAATAAAAATTAAGGAAAATATCTGTTTCATTATTACTGTGACATCTGATTTTATAGACAGGTAGTATTTAGGAATGTGTAGCCCACAAACATTTTATTTATCATAACTGACTCTATCACCTATGTATGTATGTATGTATGTATGTATCTATCTATCTATCTATCTATCTATCTCTACCTACCTACCTATCTACCTATCTATCTGCCTACCTACCTACCTATCACTCTATCTATCTGATCAATATTTGCCATTTGTCTTATTCTTTAGGATATAAGCTCTATGGAGTCAGACACTTGGTTCGACATATTCTCTGTCCTTTTTGTAATTCTAGAATAATCTTTTTTCATATAGTGGACATTCAATAAATGTTGGTTAGACACACAAATAAGGTTTCTGTTATTTTGCTTTAATTCTGGTTGAGTAGTGTACTAAATTCCTACTCCCCCTCCTTATTTAAAAAAACACAATTAAGTGATAATCAAGCTGCATTCCCTATTTTATCATGCCTGTAGGGAATCTAGCTACAGAGATTAAAATGGTTTAACTAAGGCTCCAATGTCCACCTGATGGCAGCTTAACTTAATCGTGGCCAAATTACCTTAGAGGCAATTAACAGCTTTCTGGGAGCTGAGCTTGACAAGTCAAACATACTGAAGCCCTTGGGTGCCTACACATCCACACACAGGTCCTGGCTCTGGAGAAGGAGAGGCATCATGCTCCACAGTGGGGAGCTCTCCCTCCAGTTATGATCAAACCATGCTGCGGGGCAAGCAATACCCTCCTGAGAGAGGCCAAAGTTCTGCCAGAAACATCCCTGTTCAGCTTCTCATTCTAAATGTCTTGCCATTTTCTTTCCCAAATCATAAAAGCAAGGGGTGGGGGGGGGCATGCGGGAGCATTGCTGCATCAACATGAGGCTGGCGAGATAATGATTGGTATGATCAGAGTGGGACATGATGAAAGCGGTGATCGGACAGGGATTTGTGTGCTCCCAAGAACTGACTGTCATAGAGGACGGTCAGGGTCAAGTGCATTGCAAATTTTCCCTGAGGCCAAAGCCAGGAGTTGACCCTGGGATGTGGGAAAAAATAACAGAGTGAAAGACTAAGGACCAGTCCAGATGGCGACAAGTGCAGAGCAAATAGTTTCTAGCAGGACCTGACCTAGATCAATAGGGAGCATCTTGCTTCAGATCTGTTCGAAATGAAAAGAGAAGTGTGTGCCAGCTCTTGCTGCCTGGGTGTGGGCATCACCTGGCCTCTCACTTTAAGACTATTTTGGCTCATGATAACAGAGTGTTTCCAGATGGAAAAAGGCTAGACTCTATCTTGGTTTGATATTTGATGTGTCTATTAGAGCAAAGCAAAGACTTGAACAGCAGTGCTCTGCTTTAGCTATCATTGCTGTGAGGCTTCAGGGCATGAAACAAAAATTATTCTGTGTATCTTAAGCAGTAAAGGACTTATTGCAGAAAATTAGGCACTTTAAAATGACTGAAATTCCCACAGGAAAGGAGACATGGGTCAGTATCATCAAATTCCAGGCACGATGGAGTTGCAGTCCAGGGAGCTGAAAGTCCTGTGCTTGCCTGAAAGCCTCATGAATGTCAGGAAGCTGGAGAGTGGACACTGGGATGCTGTATCAGAATGCCACTCTTCTTGATTCTCATATGCCCAGGCCTTCACATACCTGAACAACAGGAAGACTGCATCTGCTTGCTCCATCTTTGCTGTCACCTAAGTGTATCCAATAAACAAAACCCAAATGGCATGCAGAATAGGAGGGAGTGAGGAATGAGTTTTGTGTTTGCTTTTAGTATTTCATTGACACTGGAAGAGCTGGGGTGAAGTGACACAAAAAGAGACATGCAGGGCATGAGATTCAGAGATGCTCAGAAAGCACAGGTGGCCACTTCATAGAATTGCATGATTCAGTGAGATAAACTTTTAGAAGTTAGTGTATTGTTTAGTATACAATGGGTACTCAATAATTGCTAATTCAGTAACTCAGTTTAATGGGAAAATGATATAGTTTTCCTACTTCAATGAATTCTACTCTGTGAATCTGCTTTTTCTGTGAATCTCTAGCACTATCTTGAACAGGTTTGTGAAGGCTGACAGAAACAGGAAAAACTCACTAGAATGGTTTTTCTTATTCTCTTCTCTCAATTACTAAATAGAGCATACCTCACCTCTGATTGCCACATCATGGGAATTTCTTGGTAGCAGCAGTCAGTTCTGCATTGGACAAATAACTGAGTGACCCATAATTCAAGTTAATTCTGATATCCACTGGAGATGGGGTCAGATCCTACAGGATGAGCCACAAGACTGCTCTCCACTTTATATGCCAATAATAAGTCAGGCATCCAGAACCTTTATCCCACACCACCTCTTTTATTTATTTATTTTTTCCAATATTTTTATTTTTATTTTTTAACAATAAGTAATGTTATGAGTACAAGCATCCTTCAGGTAGAACCAATTTGCAAGCAGCTATGCCCAAACCCACACAGCCCATGTCTTTCACCATCCAGCTGGTGGGGCTTTGATGTACAATCATGTTGATCAAATAAATGTCCAGACTATGTTGCTGTAGTTTCACTATTCACCCCAATCGTAGCCCTCACATTCTACTATGCCCCCTCTTCTGCAGATTGTTCCCTAGGCTTAGAAAAGGGATACTGGTGGATGAGAAGCAAAACAGTTTACTTTCTCTGAAGATGTCGTTTTGGACTCTGATCAGTTCTGGCTGCTTCCTTTCATGGGTTGACAGTTTGTCCAGTTTGTCCAACCTCTCAATCCTGAATCCTACTAATGAAGCACAAGCAATTAGATATAGGTATTTAAACAGTACTAATTATTATGATAGGTTACTTTGGTATAGACACAGATGTTTGGATGGTATGCTAATCCATGAATTATATTTTTTTCTGTAAAAGATGACAAGGTCTTACTGTGGCTTATAACATCTCCTAACCGCTGGAGGATATAAGCTTGTGGCATCGGCTATGAATTATTCCTCCAAGGAGAGAACTAATAGCCAATTAGACTTGGGATATTCAGACATGTGGCTGCCACTGCTGCACAGTATTTCCAGGCAGGTGAGGGGTAGCTGCTGATGACGGAGGAGTCTTGCTTGACTCAAGGAGACCAATTTTTGATTTCTTGGTTTAGTGGCCTTTGGCAACACTCCCTGGCATCCCAGAGACCAACTGTACACTTGCAAGTGAAGTCTCAATACATCTTTCCCATGCTTGCATCAGGTCTTCCACAGCAGGGCCTTACTGCCTCTCTTCTTGCAGGTATCCCAGTTTACAGGCAAGAAGCCTTTACCTTTGGGTGGGTGTGTTTGGATCCCCTGGCCAACATCTCCTTGGGAGAATAATCCATTGCTGATATCAGAGCTTTCCTGTATTAATATATTCTGCTTAAATGCACAGCTTGAAAAGACTTTAGTATTATATTTGGCTCTGAATAGAGAATAATCCTTTTCACATTTCCTATGTCTATTATTCAATTAAAGAAAGCAGTTATACCGGTTTTGCAGGAGATTACCTCTATAACAGTTGGCTCTAAGTTATGGTTAGAGAATGACTTCATTACCATCATGTATTTCTTTGTTCTGTGAAAAGGAGGTAAGAAGGTCTCTCATATTAAGACTTTGCAGCCCCTAGAAGGTAAGGTTCATTAGGACTCATTATAAACAGTTGTTACAAATAGGATCCACAGAGATGTTTAATATCTGTAGCAGTCTGAGGCTTTTCTTCCTTTTAGTATTTAGATGGGCCAACTTCTCTGCTGGTATTTCTTGGTACATCCTGCACAATGCAAATCTGTATGCAGCTCTGTTTGTATCCTTCTAAACAACTTGAGTAGTAATGGTTGTAAGTCTTTTTGAAATATTTTTGAAATATTTTATAGAATTCTGCTGTGAAACCATCTGGGCCTGGGCTTTTCTTGGTTGGGAGGTTTCTTATTACATCTTCAATTTCTTCATATATTATTGGTTTATTTAAGCTGTTGATCTCTTCTTTGTTGAGCTTTGGTGATTCCAAGGATTTCAGATATTCATCCATGTTTTCTAGGTTTTCAATCTTAGTAGAGTATGGGTTTTTGAAGTATTCCTGTATGATTGTCTGGATCTTTTCATTGTCTGTTGTGATATTTCCCCTTTCATCACAGATTCTCTTGATTTGGAGTTGTTCCTTCTTTCTTCTGGTTAACTGGGCTAGAGGTCTGTCTATCTTGTTTATTCTCTCAAAGAACCAACTTTTGGATTGATTTTTTTTGTATAGTTTTCTTTGTTTCTATTTCATTGATTTCTGCTCTGATTTTTGTTATTTCTTCTTGTTTGCTGCGTTTAGGGTTCATTTGTTATTGTCTCTCAAGTATTTTTAGCTGCAGTGTTACGTTCACTTGTGCTCTTTCTGTTTTTTTGATGTATGCACTTAGGGCTATAAACTTCCCTCTTAGAACTGCTTTTAAAGTGTCCCATAGGTTTTGTTGTGTTGTATTATCATTGTCATTCAGTTCTAGGAATGTTTTTATTTCTTTATTTCATCCTTGACCCATTCATTTTTCAGGAGAGTATTGTTAAGTCTCCGTGTGTTCTCGTAGGTTGTAGGGCTTATCCTGGTGTTGATATTGAGCTTTATTGCACTGTGGTCTGGTAGAATGCATGAGATTGTTTAAATCTTTTTGTATTTGTTGAATTTTTCCTGTGTCCCAGTATATGGTCTATTTTGGAGAATGTTCCATGGGGTGCTGAGTAGAAAGTGTATTCTCTGGTGTTTGGGTGGAATATTCGATAGATGTCTGTGAGGTCCATTTGGTGTATTGTATCATTCAGTTAAGATGTCTCTCTGTTTATTCTTTGTCCTGTTGATCTGTCTAAAGGACTTAGTGGGGTATTGAAGTCCCCTACTATTAGTGTGCTGGGGTTAATCTGTGCCTTGAGATCCTGAAGAATTGTCTTTATAAAGTTTGGTGCACTGGAGTTTCCTGCATATATATTCATGATTGTGAGATCTTCATCATCAATTGTTCCTTTAATAAAGATGTAATGGCCCTCTTTGTCTCTTTTGATTTCTTTTGCTTTGAAGTCTATTTTGTCTGATATTAAAATAGCAACACCTGCTTTCCTTTTTGTACCATTTGCTTGGAATATTTTCTTCTATCCCTTTACTTTAAGATGGTGCCTATTCTTGAAATTGAGATGGGTTTCTTGTAGACAGCATATAGATGGATTTTATTTCCTAATCCATTCTCCCATTCTATATCTTTTGATTGGAGAGTTTAGTCCATTAATATTTAAGGTTATAATTGAAAGATGGATGTTGCTTCCTTTCACTGTATTATCCATTTGGATTTTTTTCTCTTGAATTTTATTTATTTTTATTTTTTTATTGATGCTTTGTGTATTTCACACATCATTTTCCAATTCAGTTCAGGCATATTTCCCCTTCCCTTCTCCCCNTCATGAACTTTCAGGTAATTGGATGGAGCTGGAAAACATTATGTTAAGTAAAAGTAATCAAGTCCCAGAAAACAAATGCAAATAGTGTCCCTCTATATGTGGATGTCTTAGTAGCCAACAACCCAGATAATTAAATTTCTTGTGGAGAGTGATGGATAACTTAAAAGAACAATAGAAAGACTTCATCAGAAAATGACTGAAATGGTGAATTGGGAAGGCGGGGATGGGGGGAGTAGGGACACGGTGTATATTCAATAGCATATTTAATTGAGTGAGTCACACAAGTACTCAGTTTGTCCAGACACTGTGCTACAGGTACATGGTGTTTTAGGACTAGAAAGTAAAGTATAAATATGTGTTATATTAAATCAACATTGGTACAGGACTGCTGCTAAAAACTGTGGTAATGCATCTGAGTTAATGTAGATATAATTTGCTGTTGTCCACAGTTGTTTTACACAAAATCTCTACAGAGCGAGATAACTTTGGGATTGACACATTAAAATGTTCTCTATAATTTCTCGTTGTACAGTATCACCTAGTGTAGACATTCTCTTTAAGATTATTTAAAGCAAAAATTAAGTTTGCTTCCGAAGTTAACAACATACAGTCAACCAAAAAAGCATGGTGAAGTTTTGATGAAATCCGTTCCTTGATTCCACCCTATAGTTTTTTATAATACAACTGTCTTCTGGGAACTCATGGGTTAAAAAAAAAAAAGGAGGGTGGTACGGACAGACATGAAACCTTTTAGTCAAAATCCTTGCAATTCAAATCATAAAACTAACTAAGGGGAAAAAGGATTTGTTTGTTCAAACAGGACAAAATGTCACCAACTTAAACGGGCTGAGAAGAAAAGATACAGCTTTGCATTGAGCAGGATGTACCAAAAAATGGCAACTGGAAAGGTTGGACCCGTCTGAAAAACACTGAAAAGGAAGAAAAGCCCTCAGATTGCCCACCTATGTAAAACATCGAACCCTTCTGTGAATCCTACATTGAACACCTATCTATAATGAGTCCTAATGGAAACTTATATACCTTTGCTAGGGGCAACAAAGGTTTTGATATGACTTTCTGGCCTCCCCCCCATAGAACAAGAGATAATATGACGATGATGAGTTCATTCTCCAAATGTAAATTGAGACAACTGCATATCAGAAAGGTAATCTCTTATAAAACCGGTAAAAAAATGCCTTCTTTAATTGTTACCTAATAGACATAAGAAACTTGAAAAAGGATTATACTCTGTTCAGAAACAAATATAATAGCTAAAAGTCCTTGTGGGCTATCACTTAGGCAAAGTATTTAATGCAGGAGCCGTGACATCAGGCAACGGGAATGATGTTCTACCAGGGGGATGTTTGCCAGGGCATCCAAGCCCCACAAAAGGTAAGTGTTCCTTGCCCCTAAGTTGGGATAACTACAGGAGGAGAGGCAATAAAGACCCTGCGCCGTAAGACCTGACGTTAACATGGGAGGGATGTATTGAGACCGCACATCAAGTGTACAGATGGCCTCTAGAATGCCAGGAGAGTGTTACCAAAGACCACCTAAACCAATAAAGCAAATAACGGGTCTCCCTGAGTCAAGCAAAACTCCACCATCCGCACCAGCTACACTTCACCTGCCTGGACATACTGTACAGCAGAGGCAGCCATGTGCCTGGCTATATCCCAAATCAATTTGGCTGTTGGCTCTCTCCTTGGTGGAATAACCCATGGCTGAAGCCACAAGCCTACATCCTCTACGGGTTAGGAGATGTCATAAGCCACAATAAAACCCTGTCATATTTTTCAGGGGGTAAAAAATGTACATTCATGAATTTAACATATCATCCAAACATATGGGTCTATGCCAAAGAACCTACCATAACTATTAGTGCTGTTAGAATACCTATATATCTAATTGCTTATCGTAGATGTGCATTCATTAGTAGGATCGAAAGGTTACTCCTGTCGCCCATGAAAGAAACAGCAGAATTGACCAGAATTCCTAATGTCAACAGCTCCAAGAGAAGAGGACAGTTTTACTTCCTCATCCACCTGTTGCCCCTTTTCTAAGCCTAGGGAACAATCTGCGGAAGAGGGGGCTGGTAGAATGTAAAGGCTGCGATTGGGGTGGACGGTGAAACTACAGCCGATGTAGTCTGGACACTTCATTTGATCAACTGATTGAACAAACAACCTGACAACCTCCACTGTGTATGAATGGTCGGGACTGTGGGTCCTGGCAAAACCAGTCTATAGATTGGTTTTGCACGAAGGCACATTGCTATATACTCATGTATTTTCACTTATAGCTAAAAATGAAGAAAAAAAAAAAAACCCTGAAAGATGCAGGTACAGTATATGGCAGAATACATGATCGGGGGATGGGTGTGGGGTGTGGGGGAAGGGAAAAAGGGAAATTATGCCTGATCTGAATGGGAAAAAGATGTATTAAAATTAACACAACCATCAATAAAAAAATTAAATTAAAAAAAAAAAATGGCTAATGCATTCTGAATAAATGGAGGTATAATTTGCTGTTGTCCACGTTTCTTCTACATAAAACCTGTATAACAATAACATTGGGACTGGCACATACAAATGTTCTCTTAATTTTTTGTTGTACAGTATCACCTCGTAGATTCTCTTTCACCTAGAAGATGACTTAACAAAAAAATTAAACGTGTGCGTCCCAATTAATCACCACCACAACCACCCTAAACAGCATGGGTGGAATTTGATGAAAATTTGATGCCTTGATTCCACCCTAGAGATATGTATAATACAACTGCCTTCTGGAGACTCATGGAGTCAAAAAACAAAAAACCTAAAAAATTAAAAAAAAAAAAGGGGGGGATTCAGATAGATATTGAAGACATTTTTGTTCAAAACCTTGCAATTCAAATCTTTAAAACTAACTACGGGAAATGATTTGTAAGCTCCAACAGGTCAAAATTCCAACTTAATGGGCTGAGAAAAAAGATACAGCTTTGCACTGGGTAGGATGTACCAGAAATTGCCAACAGAAAAGTTGGCCCATCTGAACATTGAAAGGAAGAAAAGCCCTCAGATTGCTACAAACATCAAACCCCTGTGTGGATCTCCTACTTTGTAACAAACTATGGTATTAATGAGTCCTAACGAAACTTTCCTTCTAGGGAGCTGCAAAGGTTTTAAATACGAGAGACTTTGTTACCTCCCCCCCCCCCATAGAACAAGGAGAAATATGATGATGAGTTCATTCTCCAACTGTTAAAATTGGAGACAAAACTATTATATAGAGTAATCTCTTATAAAACCGGTTAAAACTGCCTTCTTGAATTGACTAATAAGACATAGGAACTGTGATTAAAGGATTATCTCTATTCAGAACCAAATATAACACTAAAGTCTCCTTAATAACCTATGCACTTAAGAAAATATATTAATACAGGACGCTTCTGACATCAGCAATGAATAATTCTACAAAGGAGATGTTGTGCCAGGGATCCAAGCCCCCCACAAAAAGGTAAAGTCCCCTTGCCTCTAAACCGCAAGAAGAGAGGCAGATAAGGCCCTGGTCTCGTCGAAAGACCTGACGGTATAAACATGGGAGGGCATTATGGAGACCACAATACAAGTGTAAGTGGGTGCTCTGGAATACCAGAGAGTGATTACCCGTAAAGGTCCACTACAACGCATAAAGCAAAATATGGGGCTCTTGAGTCAAAGCAAGACTCCTCCGGCCTCACGGCACCAGCTACCACTCACCCTGTCTGGAATATACTGTTGACAGCAGAGGCCAGCCATATGCCTGTATATCCCACAATCTAATAGTGCTATTGGCTCCTCCTATGGGAGGAATAACCGCACGGCGATGCCACACAGTCTCACCCTCTAATGGTCGGCAAATGTTATATACCACAGTAAAACACCTGTCATATCAACAGAAAAAATTGTAATTAATGGATAACTATACCATCCAAACATCTGTGTCTATTCAAAGTGAACCTACCAGTAATACATTAGTACTGTTTTAAATACCTATATGAGTCTAGATTTGCTTGTGCTTCATAGAGAGATCAAAGGGTATTCCTGGACAATGCTGTTTCAGCCCATGAATAAGAAACACCAGAGACTGGACTCAGGAGTCCAAACAACAGACAGCTCCCAGAGAAAGAACTTTGTGGTCTTCCAGTTCACTCTGTGCCTCCTTTTCTATAGCCTGAGGAACAATCTTGAGGAAGAGTGGGGGCATGGAAGAATGTAGGGCATGACAATTGGGGTGAATTGGCTGAAACTACAGCAACTATAGTCAATATAGAATCATTTGATCAACTTGATTGATACATACAAGCCCCCCCGCCCCTGGATGGAGCGGAACCGAAGGGGGCTGTGTGGGTTTTGGCACAACTTGCTTGTCAAAATTGGTTTACTATAAGATCTAATGTACTCATAAGATATTCAATATTGCTGAAAATAAAAAAAAAACAATGAAAAGCATGCAGGACCAGTTATGCAGAATGCATGATCCTGGATGGGGTGGTGTGGGGTCCCCCCCCCCCGCACAAAGAGACAATGGCACAGAACCAAACCCACCCAGCACAGGCTGCAAAGGCAAAGGGCCCACACCAACTCTTTTAATGATTAACTTTGTAGACTATCTGACAGAATGCAAGAAATATATTATTTATGCTTATTCGATTATTCTAAAAGATACTATAAAGGTTAGATAGAAACAGCCAGATAAAGAAATGCATAGGGCAAGGTAGATATGTGGAAAAGGAGTGAGAATTCTGTGCTTTCCCTGGGTGCATCAGTGCTGGAACTTGCACATGTTTAGCTATGCTAAACTCTCCTCCTCCTTTCAGTTTCAAGGAAGTTTCATTACTTGGTAATCAACAAAACATGCAGCCCCTCTCCTGCTCCTTGGAGCCTGAAGAGTGGGACTAAAATTCTACCTCTCTTACCATGCCAGGGTGATTCCAGTGAATAGCTGCTTTTGCAGAGCTTCCTAAAAGTCCCCAGGCAGCGGTTATCACATTAGCATCACTTTAGAGATCTGTATGCACTAATTGGAAACCAAATATTTACATAGTATAATATCACATGTGTATTGTTACCAAGCCTGTCTGGCCACTTTTTTAGCAAGTGCTAACTCAGGGTGCAGCACCTCTTCAGAATGTATGAGCCTTTATCGTCTTCATCTCAAGCTTTGAGGCTTTCATCCCTGCTTAATTTTCTCATCCATAATCTCAGTCTCTTAAAATCCAGGCATTATCATGGTTCAATAAACAGATAATCGAGGGGGGGACGACTAAGTAAGGGGGAAGCTGGAGAGAAGGCTCAGCAGTTAAGAGCACTGGTTGCCCTTGCAGAGGATCCAGTTCAATTCCCAGTACCTACATGGCAGCTAACAACCATCTGTAACTCCAATTCCAGGGGATCTGACCTGATGCTCTCTTCTGACCTCTGCAGGCATTGCACAACACAGGTACACTGACATACATGCAGGCAATACACTCATACACATAAAAGCAATAAAGCATTAAAAAAAAAAGATAACCATGGGAATAACACAAACTATAGTCATTGGCATCTTATATAAGTATAGAAAATATTTTTAGGTAGGAAAATAGGTAAAGAATTATGACAGAAGCCCTTGAGGAAAATAAGAAAGAAGATAGGAGTGACTTAAAGTGAGAAAAGTGTCAGCAGCCATCAGAGTGTACTTGAAGATCCACGACTCTAAGAAAATCATTTCATGTGTCTGGCTTCAATTTTGTAGCCATTAAATAATGACATAGAACAATCATGTAGCATTTCAAACAGTTATAAAGGTGGGAACATTTTTATCCCTACCCTCCAAAAATAAAAATTAAAGGGAGATTCTATCTCATACTATACATAAGCATGTGCATGAGTGTGCAAATACACACACACACACACAGAAATTTCTAAGTAAATTTTATATATAAAGGACAAAAGTAAAACAACAGATACTGAGAGGCTAAAATGTGGAAAATATCACTTCCAAGGCAAAGGGTGTTTTTAGGAGCACAGAGGATCTTTTATCTTTAAAGAAAAATTTCACAAGTTGGCATATGAGCTTTCTACTGTGACATAACAACTAAGAAAATCAACCTAAAGAGGAAGGATTTATTGTAACTCATGGTTTTAGAGGTTTAAGGTCAAAATGACTTTGTCCTGTTCCTTTAAAACACACACACACACACACACACACAAACACACACACACACGCAGACACGCAAATCCAGAATTCTTGTGTAGCAAAAGCACACAGAAAGCATGATCAGTATTGTCCTTGAGATGATAAAATAAAACAGACACAAAAGATTGATTGGGAGTAAAATGGATAAAACATTACAGCATATTCATACAATAAAATTCTACATAACTAGAAAAATGAATGATGTACAAAAATGAATGTCACAAATATAATATTGATGAGGAAGTTTGGGCAGTTACTTGTGGATAAAATGAAGGGCTAGAAGCAGCTACACAAAGACCCAGTGAAAGAGTCAGAACAAGAGAAAAGCTCTTTAATCCCAGGAGTAAGAAGGATCTGTGAGATCCAGGCCAGCCTGGTCTATATAACAAGTGCCTGGCCAGCCGGGGCTTGAGGGAGAACTTAGAAAAAGTTGTTTAACTGAAAATAAGAAAAAAACCAGACTATTACAGAGAGAGGAAGAATTTAGTGAATTCACAATGGAGACATGATGGCTGAAAAGTGCAGAGAGAAGAAAGATGATGCAGCAAAGGAAGCCTAGGCAAACTCAGGTTCAGCTATATAGTTCCCCGACTGCAGACTGGGGAGCGGAAGTCTTGTTCAGAACTAATCCAGAGAGCCCTGCTGAAAAGAGAAGAGCATTCCTATCCATAGGCAAGACCACGGCTCTCACAAGCCTCAAATCCAGCTTTAGGTCTGATAGAGACCAGGAATTCTTTGGTGGGAGGTCTCACCAGTAGAGAGGACTTCCTCCATCTCACAGGGCTGTCATCTCGAGAGGGGATACAGTGTGTGAAGCTGAGCTGCCTTGAGTGGAGGGCGGTGCTGAGAACAGTGGACACTCCCAAGCCAAGATATCTGAATTTAATTATCCACAGCCCCAGGTTGAGGGACATGCGAGACAGCTGTGGAGATCAGGAGGGACAGGTACTGACAAGGCACAAAAGTACAAATGATAGGATGCCGGACCCATGCAGCATTTCTCTAAAGTGCTGTGGAGCAAACCTCATCAACTGAGAATGCAGACCTTCAGATCCCTGAGCCTGAAGTCCGCAGGTGGTCCAACCTCTGCTATGAGGCCCACTGCTGTAGACTGCAGGAACTCCGAAGCTCCAGTGACCACTGGACATCTACCATTGAGTGCTCCAGTAGAGTGTCTAACGCTTAGAGGATTCTGAAAGTTTAAAGAAAGGTCAGCCTATGCAGATCTCAGTGCTGTCATCGCTTGACCCACTCCTGATATATATAGGACACCTGGCCCACGTAGAACATTACTCATTCCTAGGACTCCAAGCTAGAGTCTCAGAAGGGTAGGAAAACCTGTCCAGCCTGCAGACTGCAGCTAAAAATGTGGCTTGTAGAGACATTGTTATGGAAAGGACGGAACTGAAGATTGCTCTGGCAATCATAGGGCATTTGTCCAATACAGGCTTTACAGCAGCAAAATTAACAGGAAAGACAATAGTGCCCAAGTTCAGTGACTCTGCTTCCACATACACCTGGCAGTCTTCAATTCTGAAGGACCCAGAAAGAAGGCTTTCAGTGCTTCATTTTTCCCTCTTCTTTTTGCCACCTCTCCTTCCCCCCTACCACCTTTTTACTATGCTTTTAGCAGCTTAATTTTTGTGGTATTGTTTGTGTTAATTTTCACTATTTATCTAATTTTGTTGATGTCCTTTTTCTTCACTGGGCAATGTCCTTGCTTTTCATTCTGTCTTCTCTTCTCCCTTGTCTCCTCCCCACCCCGTGTGTACTCTTTCTTGTTTTTAGTTTGTTTTTAATAGTATTTTTATTTTTATCTTATTTTTTAAATATTCCTAAAGATATCTTAATAAAATGTCAATTTTATTATTATTACTTTCCTGAAAAGCAGCACTTTAAACAAATATGTAAGATATATCAATGAAAATAACATAACCCACTTCCGAGTGTATATTTTAACTTTTAAACATATTTTGTTTCCTCACAGCAATACGCTGACCCCAATAAAGCATAGTGAAGCATGAAAGGTCATAATGTTACACATTTTGACAGAAAATACCACAGAATATTGTCAAGTGGGTAACTGTATCAAAAAAAATCAAAAGTTCTTTACCGTTGATGTTAGATTTAACTATAATATATTCCAAAGCACATGCCTCCAGTTTTTCTGTTTAGTATGTAGCAAAAAAGGTCTATTTTCATATAAAAATCAATCAGATATATCTAACCATGAAAAAAGGCAAAACTATGCTTAAAAAAATTAGCCTTTCTTGAGCCACTAGAGAGGCAGAGGCGGTGGGGAGGGGGGTAATCACAGTAAGATCTTGTCCAGCCTGATCTACATTGCAGGGCAATATTTCATATTAGTTTAAATGTGGTTTTCCTTGATGAATGGGGATGTTGAGCATTTTCTGTTTGTTTATTTATTTATTTATTTTTATTGATGTTTTGTGTATTTTATACATCATTTTTCAATTCAGTTCAGGCATATTCCCCTTTCCCTTCTTCCCACCCCACCCCATCCCAGATCATGTACTCTGCCATAACTGTCCTGCATCTTTCTCTCAGTCTGCAAATAGTACTCCATTGTGTAGATGTACCACATTTTTGTCATCCACTCGTCTGTTGAGGGGCATTTAGGTTGGTTCCATCTCTTCGCTATTGTGAAGAGAGCTGCAATAAACATGGATGTGCATGTATCTTTGCAGTAGGATAAGTCTTTGGGGTATGGCTGGGTCAGGTGGTAGGCTCATTTTGAGTCTTTTGAGGGTTCTCCACACTGCTTTCCATAGCATTTTTCAAAGTAGTTGTTGGCCATTTGTATTTCCTTTTCTGGAACCATCTACTCAATTTATCAACCCATTCATTTATTGATAATTTTACTTCTTTGGTTCTTAATTTTTGTAGTTCTCTCATATTCTTGATTTTAGCTCCTTGTTTAATATATACTGGTGAAGAAGTTCTCCTGGTCTATGGGCTGTCTGTGTGCTCTGCTGATTGTTTCCTTTGCTGTCCAGATATGTTCTAATTTCATATAGTCCCATTTGTTGAAACTTGGGGCTAGTTCCCCAGAAATTTCTTATTCACCTTCATGTCCTGAAAATATTTCTTATATTTTCAACTAGGTGTTTCAGGGTTTCAGATTTCTGGTTAAGGCTTCAATCCATTTCAAATTGACTTTTGTACAAGGTGAAAGTTGTGAGTCTAATTTCATTCTTCTGCAGGTGGAAGTTCAGTTTTGCCAACATCCTTTGTTGAATATACTCTCTTTTTTCCAATATCAAGAATTGCCTCTTTTATCAAGAATTAGGCTTGTATAACTTTGTTGGTTTATTTCCAGGTCCTCTTTTCTGTTCCACTTGTCTACCTGTCTGTTTTTATTCCATTGCCTATATATCTTTATCACTATAGCTCTTTAGTATAATTTGTGGTTGTGTATTGTGATACTTTTAGCTATGTTCTTAGTCCATGGAATGGTTTTGGTTATTCGTGGTCTTTTGTAGACCCATATGAATTCTTGGATTATTTCTTTTAGTTATGAAAAATATGACACTGGAATTTTGAAAAGTATTACATTAAACCTGTTGATTAATTTTGGTAGTATACCCACTTTGACCATATTGACTCTGCCAATCCAGGAGCATGGTGGGTTTTTTCCCATCATGTGGTATCTTTGATTTTTTTCAGTATCTTGAAGTTTTCATTGTAGAGGTCCTTTTCTTCTTCAGTTCCTAAGCACTTCATTTTGGGTGAGTATTATTTTGAATGAGATATTTTTCCCAATTTTTTTCCTCTGAGAATATATAAGAAAGCTTCTTGATTTTATGTTGATTTTGTAGCTTGCAAGTGTTCATTAAGTCTAGGAGTTTTCTGGGAGATTCTTTTTTTTTTAGTATAGAACCATGTCATCTGCAAGTAAGGATAGTTTGTTATCTTCCTCTCTTATTTTTATTCCTTTATGCCTTTCTCTTGTCGAATTGCCACAGCTCAGACTTCAAGCATTATGTTAAATGAAAGGAGAATGGGCATCCTTGTTTCATTCCTGATTTTAGAGGAAATTCTCCCAGGGTGTCTCCTAGGTTTGTTGCATTTAGCCTTTATTGCTTTGAGGTATACACCATCCACTCCTTTCATCATGCAGGAATTTGAACTTTGTCAAATGCCTTTATGGCATCAACCCAGAGGATTATGCCATTTCTGTCCTTTTCTGTTTTTAAATGGTACAATACATTTATTGATTTATGTGTGTTGAACCAACCAATCTTGTTTTTCTGGGATGAAACCCACTTGGCTATATTATAATATAAGATCTCCTTGCCAGACATGGTGATGCACACCTTTAATCCTAGCACTTAGGAGGCAGAGGGAGGCGGATCTCTGTGAGTTCAAGGCCAGTCTGGTCTACAGAGTGAGTTCCAGGACAGCCAGAGCTAGAAGGAGACCAAAAAAGACCAAAAGGTCAAAAAGACCAAAAAAAAAAAAAAATCTCCTTAATATTGTCCTGAATTCGGCTTACAGTTATTTTGTTGAGAAAATTTGCATCTATGTACTGCACATGAAAGGAATTGGTCTATAGTTTTATTTTTCTGTTGAGCTTTTCCCTAGTTTTGATAGAATAATACTGGATTTATAAAAAAAACTTCGGTAGTATCCCTTCATTTTCTATTTTGTGGAACAAGTTAAGCAGAATTGGTATGAGATCTTCCTCAATTTGGTAGAATTCTGTAGCAAAGCTTTAGGGTCCTGGACTTTTCTTTGTGGGGAGACTTTTGATTACAGCTTTTAAATCATTGTTTTTAATGGGTCTGTTTAAGTTATTTTTATATTTTTGTTTTAATTTTGGTGAATTCTATTTCTTCTCAGTTTTCTAGCTTTATAGAATATAGGTTTGCAAAGCTATCTCTAAGAATGTCTGTATTTCATTGTTGTAATGACATCGTTTTGATGATGGGGTCATTGAAGAATTCAAAATGAAAAATAAAAAATTTGTAAAATAGAGTGAAAATGAGGGTGTAACATGCTGAAGTTCACAGGCTATAATAAAGGCAGTCCTAAGAGGTCATTTATAGCTATAAGTACCTACATTAAAAATCAGAGAGGTCAACCTGTCTACCCAGTCACTATCTTCCTTCTCCCAGACTAGGCCAGATTTGTACTACTCCAGGGCTCTCATCTACCCTGTTTAGCTAGTCAGGGTAGATGAGAGCCCTGGAGTAGTGCAAATCTATCACCTCGTCTGGCCAAGACCAGATACTCTGGAACACCCTGGCAAGCTAATCACATACCCACCACCTCGGTCACCATTTTCCAGCTCTGAAACTTGATGGGGGAAAACTCTGATCCAGGTCCAGACTGACCTGCTCAGCCAGCTAGAATTAATTCACCCTGCCTCCACTCTACTAATTCTAATTGTGTTTGCTAACCTCACACATCAGACTAGCTTAGAACAATCCTAAAATAAAAAAACATCAAAACTGAGAACTGGAAGCACAGATCAACTAGCTATTCACACCTGATTGGAAGGTACTCAAGCTGTAGCAACAATAAAAACATAATAAAACTTCAACTCAATTAAAGCAGACTATAATTTTCATATCAGACATAAAACCAACAAAAGAAGTCTATATATATATATATATATATATATATATATATATACACCCAGGTCACAATGTAAAAACACAGATAATGTGAAATACCAAGACAGTATGTTCCCACTAAATCCCACGACTCTTATAGAAATATTCTACAATGAGAACTACCCAGAAGAACCATAGGAGATCAAAATTAAATGAACAATTATAAACGTAATCAAAGAATTAAAAGATTATAAAGAAAACACAAACAAATCATGGGGGATAGGAATAAACTCCTGCCTGAAGCTCAAGAAAATGCATGGCTGAATGAAATTCAAAGAAAATTCATGATTTGAAAAGTGAATTCAAGAAAGAAATAGAATATTGAAGAAAACTTAGATTGAAAAGAATATGGAATTGAAATATTCAATAAGCCAGTTTGAAACAACAGGAGAAAAAATCCTCAGCAGCAAAAATGAATCAAATGATAAACAGAATGTCAAGACTTTTATAAATTTGGAAAACTAGATCACTCAAGAAAAATGTCTGAAAAATTTTAAAATATAGGAACAGAATATGAAGGAACTGTGGGACACTGTGAGAAGACCAAATCTATATATCACAGGCATAGAGGAAGGAGAAACAACTCAAGTCAATGGTATTGAACAAATTTTCAACAGCATTATAAAATAAAGCTTTCATAAATTTAGGAAAGACATACTGATACAGACCCAAGAGGCACAAAAAACACCAAACAGACAGGACAAGAACAGAAACTCCCCATGGCATGTCATAGTAAGAACAATAAATGCACAGAACAAAGAGAGGGAACTGAAAACTGCACAAGAAAAACAAGTTACATATGAAGAAAAACCCATCAAAATTATAGCTGACTTTCAATTGCAAACTATAAAAACCAGACAGCCTAGTGCAGTGTATTCCAAGTTCTAAATGTCCATAGGTGCCAACACAGAACATTTTACCTGGCAAAACTATCTGTCATAGTTGAAGGAAAAAAATTTCCATGCAAATAGGATAAAAAAACTGGATCTCTGTATGTGGTGAATGAAACTAGAACTGTATCTAGCACTGTGCACAAAAGTCATTTCCAAATGGATCAAAGACCTCAATGTAAAACTTGAATGCTAAAACTGTTAGAAGAAAACATAGGCCATACCCTACAAGATGTAATTGCAGGAAGGACTTTCTAAACTAAACTTCAGTTGCTCAGGAATTAATATCAACCATTGATGAGTGAGATCTCTTTCAACTAAAAGTTTCTGTACAGAAAAGGAAACAACAAACTGAGTGAAGAGGAAGCCTGCAAAATGGGAGAAAGTCTATGAGCTACACATCTGATAGAGAATTAATATCCAGAGTATACAAAGACCCCAAAAAACAAAAAATTAAGAAAACAATGACCCAATTAAAAATGAGATATGTATTTGAACAGAGATTTCTAAAAAAATGGATAAGAAATATCTTTAAAAAATCTTCAATACCCTTAGTAATTAGGGAAATGCAAGTTAAAACTACTTTAAGATTCCATATCACCCCAGTCAGAATGGCTAAGGTCAAGAAAACATGTCACCATATAGTAGCAAGGATGTGGGAGAGAAAAATCCTCATTCACTGCTGATACGACTAGAAAGTGGTACAACCATTATGGAAAGCAGTGTGGAGAACTCTTAAAAACTAAATACAGATCTACCATATGATCCAACTATACCACTCCTGGACCCAATACCCAAAGGACTCAATACAGAGATAATTGCTCAGCCATGTTTGTTGCTGATATTTTCACAATAGCTAGGAAATGGAAACAACCTAAATGTTTCTCAACTAATGAATGGATAATGAAAATGTGGTACATTTACACAATGGAGTTCCATACAGAAGTAAAGAAAGGTGAAGTCATGAAATTTATAGGTCAATGAATGGGACTAAGTGAAGTAACACAGACTCAGAAAAACAAGCAATGTATGTTCTTTCTCATTTGTGGATCCTAGGTCCAAATCCTTAGATATAAGCATACCTCTGCCCACTCATCAAAGAAGCTCCTTTTTGTAATAGATGTAGACTATTATAAAGTTAAATTTCTACAGCTGCTCAAAGCAGAGAATAAGTGTCTGTGAAGTGCCCAACCCTAAGTGACACATCTACAATGCAAACTCTACACCTAAGGCTTAGCGAACATAGTATAGCAGAGGGCAGAGAGAATAGTAATGCACTTCTCAACTGTCATTAGAGAAGCTTCCTCATGCAACAGGTGACGATTAACCCAGAAAGCCACAACAAAACAAAACACAGAGAATAAGAGACTGCAGAATGCTTATTCCCGAATAAGACACCTATGTAAAACAGCTGGGCCCCCAGTTCTGTAGAAGAGAGAGTGGAAAGATTGTAAGAGCCAAGGGTGGTGGATGACCACAAAGAAACAGAGTTTTCTAGACAGCCAGAAGTTACTCATTTGAACTCACAGTAATAGTAACAGCATGCACAAGACCCATGCAAACTCAAACAGACAAAATCTAAGCATAGAAGTGGGTAAGTGTGTAAGAAGTCCCAACCTTAACTAAAGAACTATTGGTAACTGATAACTGTTGGGAGAGGGAGAACTGGGTTTTTTTAAAATACTTTTATTGATTATTTGTGTATTTCATATATTATCTTTCAGTCCAATTTAGACACATTCCCCTCTCCCTGCTCCCCACCCCATCCCAATTTATTAAAAATGCTAAATAGGTTAACCAAGTTCCAATGGAAGGACATTTGGGAACACAAATCTGACTCTGTAGACCATAGTATATATGAGAGTACATGAAATCCTGTGGGGGTATAAGAGAGGGTACATATAGAGGATGGGGTTAAATATGATCAAAACATATGAAATTTACAAAAAATCAATTAAAAATCAGAGCAATCTCAAACAGCCTAATAATGTTCTTTAAGGCACTTGTAAAACAAGGACAAATATGCATCTTTCAGGAGGCAGAGACAGGTGGATCTCTGTCAGCTTCAGGCCAGCTTGATCTACATAGTGAGTTCCAGGAGAGACACAATTACTTACACACACACACACACACACACACTCACTCACACTCAAACAGGGGAGGGAAATAAACCTCACATTCATAGACAATAACTAAAATCAGTGCATAAATTAATGAAATACAAACAAAATAAACAAAAAATCTAATAAAAGAATAAAACAGAGTTGGTTCTTTCAAAAGATAAACCTTTAGCCAAATTGACCAAAAGGCAGAGAGAAGACTGAAATTAATCAAATTAATGATACAAAAGAAGACACTGCAGCAAAAAATCACGAGGACATAACATTAAAAATTTATACTAGAGTAAAATGGAAAAATCCAAAATAAATGGATGAATTTCCAGATTCATTTGAAATACCAAAGTTAAACCAAGATGAAATAAATAATTTAAACAGACCTATAATAAGCAATGAAATTGAAGTAGTAAATTAAAATTCTCCTCATACATTTAACCCCCCCCCCCAAACAAAGTATAGGTCTATATGGATTCAGTGCAGGTTTCAATTAAACCTTCACAGAAGAGCTAGCACCAATACTTCTCAAATTATTCTATAAAATAGAAAATGAAAGAATGCTTCCAGACTATTTTTATGCAGCCAGTTTTATTTGATTCTAAAACCAAGACACAACACCAACCCTCCCCCCACCAAAAAATATAGGTTAATCTCTTTTATTAAAATACACAAATAAACCTCAGAAAAATAGTTGAAAATAATTCAAGGACATATCCAAAAGAATCATTCATGATGATCAAGTTAGCTTCATTCTGGACATGCAGGGATTCTTCCACATACTTGGGTTAATAAACATATTTCATCACAAAAATTGTCTCAAGGACAGAAGCCATGTTCATCTCAATATATATAGAAAGGCCAATGATGAAATCCAACATCCTTTCATGATAAACACCCTGGAGATACTCTGGATAGAGGGAAACTATCTCTATTTAATAAAGGTTCTCTATGACAAACTTAGAGCTACCATCATGTTAAACAGGGAAATAAATGAAGCATTCCCACTAAGATCAGGAATTAGACAAGGGTGCACATTCTCCACTCCATTATAGGGCTTAGAGTCTTAGAGTTATAAGACAGGGAATGAAATATAAAGGATACAAATAAGAAAGGAAGAAGTCAATGTATCCTTATTTGAAGATGATGTGGTTCTATACACAGAGACCTTAAAGAGTCCACCAGGAAACTCCTAGAGCTGAGAAACATTTTCAGCAAAGTGCCCTGTTTCAAGATCAACATACAAAACCCAGTAGCCTTTCCAGACACAAATGACAAGAATGCTGAGATATTGAGAAAGAAATCAAGGAAATAATCTCATTCACAATAGCTTAAAAAGAAAAGGTACCTTGCAATGGACCTAGCCAAAGAAACACAAGACTTACACACTGAAAACTTTAAAACACTGAAGAAAAAATCAAGGAGAACACTTGAAGATAGAAAGACTTCACGTGTTCATAGACTGGTAGAGTTAACTGCGTGAAAATGGCCATCCTATCAAAAGCAATCTACAAATTGAATGTAATCCTAATCAAACTGCCAACTTAATTGTTTATAGTAATATTAAAAAATAATCTTAAGGGGCTGGAGAGATGGCTCAGTGGTAAAGAGCACTGGCTGTTCTTGAAGAAGACCCAGGTTCAAATCCCAGCACCCATATGGTGGCTAACAACCATTCGTAACTCCAGTTCCAGTGGATCCAACTTCTTCTGATCTCCGTGGGCATTGTACACATGTGGTGTACTTACATACATGCAAGTAATATACTCATACATATAAAATAATAAAATAATAAAACAATAGAAATTAATAATAATAATTTTAAAATTCATATGGAACCATAGAAGAGCTCAATAACCAAAGCAATTCTGAACAACAAGAAGACTGCTGGAGATATCACCATAGCCAATTTCAAGTTTCAGACTCATAGTTAATAGAAACTGTATATTGGCATAAAAATAAACACATAGACACATTGATCAATGGAATAGGATAGAGGAACCAGATATAAGTCTGCAAACTACAGCCATCTTATTTTTGACAAAGAAGCTTAAAATATTGGAGAAAATGACACCCTAGTCAACAAAAGGTGCTGCGAAAATTAATATATATATATATATATATGTATATATATGCAGAAGAATGAAGGTTGATCCTTATCTCTCACCATGCATGAAGATCAATTCCATGTGGCCCACAGACCTTGTTTATAGTGAACCTCTGAAACCACTAGAAAGAAGCTTTCTATCTTCAAGTATGGAGCACAGGTATAGATATAAAAATGGGTAAGGACTTTCCAAAGATTTGATTCCAGTCACTTAGGAAATAAGGCCAGCGATTGACAAGCGGGACCTTGTGAAATTAAAAATATTTACTGCAAAAAAACACAAAACACTGTTAACTGAATGTAGAAGCAGTCTACAGAATGGGAGGAAATCGTTGGCATCTGACAGAAGGTTAGTGTCTAAAATGTACAAAGAGCTTTAAAAAGAACTAAAATAAAGATCAAGGAAACAAATAATCTGATTACAGAATGATCCATACAACTGAACATAAAGTACTCAGAAAAGAAGCCACAAATGTCTGTTAATACTTTCAAAAGTGTTTAACATCCTTAGCCAGGAGGGGAATGCAAATGAAAGCTACTTTGAGATTTCATCTTAGTCCTGTCAGAAGGTCTATTATCAAGAAAACAGCTGGGCGTGGTGGCACACACTTTTAATTCTAGCACTCGGGAGGCGGAGGCACAGGCAGGCGGATCTTTGTGAGTTCAAGTCCAGCCTGGTCTACAGAGGTGAATGCAAGACCAGCCTGATCTACAAAGTGAGACCCTGTCTGAAAAAGACCTAAAAAAAACAAACAACAACAAAAAAAAAAACAGAAGAAAACAAATTACTACAAATTCTGGTGAGGATGAGGGGAAAGGGGCAACATTTAAATATTGGAATTCCTCTCAGCTATTTTTGTCTCTTTCTCTGATCAACCTATAACCTTACCCTCTCTTCCCCCCCATGTATGTATGTGTGCATATACATTCCAAATTATAGCTTTACATCCAAGACCTTGTTCTCAGTATTCAAAAGAACTGATCCTGTCAAAGGAATATAAGCTCACCAGAATATATATGAATGAATATCTGAATTATATAGTAACTAATAAAAGAGGAGAACACTATGGTACTTGATCCAGAAGAACAATTAATGGAACAAAGGTTTTATGTAGGCATTAGAACTATTTTTAAAGAAATAAAAGGAAGATATTAGAAATATAAAGCAGAGATAAGTGATAAAGCTAGACTACCAGTTAAAATGGTCAAGGAGGACATAATAAAGTTTACTTTCCATGAAATCAATGAGAAATTCAGAAAAATTACCAGAGTTAAACTTTGGAAATTAACAACAACTGGGAATAAAGATGATAGTTAAAACTTAGGGGAAAATAGAGCTTTCCACTATTTTAACTCGTTATTGTCTTATCCTGATTTTCCATCCAATGGAAGCCTTGAAAAATAACAGCCTGTGTTTCTTTGTAGTGCCAAATGGGGCAGCCAAGCACTGGTGTTCATTAAAACACTCATTTTAAAGGAGAGGTTGTTATTTTATCTGTGTAGTGGTTCCTAGGGAAGACTTCAGTTGAAAGGCTTCTGTTTATCTGACCTTACTGGAACTCACCTGTGCTTCTCCCATATGGCTGTTTATTGGAAGTTTAATGGCTTCCTGGGGTGAAATACAGTAATTGTGGCAAACAATGAACTAATGGTAAAGAATAGAAGGGAAAGTGGAGGTATATATGCCCACAGGAGCTTGGAAATGTTCTTATATTTTAGGTAATCCTGAACCATGGATGCTGGTGTAGGGCTGTGTTCATGACTAAGGAAGGTCTGAGAAATCTCTTAGCTCTTACTGACCTTGAAACCCAGAAAAAAACTAGAAGTGAAAGCTAAGGCAGAGTTATAACTTGCCTGAATATTGAATATGTGCCCTAACTTACACCGTGTGTCCATTGCTTCCTTATCTTGCCATTGATGATACAAGGAATCACTCAAGCATTCTGTAGATGACTAAATACACAATACCTGACACTGGACAGTTGAGATTGATGGATACTTTTTGGTAGAATACCCACAATCTGAGAGAGCAGAACACTACACACCAAACAGGGCATTACCACGGTCACAATTCACGGAGATTGTGAATTGCTTAACCCCAAGTGACACATCCACAATGGACCCTCTATACCTAACACATCTCCCAACTCTCATCAATGAGGCTCCTTTGTGCAACTAAGGGTCAAGGACACAAAGGGACGCAAATGGCCAAAGTGCAGAGAATAAGAGTCCTCGGACAGGACTCCTATATTAAACTTTACACACCCAGGGCTTAGGGTCTATTGTGGAAGAGGGGGCAGAAAGATTGTAAAAGCCAGAGAGGAGGTGCACAACCATATGAAAATAGAGTATTACAGGTTCCTGAGACCTTGCTCATATCAACTTAAAGCAATGGTGTCAGCATGCACAAGATCCATGCAAACTCCAGCAGACAGAAACTCAAGTATAACTATGAAGTGGGCAGCAGGGCCCAATCTTAGCTGAAGAACTCTTGGCAGCTGATTACTGCTGGGTGAGGAACAGCTGATATTCTCAAAGGGAGGGACTCTAGATAGGCTGACTAGACCCCAGATGAGGTACTTTCACTGATGGATGACTGTGGACAGTAGCTTGACACAATAGGCCTTACCACAAATGACAGAGTACACGAAATTGTGTGCATGCGTGTGTGTGTGTGGGGGGGGGCTATTGGAAGGGTCCCGATGGGGAAGGGAGTATAAAGATGATTAAGATGTTCCGTGTCAAATACACAAAATTTACACAAAAATAGCAGTCACAGTGGAGACCAGGGTAAGCCAGCAGGGACTGCAGAATCAGGCTTTGGAGTTTCTAGAAGGGAGAGTGGCCTGGCTCTTGTGGGAGTATGTGAATGTTTTGTTTGTTTTACTTTTTGTTTTGTTTCTTGGCTTGTTTTGATTTTAGTAATTGCTGAATTATTACTGACAGGGATCTGAGTCCTATTTCCTATTGTAAGCAGGCTTTGGACCTTCTCATGTTGAGGATGGTTGTTTGGTAAGAGACCAAATGTAGGAAGGGGAATCTGCCCTTAGGCCATCTGAGGTTCTCTCAGCTTCTTCCATATGTCAAGATACATATTGGACTTTATTTTTAGGCTCTGTACCAGAGTTGGCCAAAAGCTGGAGGATTTATTGGCTCCCAGAATCTAATGAAATCTCTATCCAACTATTAGCTCAATATTAAGCTAAGCAAACTTGGGCTGCCGTGGCAGTAGATGACAGGCAGAGATATGAGAGAGCCAGCGGGAATTCCCTTGAAATAAGCAGGCAACAAGGAATAGCTGCAAAAAGTCACCTCTGCAGGTGTACAAATGCGATTTTAGGAGTTTCTACATCATATTATTTGAAATTTCCATTTTTAAGCAAAAATTATAAGATGCAAAGAAATAAAATATAACTTTACTAAAATCTGCTTTGAGCTGTGTCACTGGTGATACAGCTTTCATAATGAGTCTCCTACCAACCCGCCATCCTCATTATGAGACCAGGTCCGAAGCCTGCTTACAGTCAGAACTAGAACTCCGTTACCTATCAGTAATCATTCAGTTATTACTAAAAAACCCATTCACATTCTCCCATGTGAGCTAGGACACTTTGCCCTCTAGTAACTGTTTCTCCAGTCCTTTCCAATCACAGTGTGCATGGTTTTATTCCATGATGATTACGTTGCTTTGGCAAAGTTCTAAAATAATGAGGCCAGTTAATCATGGGCTGAAGCTCCCCAAAACAGTGAGTGAAAAACCAACCCTTTCTATACTGATTTAACTTGGGCCTTTATTTTAGTCATATTTGAATAACACACAGTGGAAGAAAACACACCATCCCTCTAGTGTGTATCAATAAAAGTAAAAAGTGAGAGGAACAACTTCCTTACATCCTGATTAACAAATGAACCAGAGATAAGAAGGAAGATATGATATTGAAAATAGCATCAGGGATTTACTGAAGGCAGAATAAAGCATCTCTAAGTTTACCTTTGGAGAGGCCAAAGTAATTTGGGGGCCTTTTCTAATAACAGATCTAAGAAAGGACATAGAACAGGAGAATGTCTTTGAGGAAGAGGATTGTTTTGTGACCTAAGTATAGTATGAACTTATTGTGTTGGGGTAAGTGGCTGTAGTGAATCTCACATTCTTTTGGAATTGCATGCAGATGAGATTAGGCACATTCAGGGTGGTATGTTTTCTATATAGCGGTAAAGAAAGAAGACATTATAACTTTGCAGGTAAATGGATGGAGCTAGAAACCATTATGCTAAATAAGTAACAGAGTCCCAGAAAAACAAATGAAGAATGGTATTCCTCATTTGTGGATGCTAATACCAAATCCCTACTTGTAAGACAAACTGAGCAACATTAATGTTATCATTCTTTTTATCTAAAAACAACTGTACTGTTAAAATATGAGTCTGAGCTGGGTGTGGTGGCTCATGCCTTTAGTCCCAGCACTTGGGAGGCAGAGGCAAGTAGATCTCTGTGAGTTGAAGGCCAGCCTGGTTTACATAGTGAGTTCCAGGACAGCTGGAGCTACAGGAAGACTCTGTCTCAAAAAGATTAAAAAAAAAGTAAATTCCTTAATGGGCTCTAGAATTAACCTACCACTTATTTTCAGACTTTCTAATTTTGGTATATGGGTGGAGGGTATGTATGCGCATCTTAGAGTAATATAAAATTAAAGGTAAAATGTGAATTCCTAAACGTGTTTTGGAATTAACATATAGTTTATTTTCAGACTTCATAATTTTGATATATGTGTGACACTATACATATATGTATATTTTGGAGCAATACAAATCAGAGGGAACAACAAGAAGAAAAGGACTGTGTCCAAGAGCTCACTGAAACAGTAAAGTTCTGCCCCAAATAGTAAACCTCTGCATAGAAAAACTTTTTTAAAAAGACTGAGAAAAAGATTCAAGACATGTATGGCAGAATGCATGAGCTTGGGTGGGGTGGGAGCATGGAAGGGGGAATGAGTCTAAACTGGATTGAAAAATGTTGTATGAAATGCACAAAAACTTCAGTAAAAATGTTTAAAAAGAAATTGCATGCAGAGATGTGTATTTATCTCATCTGTAGGTTTCTGAACATGTATGCTGAAGTGTAGCATGTCAACAGGGCTTTTGAGACGTGTACATATGTCTAGCATGGGCAGTCCTATCTCAAAGGCAAGGTGGAAGAGAATCCTAATACTTGCTCTGAATGATAGAATATGGTGGTGGAAGGGGAGTGAGGCTTGATGGCTGCTTACCTGAATGATGAGGCCCCTGAAATAAAACGGATTATAGTATGTACTGGTAATGTGGACTAATAATTGTCTCTCTGGCAGAATTGAGAGGCTACTAAAGAATACCAAAGACAGAGATGATCTAGTTGAAGGACAAATTTAGTTCCAGGACAATACTATAAACATCAAGGACCACAGACAATGTGATACTTAATCTTGATTGAAAATTTTATAGGATTTAGAAATACCATGGAGATGCACCTCTGGGTGTATCTATGAGGGTATTTCAAGAACCATCTAACTGAAGAGGGAATAAATACCCACCATAAATGTGGTGCACCATTCCACAGGAGTCCTGGGCTGAAGAGGAAGGAGAAACCAAGTTACCACTAGTATCCATCACTTTCTGGCAGTGGATGCAATGTAAGCAGCTGCGTCCATTTCTGCTGCCACGCCTTCCCTGCCATGATGGACTATACTTCCAGTTGTAAGCTGAAATAACCTCTCCTTTCCACTCTCAAGTTTATTATTGTCAGGAATTTTGTGACAACAATGAGAAAAAATCATAAGAGAATTTGGTACTGAAAATGGGGTGATTGTTTTGATTAACCTGACTTTGTGTTTTACAGGCCTTAGAAAGTGGTTTACAGAAGGTGTTACATAGATGAGTTTGGTACTTTGGACTAGAAAAACCCTGCGTTGCTGTAAGATGAATGGATAATGCTGGTAGGAGTTTGGAAGGACAGAATGCTGAGAGGAATGAGACTTGGGAGAACTGAGAACTCTCATGCTTTTTAGAAGGGAACAAGAACTCTATCAGGAACTGGGCTAGGGGCCATTTGTATTACATTCTAGAAAAGAATCTAATGAATTCTCTTCAAGTCCTGAGAACCCCAGTTATATTCATTTCAAAGGAGACTAATTAATTTGTTTAATGGAGAAAATTTCAAGAGAGGATAGCGTTCAAGTCATGGAATGTTTACTGATCATTGCACTTATCCAGGTCTGTAGTGAGAGAGTAGTAAGTGGAGCAACGAGATATGAAAAATGTGCAACTTGCCTAGAAAAGGAGCATGAGAGAGTTTCAAGTTTCAGACAAGATGTGTACAGAGAAGGCAGCTATAACTGTTAAAGAGATTAGCAGTTCTAAGAAGGAGCATCTTGATCTGCACTAAGACAATTAAAAAGAAGCCTTAATGTCAAGATCCATCAAAGCCTGTAATTTTGAAAATGAAAATTTATTTCAAAAGAGGACCTAAACCAAGAATATTGATGAATGACTTCTATGCTCAAAAACTTCCCAGGGACACATCTCCTCAGGATCAACACACAAAGGCTGACAAAACTGTGGGAAAAAGGATCCAGGCCACATCTCAAGCTGAAATCAGAACTGTGAAGTGTCACTCACATGGCACCGATTTTACAGTTATGAGAGATGAAAGAGTTAAGTGTCATAGAGGCTTGCACTAAAATCTGTATGAGCTGGTGAAGGAAGGCAATATGTGTCAAGGTCAAATTTTCTGAAAGGAATCCTTAAGATACCATTGTGTGAATCTGGGTAGGAAAAGCCCAAGTTGCAATTAAGACACAAGAATGTTGGAGATGCCAGGGCTTTGAAATCAGTAGAGCCAGGCTAAGAAAGAGACTGTGCATGCTGTGGGCAGCTGAGCTGAAGGGGCAGGGCTATCCAAGCTCTTTGGTCTCAGGTGATTCCATCATGAGCCTTAGATGGCCAGACATGGAGCATCAGGGTTTGGTGTTTTCCCTGTTGGGCTTTGGTCTTGGTCTGGTCCATTTCATCCTTGATTGATAGCGCTTTCCTCCCTTTTGGAATGAGGATGATTGTCAATGTACATTGGAACCATGTATACACTTTTTTTGTCTTACAAGAGCTCACAATTTAAAGATTGCCTTGACTCTAAGAAGAGACTTGAACTTCGGACTTTGAAACAGTGTTGGGACTATGGAAACTTTAGAAGTTGAAAAAATTCATTTTTGCATGATGAGATAATTATGATCCTCAGGGAGGCCAAAGGTGGAGGGTTCAGATTTAAAAATGCCATGTTTGAGTATCCAGTTGAGAAAGGGTGGACTTGTGATAGTAAATCTTGATTGCTAACTTGAAGAGCTTTAGAATTACCATGGAAAGACACCTCTGGGAATATCTATGAGGGTACTTCCAGAAAAGTTTAACTGAAGAGTGAAGACATACCTTAATTGTGGGCAGAAGCATTTGACAGAGGTCCTGAGCTGAATAAAGAGGAGAAAGCAAGCAGGACACTGGCATCCATTGCTCTCTGCTTCCAACAACAAACACAATATGATTAGTCACTTTGTATTCCTCCCACCATGCCTTCCCTGACATGCCATCACTTCAACTGTGAGCCAGAATAAGTCTTCATCCCCTAAGCTGCTTTTTTAGCAAGTATTTTTGTCACAGTAATAAAAGCAGTAACTAATATAGACATTATAAAGATAGTAAGATTGAGGAATGGCAGCCTCTGTCCACTGAGACAGCCACATAGTCTTCTCTTTCTCTCCTCCTTTATGTCTTTCCTCATGAACAGGGTAGATCATATAGACAGTCCCTGAAGGCTGGGCTCTGACCTTTAGGACAGGAAACTGAGCACTAGAAATAAAGAGACAAAAGGAAGAGAGATGAGAAAAGCGACCGTCTTAGCATGAACCATAGTCACATGGTGACTGTAAGAATATTTGCACTTGACAGAACTTTCTTGAATGAGATAGATTATAATAAGTGGAGGAGATTATAGAAATCATTGGACTGGGATAAAATTTAAATAGCAATACAATAAAAAGATAATTGAAAGATGTGCCTTAGGCAGACTGGGTGTACAAGGGCAAGAAAAGTTCAAGCAATTTGAGATTAGAACATCCTTTATGTGACACCTAACTGAGCTGACAACTCCAGATTCAAGCAACTACTTCATGACTAGGCACTAGCAATAGAGTACTGAAAAACCTTAATAAAAGACCCTAAATAGCCAAAGCAGCCCTGAGCAAAAAGTGAAATACAGGGGAGATTACTATATCAGACTTCAAACTATATTACAAGGCTATAGTTATAAAAATAGCCTGGTACTGGCACACAAACAGACCTGTAGACCAATGGAACAAATTTGAAGATCCAAACTTGAGCACATACAATTTCAGCCACTTCATATTTGACAAAGGGGCCAAAAAAGACTCAATGGAGGAAAGACAGCATCTTTAGCAAAAGGTGCTCACAAAACTGGATCGCCATTTATAGAAGATCAAAATTAAACTCCTACCTCTCATCCTGTACAAAAATCAACTCCAAGTGGATCAAAGACCTCAATGTGAAACCCAAAACGCTGAAGGTGATAGAGGAAAATGTTGGCAGTAACCTACAAGACATAGGTGTAGGAAAAGACTTTCTAAATCGGACAGCAGCTGCACAGGAAATAAGGTCAACAATTGACAAGTGGAACCTCATTAAACTCAAAAGCTTCTGTACAGTAAAAGAAGCAATCAATGAAGTGAAGAGAAAACCCAAAGAGTAGAAGGAAACCTTCATCAGTGATACATCTGACAGAGCATTAACGTCTAGAATATATAAACTACTCAAAAAAACAAAGAAGTAAGAAAACGAATGA
>VZQC01006909.1:79283-101591 GCA_009823505.1 Rhizomys pruinosus
TAAAAAAATAAAAATAAAAAATCCACACCACAGCACTCTTCTTTCCAACTGAACCAAAGCATAGGCCTTGTTCTTCCTTCCACCCACAACCCTGGATAATACAAAAACAACAATAGAAAAAAACACCATACATAAATAAACAAATATATAACTAACACAAGACATTTTAATTTATTCTTTTTTATTTATTATTTTCATTTAGTATTCTTCAATAAAAAAGAAAATAACAACCTAACAATAAAGAAACAGGAAAAATAAAGAAATAAGTAAATAAAAATTAAATAGAAAATGAATGAAAGAATAAATGAATAAATAATAATTTTTAATTTAATTTTATTTATTTTTGTATGTGGATGAGTATGCTGTCTGCATGTAGGTTTGTGCACCCGTGTCGTGCAATGCCGCGGAGGTCAGAAGAGGGTGTCGGATTCCCCTGGAACTGGAGTTCTCCTGGAGTTGGAGTTTCAGACGGTTCTCAGCCGCCATGTGGGTGCTGGGGATCGAACCCGGGTCCTCTGTAAGAGCGGTCAGCGCTCTCAACCGCTAGGCCATCTCTCCAGCCCCTCATGGAGTAGCTTTCTAATGGCCATCAAACTAGTGGTTATGTACAGAGGATTATCCAAGCTGGGCAGCCTGTTGCTTACTCTCTAGAGTGATCCACTAAATGGCACTGTACATATTGATAACTAGGTTCCATTGCTATGATACCAACAGTCACAAGTAGCTAGGGTGACTGAACAATTAAATTTTAAATTGTAGTTAACTTATTTGAATTTAAGTATCCATCTTTGTTAGTGGCTATTATATTGGGCAGAGTATTTCTTGAGTTTTGGTAAAAGTGCACCATCAACTTTCATTTAAAACCTTCTTAGCTCCTTAAGAATCAAAAAACAATCTACATGATAATTTCATGGATACTTGAAAAATAAAGTGCAGTCTCTCTTTTCAGGGCAAGTTGTTTGAGAAACAACAAAGTTTTCTAGTATTTATGTTATTTAATCCATTAACTTTGTTACTGATCATATTCAACCATTTGACCTGGCTTGGACTGAGAGGAATAAACTAAAACTTCTACTCATGAGCTTCTGCCAGTATGTCAGTTTACAAAATCTATTAATTTTTTCTTTCTGCCTTTTCACCAACTTCTGCTAATTTGGAAATGAGGGTTATAGGAGACTATCTCATTTACCATTTCACATACTATATGAAATATTAAACAAAGTAATGTTTCCCTATCTCCTTCCAAACCACTCTGTGGCTTTGGAACTTCAAGGGATTATTAGATTTTTATGGTAAATACAGCTCCTTACAGACAAAATCATGGCAGTTATCTATAGCTTCCTGAACATATTTAATTTTCTCATATATATGTGGATCTGACTGAAGTAGCATTGGAAATAAGTATTTGGTGGAGTTGTTCAGTGATTTGTTGATGTCTGGCTAACATCTCTGCGAATTGCTTGCCCTTTTCTTCATACTTGTCTGTCATTTAATGGTCAGAAGACAGCTACTGAATTCCAGATATCATGTTCATATGGTTACCCAAAGAAGGGAGGTATGGGGCAGGTGGAAAGACTTTGTAGACTATAACCATTGCTTTTCTTAAGAATGTATAATCGTGTCCAGAAAAATTGTGCATGTGTCATTTGTCATAAATGTGTCTGTAATATGGATACCCCGAGCTTTCAAGGAAAAGGGGAAGCAGGCATTTAGCCTGACAAGTGCCACTTCAGACAGAAAAAATCCAAGCTTACTGAACAAAGAACAAGGGGGAAATGGATATTGGATAAGTGACTAACAGTATTTAACACAGTAGGGATCTGAGTTGCCTTTCTCTATGTAGGGAATCAATTTTCCCAGAAGAGAGAAAGCAATTACTGATTTTACCAACAATCTTTAAATCACAGATCTTCCAGTCTGTGGAACTGGGATGAAATAAATGCTAGTGACAGAGCTGGCTATCCTCAGAATCAGGTTTTTGTTTCATTGAATTGTTTCATTGAATAGTGTTAGTGGATTGAGCTCATTTCAGTACCAGTATTCTCTCTACCCTAATAAGAGTATTGTCTCAGGAGGCTCCTCGGGTACTCATGCAAATTCATTTCTGTCAAAGCCTACCATCAATCTGACACAAACACTTCAACATCACTGGATTCCAATGCCAAGTTTTCAGGTGATGAATAAAGCAGAAGGAGTGATTTTACATGAATATAGACAGCGGAAAGAGTCAAGAAATAAAACAAACAAAAAAAAAACAGGCCTTTATCATATTTGTATGATGAAGAGATTTCTTGATAGAGCCTTGTCAATCCATGATAAAGACTGAAGATAATATCCTGGATTAAATAAGAAGCTAAAGATTATTGGCTCACACAAAGAAGATGCTTGGTCTATGAACGTCAGTACTGAAATCTCCCATGGGCAGAGTAGCTCAGATGTGTTCAGATACTTTCTTGCTAAGTTTAATATGTAACTTATCACCTTCAGTGTGCTTGATGCATTTTTCCATAAGTACCTTCTATACATTGCATTTCAAGGGGAAAAATCTAATTCTGTATATCAGTTTCATTTTCTGTTGTTTTAATTTAAAAAAAAAACAGACAAAAGCAACTTAAAGGAGCAAAAGTTTATTTTGCTCACAATTCTAGGTTATATCTATCATCTATCATCACAGGAGGTGAATTCACCAAGCACTTGAAGCAGCTACTCAATTATGCCACAGTCAAGAGCAAAGAGCCATGCAGTTATCCATACATGCTAATTAGTGCTCAGCTCGCTTTCTGCACTCTTAGTCCAGCAGTCCCTACCTGAGGAATAGCACAACTCACCCTAAGCAGGTCTTCCCACCCAGATAAAGCAATCAAGACAATCTCCCACAGAAAATACCTACAGGTCAGCCTATTCCAGATAATCCCTCAGTGAACCTCCCTTCCCAGGTGATTTAGATTGTATGGAGTTGACAATTAAAGCTATCAGTCTTGTTCTAACTGCACAGGCTTTCAGGGTTCTCTGATATATAAATATCCTTCCCATGTGCTTCCACTTCTCTTTGCTACTCTTATGGCTTTAAGTAGAACTTCATTATCTCTGTGTTATGTAAATACTGGAACTATCTGTGTCTTTTAAAGAACACACTGGAGAATCTGTATCTTGGAAATAATTATTTTTGATAGACTGCTTCCAGAAAGTTATTTGATTCTGTATATCCAATGGTATGAAGGGCTAAGTGAGTGGGGAGATGAGTTAGGACATATTTTAGGAATCTAGATGAGACCTCGTGGCTACCTGGTTTAATTGGTGCTGATGAGCACAACCCCAAACTGGGAATAATGTGAGACATTTTGAAAGTAAAATAGAATTTAGTGATGGTTTTGGTTAATGAGTAAGCTTGATTTCTACAGGTATAGGTCTGTCACAGAGAACTTCTTCCCAGGGGTACCCACACATGTAACGTCCCATCCTGCCTCTGTCTTCAGTTCCCTGGTTACTAGGCAAAGTAATGAGCGGACTCTCCAATCTTAGTTTTGAGAAGACTAGAAGGTTTATTAAGCTTGCCTTTAAAAAAATGAATGGAGACATCCCTTACATGACTAGCAGTGATTCTCCTTTCCTAACAGGGCCACCCAGAGACTGATATGAATTCCATGTTCTCTGCCCAAGATGACAAGATGGTGAAAGACCTCCAGCCCCATTTGGCAGGCTTTTTATATGCCCCTGGCCCCAATGTGGTGCCAGCGGTGTCCCAGAGTTTCATCAGTTCTTGGGAGGATCGTGGGAGGGGACACTGTCCATCTTTGCCATTCACAGTTTGTCCAATGATAAATCCATTTCAAAGAAGATATACTTTATTGCACAAGGCCAAAAGAAAAATCCAGGTGATAATATTTGTTGAGAAAATGAAATGGGGGTAGAGAAGTCACATGTCCAGCATTGTATAGTGGCCAACCGTTTAAATCTCTCATCTTTTGATGTGGGTAGGTCTGAGTTTTCACATAGGAGAACTGAAGTAGAGACTCTCAGAGACAAAGGACATGATATAAAAGTGGGGGCATAGTCAAAAGGGCCAAATGTATTTGAAGAAATGTAAGGGTCCAGAAGAAAGAAAGAGGTTGGTGGATGAGGATGAGTGTTGGAAGTAAGTGAATATGGACAAAGTACAAAGGGCTCTGAGTGATATGGGCATGAGTGGGAACTAGATCTCATTTGATGCGGTTATAAGGGATGTATGGAAAAGCTGGGGTGAGGCTGGACTGATGGAGCAGCAAGAGCACTGGCTGCTCTTTCAGAGGACCCCAGTTCGGTTCCTAGAACCTACATGGTGGCTAACATCTGTCTGTAACAGGAGATTCAATGCCCTCTTCTGGCATCACCAGCATTGTACAACACAGGTGCACTTACATGCATGAAGGCAATACACTCATAGACATATGATAAAAATAAATAAATTAAAAATATTAAAGACCTTGGGCTTCTTTAAGGGAAGAGGTCATTGCTTTTAATACTTGGAATATTCCTGCTTTTATGAATTTTCAGGTAGAGCCTGAATTCATTAAGATTCTAGCTTTAACATAGTTCATCAAATTTTATCACCTCGAGCATATGCAGAAACCAAACTCAAACAAAAGCTATTTGGAAAGGAAGAAGGGATGATTAGGGGCACTGAGAAAATGGATTTGACCAGTAAGTTCTACAGTGGATTTTGTGGAAAACACAGTTGAGCAGGTAGGTTGGATATGGATCCCAAAGAACCTCAGAAATAATGCAAAGTAGGAGTCATATTAAGCAGATATCTTTGTAAATTCTCTTTTCTACTGAAATTATAATTTGGATAATTATTAATGTGATAAAAATGTTCAGAGTTTCATTAAGAGGGAAACACTCTTAATATTTTAGTGTATTTTTCCTGTCTTTTAAAAATGTTTTATTTGTGGGGCTGGAGAAATGGCTCAGTGGAAAAGACCACTGACTGCTCTTGCAGATGACCCGGGTTCAATTCTCAGCACCCTCATTGCTGCAAAGAACTCTCCTTAACTCCTGTTCCAGAGGAATCTGATGCCCTCTTCTGACCTCCAAAGCATTGCATGACATGGGTACATGTCATGGATATGTGTGGATAAACATAATAATATCATTAATAATTATAAGTGTATTAGGCAACCATTTTACAATTTAAAGTGGTTCTGGAAGCACTTTTATTCTAAGTATTTTCTTTTTTAAAATTTTTTATTTACTTATTTTCTATGTTTATGAATGTACTGTCTGCATGTAGGTCTGTGCACCCATCTCGTGCAATGCCGCGGAGGTCAGAAGAGGGCGTTGGATTCCCCTGCAACTGGAGTTCTCCTGGAATTGAAGTTACAGACGGTTTTCAGCCGCCATGTGGGTGCTGGGGATCGAAACTGGGTCCTCTTCAAGAGCAGTCGGTGCTCTTAACTGCTAGACTATCTCTCCAGCCCCTCTAAGTATTTTCTCCAAAACAAATTTTCTCATCAGCATGGTAGTTGATCGCCCTATGTACCATGATGCCTTTAAACATTTCCTCCAGACTCTGTTATTCTCCAGTTCCTCTAAGAGATTTCATTATTTGCTACCACTTTAATATTGTCTATTACCATTAATGTTCATGTACTACATCCATAAGTCAGCCAAATTTTCAGAATTAGAATTACTGACTAAAAGTAATGGGCGGTTTTAGAGTTATTGTTATCATTGCCAAATAGCCTTTAAGGCTCAGTCTCTTTTCCACTCTTTTCAGCAGCTGGTTGGATTTTCACTGTCTTCTCAGTACTGAGAATTAGTTTTGTAAGTATGAACAGTAATATCTCATGACTAACTTATATGTTTGATTTCTAGTAGAGTTTCAATAGTTTTCATGTTGGTCATTTTTATCTTAAAATTTAAATCCAGGACTGGAGAAATGGCTCAGATGTTAAGAGCACTGACTGCTCTTGGAGAGGACCTGGTTTCCATTCCTGGCACCCACACAGTGGCTAACAACCATTCATAACTGCAGTTCCAGGGGATCCAACACCCTCTTCTGACTACTTTGGGCATTGCACAACATGGGTGTACTCACATACATGCAAACAATACATCCACACACATAAAATGAAAATAAAATATTAAAAACTAAACCTATATGTTTATCTTTCTATTACATCTTTGTCATATAATATAGTTTGGATCCCATACAAAGAGACTAAATAAATTGATTAAAAATCTGTGACTGTACTGTGAGCAGTCTGCTACTCTTCATCTGTTAGTCTTTTTTTAAAATTTTATTTATTTTTTTTGTGTATGAGTGTACTGTCCGCATGTAGGTTGGTGCACCCACCCATGTCGTGCAATGCCACAGAGGTCAGTAGAGGGCATTGGATTCCCCTGGAACTGGAGTTAAAGACGGTTCTTAGCTGCCATGTGGGTGCTGGGAATCGAACCCGGGTCCTCTGCAAGAGCAGTTGGTACTCTTAACCACTGAGCCATCTCTCTAGCCCCAGTATGCTAGTCTTTTTAAGTTTAACAATTTCTTCTGTGAGAGGAGAGAAAGTACACTCTTCTTTTCCCTATAGTCCTAAGAAACAGTCTCTCAGTTGACAGTATCCCCATTTTTGCTGATCTCACACATTACTAGAAACTCCTGGGTTATAGGAGGGCAATATGTGCACTGTGTATTTATTGAGTTCTAATTGTGAGTCTAAATGAATGTATCATCCAGGCAACTACAAATGTAAGTCTTAAAATAATTTGCATAATTAGCCGACAAGAAGGTCTGAGCTATTATGTAAGTTCATATATAGCATTACGTTGTCAAGTGTTAATTTATACTCTGTTCTTTCCAGAATGATTGAACTGTTTGGTGATTTTATTTATGACTCATGCTTAGATTCATTTTGCAGAGCTGATAATATTGAGATAATGTGAATTTATAGTAAGCTCTGACAAGAGACCATAAAACAAATAGCTAGATGTTTTCTCTGTTGCCACAGGCTCAATTTGTAACATAAAGTACTTAATAATTGTTATTAATGAATCCACTGTGGTTGGTATATAGACACAGCTGGAAATCACATCTGTTAAGGGGCAGCCCGGGTTGAGTAAAGTGCCAACACTGTAGGGAACTAACAGCTACAAAAGGAAATGACATCATAGAGTCACAGGAAGTACCCAGAGATGTTAGTTGCACTAGACAGAAAATATTTAGAACAGAAATACTTAAAGAATTTGGATCTTTTTCTTAATTTCCTCCTATATAGATCTCAAATGTCTTTAGCATCAATTCATATATAAAGCACTAATAAAGTCTATGGTTTATATTTTAGATCAAAGGAAATAAAAATACGTCAAATTCAGCCCACCAATTCAGGTTCCAAGCCTAGTTTTCCACTCTCCCTGTAGAAGCACACCTGCTCCCTTTATATTGTGTTGTTTTTACAGATTTGTGATTTCCGACCCAAGTGATTTTACTCACTTCATTTGAGGACATTTCCTTCCAATTATTTTGGAAGGGGAAGGATGATTCACCTTCCTTCATTTACTTGCGTATTTCTTTTCCTCTTCTCAGCACTCACTGGGTCACTTAGTAGTCCTTCTAATGCCTTTGATATGTGTTATTTGTTGATATTTGTGGTCCTTTAAAATAAGTTGGTTTGTGCGTGTATTTTCACGCACAATAGTAGTTTATATGTCTCATTTTATTTATGTACTTAGCACAGAAGGACCAGATTTGATGTTCTGTGAACATGTAGGTCTTTCTGTCTAAGTGCTTCATCAAGCTTCATAGGTATCCACCAAGCAGCTTGTATCCATTTTCCCAGTCAGTGATGGAAGCCTGGTCTGCTCGGCTCACCATAAGTGAGGCTACAATGTGGGTCCCTTCTGGTCCTATGTGAGGAACTCTTTACACTTAACTGCTGTGTCATGAAGCACATGAAACCCTGACTTGACTAGGTGCAGATAAACAGCTCTCAAGAATTCTGCACTATTTTTTTTCCCAGTGGGAGTATGTGTGACTTTTGTATACTGTGTCCCATCCACAGTTGATATTACAGTGTTCTGCATTTTAACTTAATTTACAAATGTAAGATAATATTATTGTTTTATTTTCTTCTATGGTTAGTAATCATAGAACATCTCTTAATTTGATTATTGGCTCCTGGGGCTTGTTCTATTTTAATTGCTTATTTATATTTTTGCCTGGTGTTTTTCTCTTGTGCTATATCTGTCTCTGTTGACTTAAAAGACTTCCTTGTGCATTTGTAAATTGTTAAGTTCTAGCCTTTGCAAATATTTTTTATAGTCTGCCCTTGCTGCTAACTCTTCATGTTTCCTCCATTAATCAGGAATAATTACTTTTGATATGATCATATTTAACACATTATACTTTAGGATTTATTCTTTTCAAGTATTTAAAAGAATGTCTCTATATCACAAGTACATAATCTGATCATTTTTCTTTCTAAATTTCCATTTTATCTTTCACTAACCTGTCTGAATTCTACCTTTGTATGTGATATTTTATTCCTCATGACCGAAATGTTTTTCTTAAATGTCTTCATGATTCACGCCTTTCTGGGTTTGCTTTATAACCCCTTCACTGAGGCCGGCTCAAGCCTCTCCCTGTCCCTTATGATTTCCTTTATCTTGATCACTCTAATTTTCTCCTTAGTTTTATCACTTTCTAATGGCTTTGCAATTTACTTATTTCATTGGCCAATAATCTGTCTTGCTTCAGTGGGATAATAACCTTCAGAGTGGGAGAAATATTTGCATGTTCTGTTTACTATGTCATGGCAAGTGCCTAGAAAAGCTGCACTCAAGACAAATTTTTTGAGTGATCGACTAGAGTCACACAGAGTAATTTTCTCTTTTGGGCATAAGCTGAGCTTTGCAGGCCTCCACTGTGACACTTAAACTTGATTTGTCTTCTCTCACAGAAGCAAGGGGCTGGGTACTTTAGACCTACACAAAGACAGCTTGTACACCTAGACCCTGAAACTGTTCATAGTCCATCTCTATTCTGGGGTGCCTCTATATTTTATACAAGTGAGTTCTGGGACAAGTGTGAGTTTGGGTTTCTACACGGGAAAGATGAGGAAAGTGTTGTAAGGATCTGCACTGTGGCAGGCAAGAACTCAGGTCTCTGACATAAACTTCTTTCTATGTCTAAAAAGATCTCTAAAATTCTGGCTATACTAATAATTTATGATCATTGTGATAAATTCCATGAGTTTATAAAATATTAAGAAGAAAGTAAAGGTCATGCTGAGATACTATCAACATTTTGGTTACTGTCTCTACAAGCATTTCTTTTCACATTATGTGCTGCATATTATGTTAAATAAGTGCTCATGCCCATGGTCTTTATTGTGGATGTATTTTAGATCCTCCTCCCCCTCCTCCTTCATTTTCTCCCTCAACCCTGTCTGAAGTTCCTTAGTATAGTTCATGAAGTTATGAACAAATATAATGATGTGTGTGCCCAGTTTTAGTTTTCTTTATATTTATCCCTTTTGTATTTCTTTGACCATCTTGGTTTTACAAGTGAGTTCACATGTGTCTGTGTGGTGTTGCAGAGCAAACCTAAGGCCTTCAGCATGAAAGACAAGTACTTTATCGGCAACCTACATACATAAATTAATTCTTTTTCTAAGAAATTATATATGGCCATTATTTTTCAAATCTGCTTTCATTCCTTTGTTGATTATCTTTTTTGTTTATTCCATTTACATAATTATTAACTCCTAAATGTTTTTCCAGAACTAATTTGGACATTTCTTTTCTTCTTCTTTAGATTAAACATATTAATTATTTCTACATTTAAATTAATTGATCTTTTCTTCTTTGGTTCTTTGAGTATTAAGACCACCAACACTCCTGCTATTATTTCTTCAGACATTTATGCCTTATTATAGAGTTTGCATTTATCCTTTTTATAATCTCTATTTCTATATTGCATACTCTTATCTGTTTACTTATGATGCTAAAGTTTCTCTTTAAATCCTTACAGATCTTGTATGTTATGACTAGATTGCTTTATAGTCCTCTTCAGAATGATTAATTTTTTGTTCTAGAAGGCAGCTGGTTCATGTTTGCTCCTGGTACTCCTAAATATAATAATCCTGAAATTTTACTGGAAGTCAGGAGAGTTTCTAGATGCTTCTAATTCAGTGTGATTCAAACATCATAGTTTCTCAAATTATACAAAAAGTTTATTTTGACGCAATCATCAAAATTTCCCTAAAAGGGTAGCAGCAAATTTTTCTGATTTTGCTGAATTCTTCAATGTCCCCTTAAAGAATATGCAGTTCATGGGTTAGCCAAGAACTTGAAAAGAGTTTGAACATGGGTTTGGGGACTTCTTTCATTTTACCCGTTGCTAAACTTCTCTTTTTATTTATTTATTTTTATTAATTTTTTATTTATTTCCGTATGTGTATGAATGTACTGTCTGCATGCAAGTCTGTGCACCCGTGACGTGCAATGCCGCGGAGGTCAGAAGAGGGCGCCGGACTCCCCTGGAACTGGAGCTCTCCTGGAATTGGAGTTTCAGACGGCTCTCGGCCGCCATGTGGGTGCTGGGGATCGAACCCGGGTCCTCTGTAAGAGCGGTCGGCGCTCTTAACCGCTAGGCCATCTCTCCAGCCCCTAAACTTCTCTTTTTAAATTCATAGCTTTTCTAGCTATCTCACATTTTCTCCCAGTGCTTCACGTATAAGAGATAATGCTTCTGTGCTTCAGTCCTGGATGATGAATGTACATGGCCTGAGTTTGTGTAGAGAAAGATATATTCATGACATAACTTTATATGCTAACTTGGCTGGCTACTGCACAGCTATTCCATCAAGTAGTTATAGACGGCTTGCTGTGGAGGTGTTATGTAAATGTGGTTAATATCCACAGCAAATCTTCTTTATTCTTAAGTATGATATTATCCTCCGTACTATGGGGAGGCTGCATTTAATCAGTTGAAAAGCCTTGAGAACAAACTGAAGTTTCCTAATGAAGTTCTTCTCAAGACTGACATTATGGGAGGAAACTCATGTGTGGTACTATAAAAATACCCAAATACATATATCTGGAGAGATCATAGCTCTTACAGAAAAACCTACATCTATCATACTGTTTTCTAAATATGTGTCTTTATATTTACAGACATGTTTACCTCTTACTGCTCATTGAAACAGCTTCTGTTTTGCAACAGATGGAGATTATTATAGAGTTTTACAACTGGTCAAATGCAGAGAAAAAGTGTCTGTGAGACGAAGTGTCTGTGAGATGTCGATCCCAAAGCAACACAACTACATTGTAACCTCATCTAAGGCACAGGGAACACAGTGGAACAGCAGTGGAAATAATATTAATGCATCTCTCAACTCTCGCCAGTGAAGCTTCTCATACAACAGATGGTGATTAACCAGAGACAGCTACAATGGACAAAAGTACAGAGAATAAAAGATCATAGAGGGCTTGCCTCTGGGTAGGACACCTATATCAGACCTCTGCCATGCAAGGCTCAAAGACCATTGCAGAGAAGAGTGGAAATGCTGTAGAGCCAGGGGAAGTAGATGAGTACAAGTAAACAAAGTCTTTTGGGTTGCTGGGAAGTTACAGCAATGGTGACAACATGCACAAGACCCATGGAACCTCAAACCAGACAAAAACCCAGCATAGAAGTGGGGAAATGGCTAAGAAGCTCCAACCACACATATGCCAAAATTATGACATGTGATAATATTAAGGATTCACATATTGACAGTAGAGTTTTATGCAGGTAAAGAAAAAATATTACTTTACTCAAATTGCTTTACATAGCAAGTTGATGAGTAACATAGGGTATTATATTTACTAAAAAGGAAAGGAAAAAAAGAATTATTCAGTTTGCCTTACAGATTTGGTGTTATGATGTGCATGTATCTCTGCAATAGAATGAGTCTTGTCAATATATACCCAAGAGTGGTATAACTGGATCAGGTGGTAGGCTCATTCTGAGTCTTTCAAGGGTTCTCCACACTGCTTTCCATAGTGGTTGTATGAGTTTACATTCCCACCAGCAGTGGATGAGTGTTCCCCTTTCCCCCAACCTCTCCAGCATTTGGTGTCTTTTGTTTTCTTGATCTTAGCCAGTCTTATTGGAGTGAGATGATATCTTAAAGTGATTTTAATTCGCATTTCCTTAATAATGATGTTGAACACTTTTTAAGATGTTTCTCTGCCATTTGTGAAGTTTCTATTCAGCTCTTTATCTTTTGAGTGAGTCCTTGTTTTCTTGCTCTTTTGTTTTTTGAGTAGTTTATATATTCTGGATGTTAATGCTCTGTCATATGCATCAATAGTGAAGGATTCCTTTCACTCTGTGGGTTTTCTATTCGCTTTTATTTTTTCTTTTGCTGTACAGAAGTTTTGAGTTTAATAAGGTCCCACTTGTCAGTTGCTGACCTTATTTCCTGCATAGCTACTGCCTGATTTAGGAAGTCTTGGAGAGATGGCCTAGCGGTTAAGAGTGCCGACCGCTCTTACAGAGGACCCGGGTTCGATCCCCAGCACCCACATGGCGGCCGAGAACTGTCTGAAACCCCAATTCCAGGAGAACCCCAGTTCCAGGGGAATCCGACACCCTCTTCTGACCTCCACAGCATTGCACGACATGGGTGCACAAACTTGCATGCAGACAGAACATTCATACACATACAGAAATAAATAAAATTTAAAAAAAAGTTGTAAAACCCTAAAAAAAAAAGAAAGTCTTTTCCTATGCCTATGTCTTATAGGTTATTGACAACGATTTCTTCTATCACCTTCAGAGTTTCAGGTTTCACACTGAGGCCGTTGATCCATTGGAGTTGATTTTGTAGAGGGTGAGAGGTAGGGGTTTAATTATATTTTTCTATAAATGGTGATCCAGTTTTTCCAACACCATTTGCTGAAGATGCTGTCTTTCTTCCATTGTGTCTTCTTGGCCCGTTTGTCAAATATGAGGTGGCTGAAATTGCATGAGCTCAAGTTTGGATCTTCTATTTTGTTCCATTGATCTACAGGTCTGTTTTTATGCTAATACCAGACTGTTTTTATGACTATAGCCCTGTAATATAGTTTGAAGTCTGGTATGGTAATCCCCCCTGCATTGCTCTTTTTGCTCAGGGTTGTTTTGGCTATCTGGGGGTTTTTCTTTTTCCACATGAACTTTAAGATTTTTTTTTTTTTAGGTCTGTGAATAAACTCATGGAGATTTTAATTGGGATTGCCTTGAATTTGTATATTGCTTTGGGTAGGATGGTCATTTTTACTATATTAATTCTTCCAATCCATGAGCATGGGATGGGAGGTCCTTACATCTTCTGATATCTTCTTCAATCTCATTCAGGGATCTAAAATTTTTGTTGTGGAGACTTTTAATGTCTTTGGTCAGGTTCATTCCTATATGTTTTTTGAGGCTCTTGTGAATGGCAAGGTCTCCTTATATTCCTTCTCCAATTGCTTGTTATTGGCATAAAGAAAAGCTACTGATTTTTCTAGGTTAATTTTGTATCCTGTCACTTTACTGAAACTGTTAATCATTTCTAGGTTTCTGGTGGAGTTTTTGGCATCCCTTAGGTAAACGATCATGCCATCTGCAAAAGGGGGTAGTTTTCATCTCTTCTTTTCCAATTAGTATTCTTTTAATTTCCTTTTCTTGTCTTATTGCTCTACTGAGTGTTTCAAACACTATATTGAAAAGGAGTGGGGATAGCAGGCAGCCTTGCCAGTTCCTGACTTTAAGGGGAATGCTTCTAATTTTTCCCCATTTAGAATAATGTTGGTTATGAGTTTGCTGTATATAGCTTTAATTATGTTGTGGAATATTCCCTTCAGTCCAATCCCCTCTAGGACTTAAAACATGAAGGCATGTTGAATTTTGTCAAAGGCCTTTTCGGCATCAGTTGAGATGTCCATGTGTTTTTTGTCTTTCAGTCTGTTTATGTGCTTTATGACATTTATTGATTCGTGTATATTGAACCATCCCTGCAACTCTGGTATGAATCTGACTTGGTTGTTATGGAGGATTTTTTTTTTGATGTGTACCTGCTTGCAGTTTGCAAGTATTTTGTTGAGAATTTTTCCATTGATAGTCATTAATGACATGGGTCTATAGTTTTTGGTTGTATGTTTGCCTAGTTTTGGTATCAGAGTGATGTTGGCTTCATAGAAGGAATTTGGGAGATTTCCCTCTGTTTCTATCCTCTTGAATAATTTGAGTAATAATGTCTATAGGTCCTTTTTAAATGGCTTAAAGAATTCTATTGTGAATTCATCTGGGCCCAGGCTTTTTTGGGGGGGGTTATTTTTACTACAGTTTTAATTTCCTCATGTATTATGGGTCTGTTTAAGCTGTTGATCTCTTCTTGGTTAAGCTTTGGTGATTTCCATGATTTCAGATATTCATCCATTTGTCTTAGGTTTTCAATTTAGTAGAGTATAGGTTTTTAAAATATTCCTGTATGATTGTCTGGATCTTTTTGTTATTTGTTGTGATGTTTCCCTTTTCATCTCTAATTGTATTGATTTGGAGTTGCTTTTTCTTTCTTTTGGCCAGATGGGCTAGAGGTCTATCCTTTCAAAGAACCAGCTCTTGGATTCACTGATTATTTGTATTGTTTTCTTTGTTGCTATTTCATTGGTTTTCCCTTTGATTTTTGTTATTTCTTCCTGTCTTTTGGGTTTAAGATTCATTTGTTGTTGCCTCTCAAATGTTTCTAGTTGCTGTGTTAGGTCACTTATTTGTGCTCCTTATGTTTTCTTAATCTAGGGACTTAGGGCTATAAGTATCCCTCTTAGGACTTCTTTTAAATCATACCATAGGTTTCTTTGTATTGTGTCACCCCTCTCATTTAGTGCCAGGAATGCTTTTATTTCTTTCTTTATTTCTTCTTTGACCCATTTGTTGCTCAGGCGTGTGTTGTTTAGTCTCCACGAGTTCTTGTAGATAGTAGGGCTCTTTCTGGTGTTGATGTTAAGTTTTATTGCCCTGTGGTCTGATAGAATGCATGGAATTATTTCAATTTTTTTGTATTTGTTGAGGTTTGCTCTATGTCCTGGTATATGGTCAATTTTGCAGAATGTTCCATGGGGTGCTGAGTAGAAAGTATATTCTTTGGTATTTGGGTGGAATATTTGGTAGATGTCTTTTAGGCCCATTTAATATTTTTCAGTTCAGGTGTCTCTCTGTCCAGTTGACCTGTCCAATGGGCTCAGTGGGCTATTGAAATCCCCAACTATTAGTGTGCTGGGATTAACCTGTGCCTTGAAGTCCTGCAGAATTGTGCTTATGAAGTTCAGCACACCAGAGTTTGGTCTGCATATATTAATGATTGTGAAATCTTCATGGTGAATTGTTCCTTTGATAAAGATGTAGTGACCCTCTTCATCTCTTCTGAATAGTTTTAATTTGAAATCTATTTTGTCTGATATTAGAATAGCAATCCCCGTTTGCTTTTTGGTGCCATTTTCTTGGAATATTTTTTCCATCCTTTCACCTTAGGTAGTGCCTGTCCTTGAAGGTGAGATGGGTTTCTTGTAGACAACAAAAAGATGGATTTAACTTCTTAACCCATTTTCACAGTCTGTGTCTCTTAATTGGGGTGTTCAAACCATTAATATTTAAGGTTATTATTGAGAGATGTATATTTCTTCCCTTTAATTTACTTTCTGTTTGCATTTTCATTCTAGGTTTGTATTTCCGCAGTTAAACCTTCATTAATTACTCTCTTTTCCTGCTTGGGTACAGTTGTTCTTTTCCTCTGTCTTTTGAATTGCTTTGAGTATTTTCTGAAGGGTTGGTTTTCTAGACATGTATTCTTTCATCTTGTTTATGTCATGAAAGATTTTTCTTTCTCCTTCAACTATAATTGACCTTTTTGCTAGATAAAGTGGCCTGGGTTGGCATCTATAGTCATTTAGAACTGGGAATACTTTGACCCAAGCCCTTCTGGCTTTCATCATTTTCATTGAAAAGTCAGCTGTAATTCTGATGGGTTTCCCTTTATATGTAACTTTTTGGTTTTCTCTTGTGGCTTTCACTGTTTTGTCTTTCTTTTTGAGCATCTAGCAATTTTACTATGATATGGCATGGGGAATTTCTTTTCTGTTCTTGTCTAGTTGGTGTTCTATATACTTCTTGTATTTGTATGAGTATGTAATTTTTCAATTTGGGGAAATTTTCTTCTATAATTCTGTTTAATATCTGGTCAATACTGTTATCCTGGGATTTTTCTCCTCCCTCTATATGATACAGAGGTTCATTCTTTTCATGGTGTCCCACATTTCCTGATTATTCCACTCTTGTGTTGTTTTAAATTTTTTTTATGATCTTTGTTTGAGCATGCCAGTTCTTCCATGTTATCTTCCAGCCTTGATATTGTATTGTATTTTCTGCTTCATCCAATCTATTACTGAAGCTTTCTCCCATCCTTTCCTGTGGACTAGATGAGTGTTTGACTTTCTTTTGCATTTCAGCCTGAGATTTCTTCAGTATTTCCACTTCCTTCCAGTTTTTGTCATTCTCTCCTTCTAGTTCTTTGATTCACTTGTCTGTGTGTTCTTTACATTCCTTAATTTCTTGGAGTATGTCTCTTAAGATCTGTGTCCTGGGTTATCTCCAGGAAGTTCTCATTGTAGGAGTCTTCCGTAGGGCTGGTAGAATTTAGTGGGGATTCATTATTTGGTTTTCTCATGTTGTTTTTTTGTTGTGCTTTTGGCATGTGGATTTGTTTTGTTGTTTGTATTCTGTTATGATGCTCCAGTGCATGTGCTCTGGGCCTGTCTCAGACTTCCTGCTGGGGATGGCTGCCCTGCATGCCTGTATTCAAGCCCAAGTTGTGCCCTTCTACCTGTGGGTGCCTGCCTGGGGCTGCCACCATTTGCCTTGCATGCTTGTGCCAGGCTGTTTGCCTCCAGGTGCCTGTTGGGGGCTGCCACCTAGCAAGCTGGCTCTGCCTATCTCTGGGTGTCTGCTTAGGGCTGCCACTCTGGCATAAGCTGGGCCTGCCTACCTCAAGTCTTGCTGCCCCACACGAAGCCAGTTCAGGCCTGTCCTCTGCTTCCATGCAGCTTGCTGGGTAGGCCAGTCTGGAGGAAACTGGCTTGGGCTTGGCCTCCACCTTGCAGCACTCACTGGGTTGGCCAGTCTCACAGCCCCACAGGAAGCTGGTTCCAAGACTTGGTTTTCTTTAAGAGAGTGATGCTTAACAGCTCCACCAGGCTATGGTGGTTGGATGGGCATTTGGGGGACACAAATGTTGCTTCATAAACCTTAACATTTATCACAGAATGCATGAAATCAAGTTGAAGGCTATGGGATAGGGGAGTGGTCTAAATATGATCAAAATTTTTTGTATAAGATTTGCAAAAATTGCAATAAAAATAGGCCAAAAAATTAAAAAGAAAGAAAATACTGGTATTAACTCCCGCCTGAAGGCTTTTGGGGTTGCCAGCTTACACAATCAAGCAATCTATGGAGTATATTATATGTATATTTATTTACATCTATGAAATCATATTTATATAATTTAAGTGATTAATAATTATGTGTAATTACACATATCCATATTTGTGTGTTTATATATGTATATGAGTGCATATAGTTTTATGTGTTTATATAACTCTGCTGCTTCCATTTCTTTTAAGAACCTCAGTAGACATTCCATATAAACTTGTGTCTCCTAGAGCAGCTCCCTTCTTTCACAACTTTAATCTCACTTTATGCCTGGTTTTGTCTCTCTTTATGACAAATAGTTTTATACAGTTTTTTCGAGAGTATATAATTTTTACCTACATGGTTGTTAATCCAATACAAGCTATTTTGACATTTGAACAATCTGCTTTGTTCAAAAATATTAGGCAAACTATATACTCCTTGTGCTAGATAGCTTTAGTGTCAACTTGACATACCTGGGTTGATGGAGCCTCGATTGGGGAATTGGGTCCATTGCACTGGCCTGTGGCCATGTCTGTAGAGTATTGTCTTGATTGTTGAGCAATGTGGGAGGGCCCAGCCACTATGGGTGGTGCCACTCCTGGCAGTTTGTTGTGTATGGTATAAGAAAGCAGGCTGGGCATGGGCCAGGAGAGCAAGGCAGTAAGCACCATTCCTCCATGGCCTGTGCCTCAGCTCCTGCCTCTAGGTTCCTGTCCTGAGTTCCTACCTTGGTCTCCCTGAGTGGTGAACTGTGACCCAGGAGATGTGAGCTGAATAAACCCTTTCCTCCCCAAGTTGGTAGTGGTCAGTGTATCTTGTCACAGCAATTGAAGTCAAACTAGAACACTCCTGATGTGCTGGATAGCTTCGCTTGTCAACTTACACCTGAGAAGAGGAAAACACAGCTGGGGAACCTCCTGTATTGGATTGGCCTATGGGCAATCTTGCGAGGGATTTTCTTGATTATTAAGTGACATGGGAGGGTGATACCACCCTTTGTTCAGTGGTTCTGGATTGTATAAGAAAGCAGGTGGGACTCGAGTGCATAGAGATCAGGGACTTTCACTGGACCACCTAGAGCACAGAGTAACACCCGCGCCACCCCAGCCAACTGGAATTGTGGAGGGAGTGTCCAAGTGGGACTACAGAAATGATTCCAGGGGTGCAAGGCAATAAATGAAATATTGAATCTGACACAATTCCAGGCCTGCAACACCAAGCCCCATGAACAACCTAATTCCTAGAGGAATTAATTGGCTGGGAGGAATCAGATTGAGCACAGTGCTCAACAGGGAACTGACCTGGTTGTTACCTATCCAGTTTTTGGAGAACCTTCAGAACAGAAAGGTAAGAGTGAGTTAAACTTCCAATATATAACCAAAATTGAAAGCCTGAAACCTAGACAAGTCAGCAGTCCATAAAAAGGGAGAAAACAATGAAAGCACTTGAAGGAAGCAAACAAAACAAGCCTTCAACACAGTGAAGAAACATTTGAGATCCACATCAGAATACAAACAAAAACAAATCCTCATGCCAAAAACACAAGGAAAGAACAACATGGGAAAAATGAAGAATAATTCCACACCAAAGTATACCAACCCTATAGAAGATTCCTACAATGAGATCTCCCTAGAAGTAACCCAGGACACAGATCTTAGAAGAACAATTAAGTGGATAGAGAAAATGTGGTACATCTACACAATGGAATTCTATGCAGCAGTAAAGAAAGACGTCATCACGAGCTTTGCAGGAAAATGGCTGGAGCTAGAGGACATCATGCTGAGTGAAGTAACACAGTCCCAGAAAAACAAACGATGAATGGTATCCCTCATCTGTGGATGCTAGTGCCAATTACCTAGCTGTATTTCTTGTGTAGGGCCCCCTGAGCTTTTGTCCAAAGCAGTTGGGCATAATGCGTATTGGAAACAACAACAACAACAACAACAACAACAACAACAGAAAGGACTGCATCAAAGAACTGACTGAAACAGTGAACTTCTGCTCAAAACAGTCAACTTCCTCATGGAGAATATTGAGAAAGACTGAGAAAGAGATGAAAAGCATGTTTGGCAGAATGCATGAGCTCTGGTGGGGTGGGGGAATGGGTGGGAACACGGGTCTAGATTTGTTAAAAAAATAAAAATAAATTTATGTGAAAAAAAAGAAGAACAATTATAGACATAGTCAAAGAAATCCAAGACTATAAATAACAAATCAGAGAACTAAGAAGAGAGAATAAAAAACTCAGGAAGGACCTAGAGGGAGAGAATGACAAACTTTGGAAGAACTAAAGGGAGAGAATGACAAACTCCAGAAGGAAGTGGAAACATTGAAAAGATTTCATGCTAAAATAAAAAAGGAAACCAACCAGTGAATCAAGGAGCTACAGGAAGAGATTGAGAAGCTCCAAAAGGAAGAGGAAATACTAAAGAAATCACAAGATGAAATGAAAAAAGAAATCAAACACTCCTCCAACCAAGAGGAAAGGATGGGAAAAAGCCTCAGAAGTAGAATGGAGGAAGCAGAAAAAAGAATATCAAGCCTGCAAGATAACACATAAAAGCTAAAATGCTCAAGTAAAGATTATGAAAAACTTAAAAATACACAAGAGTGGAACAACCAGGAAATGTGGGACACTATGAAAAGATCAAACTTCCTCATCATAGGGATAGAGGAAGGAGAAGAAACCCAAGAGAATGGTATTGATCAGATCTTCAGCAGAATAATAGATGAAAATTTTCCCAAACTGAAAAAAGACAAACCAATACAAATACAAGAAGTACATAGAACTCCAAACAGAAAAGATCAGAAAAGAAACTCCCCACACCATATCATAGTTAAAATGCTACACACCCAAAACAAAGACAAAATTCTGAAAGCCACAAGAGAAAAACAATAAGTTACACATAAAGGGAAACCCATTAGAATTACAGCTGACTTTTCAGTATAAATTATGAAAGCAAGAAGAAAATGGACCAAAGTATTCCCAGTGCTATAGATGGCAACCCAGGTTACTATGCCCAGCAAAAATAAATGTCAATTATAGTGGAAGGAGAAAAAAATATTCCATGACATAATCAAGATGATAAAATACATGTCTGGAAAACCAACCCTTTAGAGAATACTTGAAGCAATTCAAAGGACAAAGGAGAGGAGCCAACTGTCCCCAGGCACCTAGAAAGAGACATTAATAAAAACATAACTTTAGAAGTAGAAACTTAGATCAGAAATGCAAATAGATAATAAGGTGAAAGGAAGCAACACTCATCTTTCAACTATAACCTTAAATATTGATGGAATAAACTCCCCAATCACAAGACATATGCTGAGAGACTGGGTTAGGAAACAGAACCTGTCTACAAGAAACCCATCTCATGCTCAAGGATAGGCACCAACTTAAGATGAAAGGATGGAAAAAATATTCTAAGAAAATGGTACCAAAAATCAAGCAGGAGTTACTATTTTAATATCAGACAAAATAGACTTCAAAGTAAAACTAATCAGGAGAGACAAAGAGGGCCATTACATCTTTATCAAAAGAAGAATTAATCATGAAGATTTCACAATCATGAATATATATGCACCAAACTCTGGTGCACTGAACTTTATAAAAAAATTTTCCAGGACCTCTAGGTGCAGATTAGCTCCAGTACACTCACAATAGGGGACTTCAATACCTCACAGCCCTTTGGACAGGTCAACTGGACAATGAATAAACAGAGAGACATCTGAACTGAACAATATAATTCACCAAATGGACCTCACAGACAGCTACCAAATATTCCAACCAAACACCAGAGAATACACTTTTTGCTCAGCACCCCACGGAACATTCTCCAAAGCTGACCACATACTGGGACACAGAAAAAAACCTCAACAAATACAAAAGGATTGAAATAATTTCATGCATTCTATTAGACCACAGTGCAATAAAGCTCAATAGCAACAACAGGATAAGCCCTACTATCTACAAGAACACATGGAGACTAAACACGCTTCTGAATAATGAGTGGGTCAAGGAAGAAATAAATAAATAAAAGCATTCCTGGAACTCAACAAAGATGACAATACAACAAAACAAAACCTATGGGGGAATTTAAAAGCAGTCCTAAGAGGGAAGTTTATAACCATGAGTGCCTACATTTTAAAAAAAAGCAGAAAGAGTACAAATAAACAATCTAACACTGCAGCTAAAAACACTTGAGAGACAACAACAAATGAACCGTAAGCCCAACAGATAGAAAAAAATAACAAAAATCAGAGCAGAAACCAATGAAATAGAAACAAAGAAAACAATACAAAAAATAAATGAATCCAAAATTGGTTCTTTGAAAGAATAAACAAGATAGACAGATCTCTAGCCCAGTTAACCAAAAGAAAGAAAGAACAACTCCAAATCAATAGAATTTGTGATGAAAGGGGAAATTTCACACAACAGACAATGAAAGGATCCAGACAATCATACGGGAATACTTCAAAAACCTATACTCTACTAAGTTTGGAAAACCTAAGAGAAACGGATGAATATCTGAAATCCTGGGAATCACCAATGCTTAACCGAGAAGAGATTGAGACCTTAAACATACACATAATATTTGAAGAAACTGCAAATGTAGGGGCTGGAGAGATGGCTCAGTGGTTACGAGTGCCAACTGCTCTTGCAGAGGACCCGGGTTCAATTCCCAGTACCCGCATGGTGGCTAAGAACCATCTTTAAGGTGGGCATGGTGGTGCATACCTTTAATCTTAACACTCAAGAGGCAAAGGCAGATGGATCCCTGTGAGTTCAAGGCCAGCCTGGTCTACATATTGAGTTCCAGGCCAACTGGGCCTATAGGGAGACCTTGTGTCAAAAAAAA
>VZQC01006909.1:103402-120351 GCA_009823505.1 Rhizomys pruinosus
TTTTTTTTTTTGTCTTTTCAAGACAGGGTCTCCCTGTAGCTCCAAGCTGTCCTGGAACTCACTCTGTAGACCAGGCTGGCCTTGAACTCACAAAGATCCACCTGCCTCTGCCTCCTGAGTGCTAGGATTAAAGGTATGTGCCATCATGCCCTACACGAGTAGATTCTTTTGAGAAACTTCAGAACAGAAAGGGAAGAGTTAGACTTCCAATAGAAAGCCTAAAACTAGACAAGTCAACACTCCATAAACAAGGAGAAAAGTAAATCAAACAAACAAACGAACAAACAAACAATGAAGGCATTTGGAGGAGGCAAGCAAAGCAAGCCTTCAACACAGTGAAGAGGCATTCGGGATTCAAATTGGAATACAGGCAAAGAGAAATCCACATGCCAGGGACATGATGAAGGGACAACACGAGAAAGGTGCAGGATAATTCCACACCAAGTTCTACCAACCTTGTGGGAGATTCCTACACTGGGATCCCCCTGGGGATGGTCCAAGACACAGATATTAGAGGAACGATTGTGGACATATTCAAAGAAATCAGAGACTATAAAGAACAAGTCAGAGAACTAAGGAGAGAGAACAAAAAACTCAAGAAGGACCTAGAGAGAGAGATTGACAAATGCCAGAAAGTACTAGAGGAAGAAAATGACAAACTCCAGAAGAAAGTGGAAACACTGAAAAGATCCCATGTTGAAATAAAAAAGGAAACCGACCAGCAAAGCAAAGAGCTACAGGAGGAGATTGAGAAGCTCCAAAATGAAGAGGAAATACTAAAGAAATCACAAGATGAAATAAAAAAGGAAATCGAACACTCATCCAACCAAGAGGAAAGGAAAAGCCTCAGAAGTAGAATGGAGGAAGCAGAACAAAGAATATCAGACCTGGAAGATAACACGGAAAAATTAAAACCTCAAGTAAAGAGCATGAAAAATTTAAAAATACACAAAAGTGGAACAACCAGGAATTGTGGGACGCTATGACAAGATCAAACTTTCTCATCATAGGGATAGAGGAAGGAGAAGAATCCGAAGAGAATGGTATTGATCAGATCTTCAACAGAATAATAGATGAAAATTTCCCCAAACTAAAAAAAGACAAACCAATACAAATACAAGAAGCACATAGAACTCCAAACAGACAAGATCAGAAAAGAAAATCTCCATGCCACATCATAGTTAAAATGCTAGACACCCAAAACAAAGACAAAATTCCGAAAGCCACAAGAGAAGAACAACAAGTTACATATAAGAGGAAACTCATCAGAATTACAATGACTTCTCAGTGCAAACTATGAAAGCAAGAAGAGCATTCCCAGTGTTAAAGGACTATAGATGCCAACCCAGGTTACTATACCCAGCAAAAATGTACATTAGAGTTGGAGGAGAGAGAAAAGTCTTCCATGACATAAACAAGATGAAAGAATACATGTCTGAAAAGCCAACCCTTCAGAGAATACTTGAAGCAATTCAAAGGGCAGAAGAAAGGAGCAACTATCCCCAGGCACCTAGAAAGAGAAATTAATAAAAGCATAACTGTAGAAGTAGAAACCTAGACCAAAAATGCAAAAAGATAATAAGGTGAAAGGAAGCAACACACATCTTCCAGTTATAACCTTAAATATCAATGGACTAAACTCCCCAATCAAAAGACATAGACTGGGAGAATGGATTATGAAACAGAACCCATCTATATGTTGGCTACAAGAAACACATCTCATCCTCAAGGATAGGCACCACCTTAAAGTGAAAGGATGGAAAAAATATTCCAAACAAATGGTACCAAAAAGAAAGCAGGTGGACTGGGGAGATGGCCTAGCAGTTAAGAGCACCAACTGCTCTTGCAGAGGACCCGGGTTCAATCCCCAGCACCCACATGGTGGCTGAGAACCGTCTTTAATTCCAATTCCAGTAGAACTCCAGTTCCAGGGGAATCTGAGACCCTCTTCTGACCTCCGCGACATTGCATGACATGGGTGCACAAACCTACATGCAGATAGTACATTCATACACATACAAAAATAAATTTAAAAAATTAAAAAAAAGAAAGCAGGTGTTGCTATTTTAATATCAGACAAGATAGACTTCAAAGTAAAAGAAATCAGAAGAGACAAAGAAGGCCATTACATCTTTATCAAAGGAACAATTGACCGTGAAGATTTCACAGTCATGAATATATATGCACCAAACTCTGGTGCACCAAACTTTATAAACACAATTCTCCAGGACCGCAAGGCACAGCTTAACCCCAATACACTCTTAGTAGGGGACTTCAATACCCCACTGAGCCCTTTGGACAAGTCAACCAGACAAAGAATAAACAGATGTCTGAACTGAATGATATGATAATACACCAAAGGGACCTCACAGACATTTACCAAATATTTCACCCTAATACCAGAGAATACACTTTCCATTCAGCATCCCAGGGCACATTCTCCAAAATCTAATAATTAAGGAAATACAAATTAAAACCACTTCAAGACATCTTCTCACTCCAATAAGACTGGCTAAGATCAAGAAAACAAATGATACCAAGTGCTGGAGAGATTGTGGGAAAAGGGGAACACTTATCCACTGCTGGTGGGAATGTAAAGTCATACAACCACTATGGAAAGCTGTGTGGAAAACTCTTGGAAGACTGGGAATGAACTTGCCACCTGACCCAGCTATACTACTCCTGGGTATGTACCCACAAGACTCATCTTACCACAGAAATACATGCACAGCCATGTTTATTGCAGCTCTCTTCACAATAGCAAAGAGCTGGAACCAACCCAAGTGTCCCTCAACTGACAGGTGGATAGAGAAAATGGGTACATCTACACAATGGAATTCTATGCAGGGGTAAAGAAAGATGACATCATGAGCTTTGCAGGTAAATGGATGCAGCTAAAAGTTATCGTCCTAAGTGTAGTAACACAGTCCTCCAAAAAACAAAAGAAGAATGGTATCCCTCATCTGTGGATGCTAGCACCAATTACCTAATTGTATTTCACACTGAGCAACGTTAATGTGATCTGAAAATAACTGTGCTCTTATACTGTGATCCCTTAAAAATAAATAAATATTTTACTGCAAAAAAGAAAGAAAATGACCATTATTACTCCAACTATTCAGAAGGATACAGAGGGAAATCTCTGAAATTCCTTCTATGAAGCCAGTATCACTTTAATACCAAAACCAGACAAAAATACAAACAAAAAAGAGATCCATCTCATTAATGAACACAGATGCAAAAATTCTCAACAAAATACTTGCAAACCGCATACAGACCCACATCAAAAAGATCGTCCATCATGACCAAGTTGGATTCATACCAGACATTCAAGGATAGTTCAACATATGAAAATCAATAAATATCATAAAACACATAAATGGACTGAAAGACAAAAACCACACAATCACCTCAATTGACACAGGAAAAAGCCTTCAACAAAATCCAGCATCCCTTCATGCGTACAGTCCTAGAGGGAATTGGATTGGAGGGATCATTGCTCAATGTAATCAAAGCCATATACAACAAACCCACAGCCAACATCATCCTAAATGGAGAAAAGTTAGAAGCATTCCCCTTAAATGTAGGAACTCATCAAGGCTGCCCCCTGTTGCCACTCCTCTTCAGTGTAGCACTTGAAACACTTGCTAGGGCAATAAAGCAAGAAAAGGAAATTAAAGGAGTACTAATTGGAAAAGAGGAAGTCAACCTATCCTTTTTTGCAGATGATATGAGAGTTTACCTAAGGGATGCTAAAAACTCCACCAGAAAACCCCTAGAAACAAGAGTTTCAGTAAAGTGGCAGGATACAAAATTAACCTAGAAAAATCAGTTGCCTTTCTTTACACCAACAACAAACAACTGAAGAAGGAATACAAAGAGATCTTCCCACTCAAAATAGCCTCAAAACCAATAAAATACATAGGAACAAACCTAGTAAGAAACACCAAAGATCTCTAAAACAAACATTTTAACCCCTCAAGGAGGAGATTGAAGAAGACATCAGAAGATGGAAATACATCCCATGCTCATGGACTGGAAAAATTAATATAGTAAAAATGTCCATTCTACCCAAATTGATATACATATTCAATGCAATCCCAATTAAAATCCCCAAGAGATTCTGCATAGGCTTGGGGAAAAATCCTTAACTTCATATGGAAAAACAAAAGACCCTGAATAGCCAAAGCAACCCTGAATGAAAAGAGTAATACAGGGGAGATCTCTATACCAGACTTCAAAATATACTACAGGGGTATAGTCATAAAAACAGTTTGGTACTGGTACAAAAACAGACCAGTCGACCAATGGAACAAAACTGAAGATCCAAACTTGAGCACATACAATTTTAGCCACATCATATTTGATAAAGGGGTCAAAAAAGCTCATTGGAGGAAAGACAGCATTTTCAGTAAATGGTGCTGGCAAAGTAGATTACCACTTGTATAAAAAAAAATTAAACCCCTACCTGTTGCCCTGTACAAAAGTCAACTCCAAATGTATCAAAGACCTCAACATGAAACCCAAAACTCTGAGGGTGATAGAAGAAAAAAGTTGGCAGCAAACTACAAGACATAGGCATAGGAAAAGATTTCTAAATCAGACAGCAGATGCACAGGAAATAAGGTCAACGATTCACAAGTGGGATCTCATTACACTCAAAAGCTTCTGTATAGCAAAAGAAACAATCAAGGAAGTAAAGAGAAAACCCACAGAGTGGGAAGAAACCTTCACTTTTGATACATCTGACAGCATTAACTTCCAGAATATATAAACTACCCAAAAAACAAAGAAGTAAGAAAACAAATGACTCGTTCAAAAGATGGAGTAAAGAGCTGAACAAAGACTTTCCAAGCGAGGAAATAGAGATGGCTGAGAACATCTTAGAAGTATTCAACATCATTAATAATTAAGAAAATGCAAATTAAAACCACTTTAAGATATCATCTCATTCCGATAAGATTGGCTAGCATCAGGAAAACAAATGATACCAAATGCTGGAGAGGTTGTGGGAAAAGGAGAACACTCATCCACTGCTGGTGGGAATGTAAAGTCATACAACTCCTATGGAAAGAAGTGTGGAGAACCCTTAAAAGACTCAAAATGAGCTTACCACCTGACCCAGTCATACCACTCCTGAATACATATCCACAAGACTTATCGTTCTGCAGAGATGCATGCACAGCCATGTTTATTGCAGCACTCTTTACAATAGGGAAGAGCTGGAACCAACCCAAGTGCCCCTCAACTGATGGGTGGATAGAGAAAATGTGGTACATCTACACAATGCAGCGGTAAAGAAAGATGACAGCATGAAATTTTCAGGTAAATGGATGAACTAGAAGATATTATAATAAGTGAAGTAACACAGTTCCAGAAAAACTAACGAAGAATGGTATCCCTCATCTGTGGATGCTAGCACCAAGTACCCAGTTGTAAGGCAAACTGAGCAATGTTAATGGTATATTCCTTGTGATCTGAAAACAACTGTGCTGTTATATTGTGAATCCCTTAACAGGTTCTAGAATTACTCTACTATTTATTTTCAGTCTTTGGAATTTTGGTATATGGGTGGAGGGTTTGTATGCATATTTTAGAGTAACATAAAATCAAAATGGAAAAATGTGAATCCTGAAATACGATTTGGAAATAACATACAGTTGGTTTTCAGACGACGTTTTTTTGTATAAGTGTGACATATGTGTGTATATATATATATATACATATATATACATATATATATACATGTATGTATATATGTATGTATATACATATATATATATATATATGCATAGATTGAAGCCATATAAGTTGGTGGGAACAACAACAACAAAAGAGCTGAGACAAAACAAAACAAAACAAAAAACGACTGAAACAGTGAAGTGACGTTCTCTTAAAAACAATAATCCTCTGCTTTGAAAAAAAAAAAACCTCTGGAAAGACTCAGAAAAAGATGCAAGACCTATATGGCAGAAAGGGAAATTAGTCTAAATTGCATTGAGAAATGATGTATGATGTATGCAAAAGTTTAATAACAATAAAAAATATGTTTAAAAAAAAGAAAGCAGGTTGAACACAGGCCAGAAGAGCAAGCCAGTAAACAATGCTCCTCCCTGGTCTCTACTTCATTCCCTGCCTCCAGGTTCTTGCCCTTCTTGAGCTCCCGCCCTGCTTTCCCTCTAAGAAGGATTGTATTATGGGATGAAATAATCCTTTTCTTTCCCAGTTGATTTTGATCTGAGTGTTTTATCATATTAAACTAGAACACCTTAGATAAGTCTACTTTGGCTATTACTAAAATACAATATTCTACTTGCCTGTATTTGCTAATATTTGCATTAAGACATAAATTATATTGAGGCTCAAAATAAAAATGTATCTATAATTTTTCCTTCTTATATCAACCTTGTACGTTTTTAAAAATAAAGTACATACACCTTGTCTCAAATGAGTGTGATTTTCTCTTTTTTAAAAAACTTGGATATGTTTGCTTACAATTATTTTTCTCCTTTCCTATAATTTATGCAGAACTTGCCTGTAAATATATCTGGACCTGGTTTTTCTTTGACAAAAGATGTACTGCAGCTTTTATTTAAAATCAAATATTCAGTATTTGTATTTCTGTTCCATTATTTAGTTCCCCTGAGATGTGATCAAGAGTTTCTTCACCTAGACAGGCATCAGTGACAAACCAAAGAGATGATTCTACCCACATTTAGCTTGGTGAGCTTACTGGGCTTATTCATAAGAGCATGGGTAAGAGGTTATTTACAGGAGCACAGGTGATCCCCCACAAAACATCTATGTCACTAAAAAGTCTCACTCCACTATGGATGGTGGCTTCTCCATAGCTGCATAGATGGAGCCCCTTCAGTTAACCTTCCATTTTTTTTTCTCTAGCACCTCCCCCAGGAAAGGTATTATGTGAGACTAGGGCAGGATTGTGTGCAGCTGGGAGACAAGGTGCAGAAAAAAGTAAATGCTGGGATCTTAGGTGAGGATCTAACAACTTTCCCACCTTCTTCCATGAAGGAACTCAACTGGCTGAACTTTGTTGAAGGTCAATTGTAGGTAATCACAGCTGTTTTGAATAAGATGGTAATGACCATTAGGGTTGGAGGACATCATTCTAAAACAATTTTTTTCAATGCCAGTAATCTTTTATTTATGTTTCATAATGTAGTGGGATGAACTTTGTCATAATACTTATAGGCATTCTAATACCTGGTATATCACTAGGAACTTAATACTTAAATGATGTGATGGTTAATCTTTGTTGGGTCAGTGTCTTTGAGTCACATGTGGATTGCATTCCACATGCTTTTCTTCCCTTCTCGGCTCAGCTTTGGGACTTGCCTCCTGCCTGCAGGCTGGCAGTCTCTAGGCTTAGCTCCCGCAAGAAGGGCGGGAGGGAAAACCACAGGAGATCACTCAGAAATGAACGGACACACACGTGGAGAGCTGGGGAGGATAGGAATTCCATTTATTTTCTGTCAGTGAGGTCTATATATTTAAGACTACTGTGCTTTGAGCAAGGAAGTGGGGAGCAGGAGGAAGGGAGGGGTGAGCCATCTTGGTTCTAATGGGGGGGCCTGCAGAGCTCTGGTTTGTGTAACAGGTAACTAGAGGTGTGACATTTTGCTCAATGCCTCAAGGGAAGGGGCCTGGAACTTTGCAGAGATAGGGCGAAGCAAGAATCATTGTAATATCCTGAATCTTCCTGCTACAGATAACTCTGGAAACCCACAGAGATATCAGATAACTGGAGATCTCCCGGGACAGGTCTTACAAGTTCTTTCTTCAAGCCACACACAAAGTTTCATTCCCACAAATCTTCATTTTCAAGTTTATAGGATTTAGAATCACCATGGAAACACACCGCTGGGTGTTTCTATAAGAATGCTCCCTAAAAGGTTTAACAGAGCAGGGAAGAGCTACCCTGAATGTGGGTGGTATAACTCTATGGGCTCATGTTCCAAACTGAATCAAAATGAGAATGTGAACTAAGAACCAGCATTCATCTTTCTCTGCTTCCTGACTATGGATACAGTGTGACTACTTGTCTCAGGCTCTTGCTGTCATGTGGAGAAGTTTGGAACTTTGGACTAGATAAGACTTTGAATGCTATAAATAGAACTTACTGGGGCATTCTCTTAGAAGTTTCCAGCATTCTGTTAGAAGTTTGGAAGCCCAGAATGCTGAAAAACTGCACAGTGGAGACCTTGTTAATGAAGTTTTAGAGAGGAACAAGAACTCTATATCTGGCAAAGAATCTGGCTGCATTTATGCCCATGTCCTGAGAACTTGCATGAGGTTGGATTAAAAAGTGATAGACTAGTTAGGTTTGAAGAAAAAGTTCAAGACAGGAACATTCAGGTTGTGGAATGATTACTGCTCACTACTCTTATTCAGGTTTGCAACTGATGAGTAAAAATTAACCTAATGTGAAACTAATAAACTAATGAACCTCAGTAGAACTTTGTTCTGTATGGTAGATCAATAGGCATTAGCAAATATATTTAATAAGAACCTTATGTACTCCTAATAATAAATATACTTGTTGATATATGTGGGAAAAACAGCTAGGTTTTTATAATAGTGCTTTTAAAATTTGGGCCATATATACCTCTGCTTTAGGTCTGTGTTTAAAAACTGTAAGAAGGATAGATCTTCCACTCTGAGCTCAGTCAAAGATGTCACAAGATAGGACAGAAAAACCAAAAAAAACCACAGTCTATAAGTGCTCTGAAAAATGTTGCCTCTTGAAGTTGTCATAAGGAAACATCTGCTGCAGTGTGCTTTTACATATATAAAATTGGTTGAGATTTTACTGGCATCAGCAATATATAATGTTATTGGGACTGCCACAACCCTTGCCCAAAATTGTTCAAAATATCTGGTTTTGCAAAATCTTGACCATTTAAATTTCCTATAATAGTCTAAAGAGCATGTACATATCTGTGCTGAAAGTCTCAAATCTACCAATATTGTTACTGCCAAAGGATAAATGAAAAATCCTCTAAAAACCTGTACGTATTTCTGATTGGTGCCTCAGTTTCTCTGGAGCAGGAGCTCAAAATTGGGCCTGTGCGTAGTGAAGGAAAGCTTTTTCCACTTTCTGAGTATGGCTTGAATCATCTCCCTTTGCTAGGTCAGTCACAAACACAGCAATTGGAACAGAAAGATAACAACAATAACAAAAAGACTTTGAAGTGGTAGATCAGAAGGCTGAGAAAGCAGTTAAAATTGTTAAAGAGATTCACTCCACTAAAGATAAACATCTTACTCTGCATTGGAATGATGGAAAGTTTCCCCAAGGGTAAGACCTCACCCATCAGAAGCTTCAGTTTGCAAGAGCAAATTTATTGGAGAGAGCTTAAACCGACAATGCAGCTGTAGCGGTTTCCTGCTCAAAAACAACCACTTAGGGAAGTGTTTCCTGGTGTTAACACAAGGAGGCTGATGCAACTGTGAAGTTCTGAAGGTGAAACCCAAGTTGAAATGGGAAACTTCAGGATGTTGGAGATGCCAAGATCATAGGACACTGGTTGAGGGAAGGTGCAGGCCTAGAAGGGAGCTGGCTCAAGAGAGGGGATATAAGAGCTGCAGGTAGTATAGTGCGGAGAACACCTTGCAATGTTATGGTAGTGGAGCTAGACAGAGAAGGAGCAAGTCTGGAGACTTTCCTTCTGCCCCTGCAGTCACCCCAGATAGCAGCCTTTGTTTCATCAGGATGTCATGTTCCTGCATCATGTTCCTGGGCCATTATGATTACCTGTATCTGTGAACCACTTAATTTACCACTTATGTGGTACACTTATGTGTTACATGTTCTTAGCTTGTATTTGTCACAGGGATATAAAGGATCCCAGAGTCTCAGGCAAGCCGCTGAGTCCTGTATGGAACAATCCGGGGGTTTGGGCATCCCACTTATGGGTTTGCCTACTGGTGGGAGCCCACTAACATGAATAAACTACCTTTCTTCATCTAACTTTGGCTTTGATGTCATGATTTTCCTGTAACAACAGCAGAGCTCTCTTTAGAGCTCAGATAATTCCATCCTGAGCTCCAGATGCCAGATAGAGAGCTGCAGGAGTTGCTATCTTCCCATCCTGGCTTAATCTCATTTTAGTCCCATCATTCCTTGCTAATTCTCATTCATATCTATAATTTACACTGTGTCAGTCTATATTGAACTATGCAACTTGTTCTTGATTTATATTATAGGAGCTCACAGTTAAGAGATTGTGTTGAGTCTCAGTAGAGACTCTGGACTTTTGAACAGTATTGGGATTGTTAAAAACTACGAAGCTTTGGGCTGGAGAGATAGCCTAGTGGTTAAGAGCACCAACTGCTCTTGCAGAAGACCCAGGTTCAATCCCCAGCACCCACATGGCAGCTAAGAACCGCCTGTAACTCCAATTCCAGGATAACTCCAGTTCCAGAGGAATCCGAGACCCTCTTCTTTTTTAGTCTTTTTTAAAATTTTATTTATTTTTATATGTGTATGAATGTACTGTCTGCATGTAGGTTTGTGCACCCGCGGCATTGCACGACAGGGTGCACAAACCTACATGCAGACAGTACACTCATACACATATAAAAATAAATAAAATTCAAAAAAAGACTATGAAGCTTTATAGAGATGGACTAAAGATATTTCTCCTTGACTGTGGACACAATATGGCCAGCTGTCTCATGTTTCTGGTCCTGCACTCACTCCATCATGATGGACTAAACCTCACACTGTGAGCCAAAATAAGTCCTTTCTTTCTAAAGTTAGTTTTATCTGTTTTTCGCCACAGCAAGGAGAAAAGTAAACTAATACAGATATTTCACATATTTTATTATTTTTAGTGGTACAGTTTCCTCTCTCTCCTCTTATTCTCTTTTTTTCTTTCTTTTCCCAGATATTTTGGGTGATTTCATCATTTGAAGTCTCCGCTTATTCTCTTCTTCCTTCCCTCGTTCCTCTTCGTTCTTGCTGTCAGCTTGTTAGTCGTATTGGTTTTCCTAGATCTGTCTTTCTCTACTGAAAATCTTCACTATGTTTTGTTCCCATTTCATTGGTTACTGCTTCTATTACATCCTTTTTTCAATTTAGTTCAGATTTATCCTGATGTTAGTTTTCAGCTCATTAAGATGGGTGCTTATTTTTATCTTTTCAGTATTTGTTTATTTCTAAAATCAGGAATTAGGCCAAAAATTTATTCTAAGTACTACTTTTGTTGTATTCCACAAGTTTCAACATGAAGTATTTTTATTTTGTTTTAGTCAAGCACTTTCAAGTTTCCATTAAAATCTTGTCTTTGATCTTTGAGCTATTAGAAGTGTTTTTATTTTGTGATCTCAGTTCTTTTATTGATTGGTTTTTACTGAGTGCCTTTTTTTTACTTATAAAAGAATGTTTTTTCATGCTACCAAACCTCTGATGTTTGTTGAGGCTAATTTAATGATTTAATACATTAGAATGTTAGTGAATGTCCCATGTGAATTTAAATAAAACTGCCTTGTGTAGTTATTGTTGGACATCTTGAGGACAGCCAACAACAATGTACTCACTCATTTTTTTATGCAAGAGTTTGGGTGGCATCAAGAAGTTGATCCAGAAGTTGAGGCATAACGCTTGAATTGTTTCTTTTATTATTAATCAAGATGTTTAGAGAATGTGACTCATATCCATGAGCAAGTAAATGTATTAATACCAAACTTCAAATGTAGGTAGAACATCGGCAAAATGAGCCACCTAGTCCCAGAGCATGATCAGCTTCGCTGGTCTCCTGTCACAGCAGGTAGTGGTTGCAATATTAAAAAAATATATATATATATTTATATATATATATATAATATTCCCTGGTTATATATATTATATAATTATATATATAATTATATATTATATATATTATATATAATTATATATAATTTATTTATATATATTATATAAATTATGATTATATATATATAATATATGTATATTATATATATGTAATCAGATGGCATGGTCTCCGTCCCAAGCCTGGTTATAAGAGACAGAAAAAGAGGAAAGGAGGAAGTTCTGGTAACTTACACTGTATTTTTCTACATATGCTGAAAAATCAGTTTGCTCTCCTGGGGAAGAGGGTTGGGGCTGGAAGAGGACCAAAAGCATTGCACTAATGAATATCTACCATAGGAAAGGATAAATAGATCTGTTTTTCTAACAGTATCTTCCATATAGTCATTAAATTAAGCTTGTTAATTTCAGTGACCAAGTCCTTAAAAATCTTCATTTCACGCCAGCCCAGCCAAATACATAAAATGCATGCATAAATTTAAAAATTGGATGTATATAGCACATCATATTGAACAAAAACGTTCACTTTTTTACCTTATAGATTTTTCTTTGTGTTTACAAAATACCTGCTTTTTCTTCTGAAATAACTTTCATTGTGTATTCATTCATTGTGTATTCATTAATATCTAATAAGTTCTTTTATTTTTAGTTTTCTTTAGTAATAACGGTATTTTATATTGTACATTTTTTTCCAAGTATAGTTTTTAACTTACCTCATGCTTCTCTGTTTTTGATTCTACTTTACTTTGGGCTGAAGCATTTTGAAAAGGAGAAATCAGTTTAAAATGAACGCCAAGGGTGATCTCTAAGACCAAACAATTGTTGAAGCGGTGACAAGCGGTGGGAGGGCTGACTGCAAGGAAGGACCTCATTCTGTTCATCGAGATGACAGTTGGGAAGCTCCAAGCCAATGGCACCGACCTGACACTGTTTTGATGCCCTTTCCTTCCTTCTTTACTTGACTGTATCCTCTTCCTGGAGCCCCTGTTGATTCCTTATTTGTGTATGCTAACACTGCTCTGTCTACCCTCACAGCTCTTCTCTGCCAGCCCTCTAGGCTCAGCCCTGCCAAACAAAACCGGGCTCATGTGGTAAAGGTGAGCACCAGGGAATGTCATTTTGATCTAAGTAATTCTTTTTTGTCCTTTGTAGGAAAGATGGATCTATTTGTTGGATAAAATACTTTATTATTTTTGTTTTGAATGTATGAATGTATTGTCTGCATGTGTGTAAATGCACTCATGTCCCACGGAGGTCAGAAGAGGGCGTTGGATCCCCTGAAACTGGAGTTATAGATAGTTGTTAGCTGCCACATGGGTACTGGGAATTGGATCTGGGTCCTCTGGAAGAGCAGCCAGTGCTCTTAACCACTGTGCCATCTCTCCAGTCCCTATAATGCCCTCTCTCGCTCCTCTCGTTTTTTTTTTTTTTTTTTTTTTTGGCTTTTTCGAGACAAAGGGTCCCTCCCCTGTAGCCCCAGCTGTCCTGGAACTCACTCTTAGACTAGGCTGTCCGTGAACTCAACAAAGATCCGCTTGCCTCTGCCTCCAAACTACTCTTTTTTTTTTTTAGTTTTGGTCTTTTTGAGACACAGTCCCCTATAGACTTGAGCGGTCCCTGGAATTCATTATTAAACCAGGCTGGCCTTGAAACTCACAGAGATCCACCTGCCTCTCGTCCCTAGGTGGTGGGATTAAAGGCGTTGCACCACCACACCCAGGCCTAGTAATACTCTTTTTTTTTTTTTTTGTGTTTTTTTTTGGTCTTTTCGAGACAGAGGGTCTCCCTGTAACCGGTAGCCCAAGCTGTCTTGAAACTCACATTGTAGACCAGGCCTGGCCTTGATATAATACCCTTTTTAACAATTGATAGAAGAGCAGAGAGAAGAACTCAGGGATGCCGTAACCAACAATATCCGATCAACATTTATAGCACATTGTAGGCAATAACAGTAGATATATATTTTTAAACATTTGTGGAAAGCAAGCCAAGATAGATAATATTTTGGACATAAAACCGACCTACATAAATTTGAAAAAACGTGGACAATTTTCTTTTTGAAAAAACGTGGACAATTTCTACAATGGAGCAAAGGCAAAATTAAAAACAAGAAGATAAGATAAAGAGTAATTACAAAATACTTGAAAACCAAGCAGCATACTTAAAAAAATTTCTTGAGTTAAGAAACCAAAGCAAATGATACTGAATGCTGCTGGGGAGAGGCTGTGGGAAAAGGGGAACACTCATTCACTGCTGGTGGGAATGGAAACTCATGCAACCCCTGTAGAAAGCAGTACGAAGAACTCTTAAAAGACTCAAAAGGGGTGGGGTGGGTGGCGCACGCCTTTAATCACTAGCACTGTGGGAGGCAGAGGCAGGCGTATCTTGTGAGTTCAAGGCCAGCCTGGTTCTCAGAGTGAGTGCCCAGGACAGCTGGGGCGACAGGAGACCCTTCTTGAAGAGACCAAAAAAAAAAAAAAAAAGACTAAAAATGAACCCGTCACCTGACCCAGTCATATCACTCCTGGGTATATACCTGAAAAGTCATCCTATTGTGGAGATACATGCACAACCATGTTTATTGCAGCTCTTTTCACACTGGAACCAACCCAGGTGTCCCTCAACTAGCGAGTGGATAATGGAAATGTGGTAAATCTATGCAATGCAGTTCTATGCAGCGATAAGGTAAGACAACATCATGAAATTTTCAGGTAAATGGATGGAACTGGAAGCTGTTATGCTAAGTGAAGTAACAAATCACACACACACACACACAACCCCCCCACCCACAAAACCCAAATGACTTATTTGTGGATCCTAGCACCAAATCCTAATAGACTATGTTTGGCTGAAGGGAATGCCTCACCTCCCACTTTCTGTAGATTTTCTTCATTTCAGGCCATTCTGAGGGATTTCTGGTCTACCACCTTCTCCTGAGGTTAGAGGACAACTTGTGGGAATTAGTTCTCTCTTTTTTTCCTGTGGACCCTGAGGATGAAGCTCAGGTTGTCAACCTTGGCAACAAGCTCCTTTACTCCCTGAGCCATTTTACTGGCCCTGAACCTGTTCATAGTTGAGTTGTAAAATGCTTTATGGATTATAGGTCCAAGCCCTTTGTTAAGTTATGATTAGCAAGCATTTTCCCTTTGACATGTGAGTTCTCTTATCACTTCTCTAAAACTTTTTTGCTAAAAAATTATGTATGAAACACATAAAAATTCATTAAAAAAGATAAAATATAAATAAGAAAAAAGAATAATTATAAAATACTTGAAAACCAAACAGCATACTTAGAAAATTTTCTTAAGTTAAGAAACCCTCAAGAAAAATTAAAGCAGACATTGAACTGAATGAATTAAAAAATATGTCAATATTTGTGACACATCACTAAAGTCTTGTTGAGATGATATTGGAGCCATCTGGAGCCATTTGGAAAAAATGTGAAATCAATAGTGTTAGCATCCACCTGAAAAGCACAGCAGAAGATGATAGGGCCAAGGAACATTTTAGGAAATAAATAAGGAAGAGAGGAAGTTGAAACCAGAAAATAAAGAAAATAAGGGAAACAGCTGAGTTGCTAAAAATTAAAAGATCTTTTCCAAAAAAAAGTTGTAAAACTGGCAAATGCAGACAGAAGAGAGAAATGATAGTGTCTGGTATAAAACAAGACATCACTACAAATTTTACAGATGTCAAAAGGGCAGTGAGGACTGACACAAAAAGCCCTGTGGTGTAGACATGACAACATGGGTGGGCACAGCTCACTCAACAGGAAATGGATAATTTGAATGACCCTGGAACTGTTGGAGAAGTTGAGTTCATATTTATAAATTCCCAGTAACAGAGATCTCCAGATTTAGATTGTTTTACTAGAGAATTCTGCCACACATTTAAAAAAAATTAACACCTTTGTTAATTAATACCTCTTTGACAGGGCTGCTATTCTGTTACAGGAAAATCGAAGAAAAGAGAGCACTTACAGACTCACCTTATCAATCTGTATTGTTTCAATACAAAGTAAGACAAATACAGCACCAAAGACTATGTATCAATTTCTGTAAATAATTTAGATGCAAAATTCCTTGTCAAAATCTTCATAAATCCAATCAACAATATTTTATCTTTTAACAATTGCATATCATGATATTATATATTTTGAGATAATGAGATTATATGTGTTTCTTCCTATTTATTACTCTTATCCTTCAATATAAAATGTGCTCTTTGAGGGAGATACTTTTAAATAACATTTTATTTTTTTAATTTTATATGTATGAAGTGTTTTGCCTGAGTATGTTTTTAATAAAATACTTTTATTGATGTTTTGTATATTTCATGCATCATTTTTCAGTTCAATTTAAACATATTCCCCTTTCCCTTCCTCCCACCCCACCCCAGCTCATGCATTCTGCCATAAATGTCCTACATCTTTCTCTCTTAAAGTTTTTCTCTGCAAAGATTTATTGTTCGGGGCAGAATTTAACTGTACCAATCTGTTCTTTGACCCAGTCCTAATGTTGTTGTTGTTCCCTCTGTGATGGTTAATCCTGGGTGTCAACTTGACTGGACTAAAGAACAAATAAGAGAAAAAGGATCTTTGGATTGGACTACCTCAACCCGGATGGCCCACCCCAAATGTGGGTGTTACTTTCTGCTGGCAGGCAATATTAAAGGCCATGCCAGAGGGATCTGGTCCCTTTTTTCCTGTGGCTTGCCTCTCTCTCACTGGTGAGTTTGTCTTGCTGCTGTGATCAACCCTATGGATCCCAGCGTATACTGAGACCAGCAGATCTCCTGGAATCCACTGGGCCATCAGCACCAGATTGGGACTACTGAGACATCCAGCCTTGCGGACTTAGCAACTCCCTGATGCTCAGCCTTTCCAGTGTGGAGCAGCTGCTGTTGGGACTCCTTGAACTCTGTCACATGAGCAAATCAATAAATTGTATGTAGCTATATATTCATCCTGTTGCTTCTGTTTCTTTAGAGAACCCTGACTAATACAGATTTTGGTACCAGGAGTGGTTCTAGAGAAACAGAATTGAAAGGATGAATTTCTTTAGTGGGCTTGGTAGTTTCTGGAGCCAGCTCTCTAACCCAATGAAGCCTAGAGTTG
>VZQC01006909.1:126164-211344 GCA_009823505.1 Rhizomys pruinosus
AACTGTATGTTAATTCCGAAATATGTTTAGGAATTCACATTTTCCCTTTAATTTTATATTACTCTAAAATATGAATATATGCCTTCACCCATATATATTAATTAGTATGTCTGAAAATAAATGGTAAATTAATTCTAGGGCCCATTAAGAGATTCACATTATAACATCACAGTTGCTTTCAGATAGAAAGAAATATAACAATAACATTGCTCAGCTTTTCTTTCAATTGGGGTATTTTGTACTAGCATCCACAAATGAGGGAAATCATTCCATTTGTTTTTGGGGGGACTGTGTTACTTCACTTAGCATAATGGCTTCGAGTTCCATCCATTTACCTGAAAATCTTATGTCATCTTTCTTTACTGCTGCATAGAACTCCATTGTGTAGATGTACCACGTTTTTGTTATCCACTCATCTGTTGAGGGGCATTTGGGTTGGTTCCAGCTCTTCACTATTGTGAAGAGATCTGCAATAAATATAGATATACATGTATCTTTGCAGTAGGATGAGTCTTGTGGGTATACACCCTGGAGTGGTATGGCTGAGTCAGTTTAGCACCTGACTTATTTTGAGTCTTTTAAGGATTCTCCACACTGCTTTCTATAGTGATTGTATGAGTTTATGTTCCCACCAGCAGTGGATGAGTGTTTCCCTTTCCCCACAACCTCTCCAGCATTTGATGTCTTTTGTTTTCTTGATCTTAGCCAGTCTTATCAGAGTGAGATCATATCTTAAAGTGGTTTTAATTTGCATTTCCTTAATTATTAATGATGTTGAACACTTTTTAAGATCTTTCTCAGCCATCTTTAATTCCTCACTAGTGAAGTCTCTGTTCAGTTCTTTATTCCGTCTTTTGAATGAGTCATTTGTTGTCTTCTTTGTTTTTTGAGTACTTTATATATTCTGGATGTTAATGTCAGATGTATCATTGGTGAAGGTTTCCTCACACTCTGTGAGCTTTCTCTTCGCTTCTTTGTTTCTTTTGCTGTACAGAAGCTTTTGAATTTGATGAGGTCCCACTTATCAGCTGTTGACATTATTTCCTGTGTGTCTTATAGATTGCTACCAATGTTTTCTTCTATCACCTTCGGAGTTCTGAAGTTTCACATTGAGGTCTTTGATCCATTTGGAGTTGATTTTTGTACAAAGTGGGAGGTAGGACTTTAATTTTATTCTTCTACAAATGGTGATCCAGTTTTGCCAGCACCATTTGCTGAAGATGCTATCTTTCCTCCAATTAGCTTTTTTGGCCCCTTTATTGAATATGAGGTGATTGAAATTGTATGACCTCGAGTTTGGATCTTCAATGAGTCTGTTTTTCTGCCAGTACCATGCTGTCTTTATGACTATAGCCCTGTAATATAGCTTGAAGTCCAGTAAGGTGATTCCCCCTGTATTACATTTTTTGCTCAGGGTTGGTTTAGCTATTCAGGATCTTTTGTTTATCCATATGAATTTAAGGATTTTTTTCCAAGTCTATGAAGAAACTCATGGAAATTTTAATTGGGATTGCATTGAATTTATATATTAATTTGGGTAGAATGCACATTTTTACTATATTAATCTTTCCAATGTGTGAGCATGGGAGGTTTTTCCATTTTTTGATGTCATCTTCAATCTCCTTCTTCAAGGGTTTAAAATTTTTGTTGTAGACATCTTTGGTGTCTTTGGTTAGGATTTTTTTCAGGTTTTTTTGTTTTTTTTTTTTTAGGCTATTGTGAGTGGGAAGGTCTCCTTATAGCCCTTCTCCAGTTGCTTGTTGGTGTAAAGAAATGCTACTGATTTTTCTAGGTTAATTTTGTATCCTGCCACTTTATTGAAACTCTTAATCATTTCTAGTTTTCTGTTGGAGTTTTTAGCATCCTTCAGGTAAACTACCATATCATCTGCAAAAAAGGATGGTTTGACTTCCTCTTTTCCAATTAGTACTCCTTTAATTTTTAATATTTAAGAAGAGCTGTCTGCTGCGTGTTATCCTCTGCTTTATCTCACAAAATTACAAATGTTGAAATTCAATTACCAATGTAAGATTACTATGTTATTAGTAGGTAGGTATCTGTAAGAGAGATCCATCTTCAAATCTTTATAAAGCAGACCTCAACAGAGCTGCCTTGACTTCCATCCTGTGGAGATGAATAAGAAGGTACCAACTACAAAGCCAGGATAGGGTGCCTAATGAAACCAGGCACCCTATCCCGGCTGCCAGGCTCTTAACCTTGAACTTTCCAGCATCTAGAACTGGTAGAAATAAAATTTATGTTTATGAATTACCCAGTGCATGGTATTTTCATTAAAGTATCCAGAACAGTAAGATACAGTGTCAAGTAAGTTTCGTTTCAGTGCTTCAAGCTTGTTCAATATTGAAATGTATCAGGTTTAAGAGGAAAAGTCACATGACTGAGTTAATGGAATGTTAAAAAGCATTTAATATAATACAAAATTCACTTATGATGAAATTTTTCAAGAAAAATGGTAATAAAAAGAAATTTCTTTAACTCCATAAAAATGTTTCATAGGAAACTCATTGATGAATGACAAAGAGATTTTCTTTTTTGGCCTTATGAGTAGGAACAAGGCAAGCATATTTGCTTTCCCTAGTCTTTTATTGTTTTTTTTTTGTGCCTGTGTGTTTTGCCTGCATGTATGTAAATGCACCATGTGCATTCAAAGCTTTTGGAGGCCAGGTAGAGGGCATTGGATCCTCCCAGAAATGGAGTTATTAGCTACCACATGAGTGCTGGGAACTGAGCCTGGTCCTCTGCAAGAGCAGCCAATGCTCTTAGCTGCTGAGTCTTCTCCTCAGTCTCTTGTTCTCTATATTCTTATTCAATATGGGGCTGGGCAGTCTAACCAATGAAATAAATCAAGAAAAGTAAATAAGAATAGAAAATAGCACACACAGAACTATTTCTGTTTGCAGGCAATATCATTATCTATGTAGAAAGTACCAAGGACTCTTAAAAAGAAAATCTTAAACTACAGATTTTATTGTTTTGGTATATAAAAATGAACATTGGAATTAAAGATGCAATGTTCTTTACTATTGTGTGTGCATGCGCATGTGCACGTGTGTGCGCGCGTGCACACACACACACACTAATAAGACTTGCTTAGGTATCAGTCTTAAAAAGCACTTGCAGGACTGAAATGTAAAACTATATGACACAGCTGAACAAAATCAGAGCATTTCTAAAAAAGTGGAGAGATATACTGTTGGTAAACAAAGACTCAGTACATTAAAGATCTCAACTTCTTCATATTGACATAAAGTTTACCACAATTCTTATCAAATCCAGGAAGCTTTTTTGTCGATACAAACAATATTATTCTAAAATTGACATATGAAGACTAAGGAACTAAGCTGGGGCTGCGGCTCCAAGTAGAGCCATGACTAGAGTGATCAAAGCAATCTCAGCAGTGCATGAAAGCCAAGCCAAAGAAACTATAATATCTAAAACAATTCTTAAAGAGGAAGAAACTGAGAAAGGTGGATACTCAGGGAAATAAGAAATCCACTATGGTTATAATTTCAGTTGTTGCTCCTAGGTGATAGAAAAGCAGTTATAAGAGAGCTGTATATCTGTGCTTTTGAACATAATGAATTTTCAAGATGTGATTTGTGACATCAGCATCATAAAAGTAAGAGAGCTTTTTAAGTGTAGAATTTTTACAGGTGACTGAAGTTCTGTTGTTATCAATAAAAATAGATGTAACTGTAAGATGCTATATGTAAGTTCCAAAGTAACTACAAAATACATAGAATACAGGCAAACTGTGTATTATTTACACAAATTAATTAAAAATGGACTTAAACCCTTAAATTTAAATGGAGGACTAAGATAGCTAGATGTAGTGGCACATGCTTATAATCTCAGGATTAAAGGGGCTGAAGTAGAAGATTTGAGAGTTCAAGGCCAGCCTGTGTTACATAGAGAAAATGTCTCAAAACAAAACAAAAACAAGAAAAAGTAAATAACCCAAAGATTTAAAGCTTTTAGAAGGAAACACAAGTTCATGACTTCATGATATTGGGTTTGGTGATGGTTTTTTGGATGTGGCACAAACAACACAGAAGACAGAAATAGACTCTTATCATTGTTCATCAGACACAAGGCAAGGGCAGAAAATACTTCAGATTACATGTCTATTTAGGACTGAATATCTTGAATGCTCCTGAAACTCAACAAAACCAAATAGTTCAGTTAAAAATTTGTCTGGTTGTCATAAGTAGATGTTTCTCCAAAGAGGTATAAACTAACAACAGCACATGGAAAGATGCTTCGTACCAGCTGTCATGAAATCCAAACCAGAGTAACAAGTCACTTCACACTCAGTACGATGGTTACTATATATGTTTAGAAGAAACCACAAATAAGAAACATTAGCATGGAGATGAAGAAACCATAACTCTATGTATTGCTGGTGGGAACGTACGTGGTGCCCTTGGTGAGTGATTATATAGTGGTTCCTGAAAAAAGGTTATTTTTTTTTTTAATTTTCCTTGGGAGGGGCTGGAGAGATGGCTCAGCAGTTAAGAGCACTAGCTGCTCTTGCAGAGGACCCAGTTCAGTTCCCAGCACCCACCGACAGCTAACAACCACCCATAACTCCAATTCCAGGGAATCTGAGCCCTCTTCTGGCCTCCATGGGCATTGCATGTATGTGTGTACTGAGATACATGCAGGAAAAACCTCATTCGCATAAAATTAAAACAAATAATTAAAAAGTTCATCATGTATATTCAAAGCACTACATAAGGACATTTTTACACAAGTATGTAAGTTGAGCATATCTCTCCAAACTCCCCTAGCCTCTCCTTCCCCCTTCTCATCAGTCCCCTTTGTTCACTTTTGGTTCTCTTTTCATGTCGTGTGTGTGTGTGTGTGTGTGTGTGTGTGTGTGTGTGTGTAATCCTATGGATCTGTATATAATTCTTCAAAAATTTAAGCAGAGGGTTGCCCTGTGATCCTGACGTTCCACTTCTAATCATACCCATCAAAGCCAGAAGTAGGTACTCAGAAAGATACATGTGCAGTGACGCTTCACTGTTCACAATAAGCAAACAGCGGAAAGTAACCGAATGTCCATCAACATATGGAAGGATAAGCAAAATGTGGTACAAACATGCGGTGGATATTATTCAAGACTAAATTGAATGCCATTTTGACATGTACCACTACATGCATCTTGAGAACATCATAAATAAAATAAGCCAAGAAGGAAAGGAAAAATGTATGATTCCATTTATGTGAGGGACCTCCTTAAATTCAGAGACAAAAATGACACAGTGATTGTAAGGCATGGGGAAACCCAGAGTCTTTTTTAAACTTTGATTGTATTTATTCTAGTTATTAGTATGTATTAATTGTATAAAATAGTGGACTTCACTGTGACATTTCCATAGATGTGCATAATGTACTTTGATTCTTTCTAATTTCCTAGCCATTTTAAAAATCTAGATTCTTCATATGAAAGAAAACATGATATTTATCTTTCTGACTGTAGTTTGTTTAACATTATGATCTCCAGTTCCATCCATTTTCCTGCAAATGATATAATTTCGTTCTTCTTTAGAGCTGAGTAAAACATGGGAGCTTTTTTGAATGGGTGACAGAGTTTCTGTTTAGTAGGATGAATAAGTTCTGAGAAGGAATATGTGATGCTTGCACAACACTGTGAATGTACTCAATGCCACTGAATTTACACTCAAGACTGGTTAACATGACAAATTTTATGGTTTTTATATATACATATATTACCATAATAAAAAGGCAAAAGTGGGCGGAACTTATTCATAGGGTTTTTCAAATGCTTTACACTAATTTTCTTTTATTCTCTAGCATCTGCCCCTTGCCATGTCTTTCAATAACATTTGGGCTTAGCTTTTGATTCATGATCCGAAGGAGCTGTCAGATTCCATTGTATTGCCACCTTGGGAAGGTGGATTTTCTTTGTCTTTTTTAGCTTTGTCCTAGGACCTACTTGGTTTCTGGCAAGCTGATGTTCAACTATTTCTTGAATGATTGACAAGTTTTACAGATGTATAAACGTATGTAAATCTCAAGTCGTCTGGCTTTAAACTGAATTTTCCTTGATTGGGACAACTCAGTATTTGCTAATGAACTCTCTGCTTCTAGAACTTTGAACCATGTCTGACCTTTGAACCATGACTGTTTACAGGTATTGAAGTCAGTTCTGTTTTTCCTTGATGTAGCTTTTACAATGGGCACATTGCTTTAAGTAATAATGATACATTTCTCTATAACCTCCTTTCCCTCACCACCTATTCAAGGCAGTTTTCAGGCAAAATTGGAATTGGCTCATCTATATGAATATTTCTTCTGGTTAAACCAAAGATTCTGATAATTATTGTGTTTTTCTGTGTGTTTTTTTCTACCTTTAACATTTTGCAATCCAAAACATTTCCAATGGGCTATGCACTCAAAATCTAGTACCACTTAATACTATATAACGATTCCCAAATGTTACTTGTAAATATTTGTGGGTTTGACCTTTACTGGGATACAAACAGAAAGTGTAGCTGAGAAGCATAAAGAATTCTGTCCTGGGTCCCAGATGAAAGGGGAAGGTGTTTTGTCCTGTGAACACAGAAAAAGCCACAAAATCACTTTGGGTGCTGTTGAACTTGTGCCCAGCAGAGGGCGCTGTGGGTCTGTGTCACACTTCCCGGGTACTCCCAACACTCATTGATCTTTGCAGTTTTATATTCTTGTCATACTTCTAAAACCCAGCTTTGGTGACCATAACCTTGGGAAAGCATCCAGATCTGAGGTTTGGGCAATGGTTCAAGGTTTATTGGGACTACAGTATTCATCTTCTTAGGATGGAGGTAAGTCTAGCCAGTTTCAACCAAAGACCTAAGGACAGGCTGAAACTAAAATTACACAAGAAAGCTTTCAAGGCAAATAGCTCCATCTATACTCACAGACCCAGCTTCCTGTTCTCTTTGAACACTTGGCTTTGAAATCAGACCCATTTTCTGCAGGTTGTAGAGAAATGTAGAGCAAGCAAGTCCTGCTTAAGTATGGCTTGTGCTGGGGAATCACACTTCCCAGGCTAAATTAGCTGAGCCTGCAAGGAGATGACAGCTGAGAAGACAGGGGAGTAATATATTTTTCATTCGACAGCAAGCTGAGGGAGATTATTGTAGCTCACAGGAGCGCACTAGGAAATGCAGGGCAGTCATGAATGCTGACATCTTTGGAATGGCTGCCAAGAGGAGGTGACTTACATGCTCCAGGCCATAACAACTTCATAGGCAGTGCTGAGAGTGACAGGCTGACTTATGCTGGAGGAGTTACACTTTGTATGCTTGAAGGCACTACTTAGCCACCACCTCCTCCCCTCTGCAGTCACCCCTAAGTCCACAGGGGTTTGAAAACAACTTTTCAACTTTCAGTGATGGTTTTCAGCTAAACATGAGTGCCTGTGGCCTAGACAGCTACTGGAGGTGGGGGTGGAATCTTGCCCTCCTTGCAGCAAAAGGTCAAGTCTCTTATTAATAATAGGTTGAACGGAATTGGGCCTTGTGGCAGCACTGGGGGTAAGATGCACAATGGGCATTTGCTCAGGCTCTGCATTGTGCCCGTTACCTTTCCTTCTGAGGCAGACCCACAGCCCTGCTATAGCCGGACTGTTAAGTCATCTTTTACCAGGGGTGGTAAATGTAAGAGTTTCCAGAGCCCTTCTGAGATCATGGTTAGGTTTAGAGGCAGCACTGCACTCCTCCTTGTCTGCTGACAAACTCTTGATTTGTCCTGCCATTCAACAGTGCAAGCCTTGGATAGCTTCAGGTGCGGTGTTGTCACCTCTGGGAAGAGGGAACCTCAACTGGTCACTTTCCTCTATTGGACTGAACTGTGGATAGGTCTGTGAGATATTCTCTTAATTACTGAATAATGTGGGAGGCCCAGCCCACTTTGGCAGTGCCACCCCTGGGCAAGTGGCACTGTGTTGTGTAAGAAGCAGACTGAGTATAGGCCAGATGAAACAAGGCAGTACGCAGTGTTCTTCCATGGTCTCTGCTTCAGTTCCTGCCTCCAGGGTCTTGTCCCCAGATTCTGCCTGATTTCTCTTGAAGGTAGACTTTACCTTGGAAGTATATGCTGAAATAAGCCCTTTCCTTGTCAAGGAAAACTAGGACAACTTGGGACTTAAAAGGATTAGAATCTCCCCATATGGGGAGCTCAATTAGCCTCTTATGCAAAGTAGATTGGCTTGGGAAATGGGAAGAAAATCATCATAGGGAAAATCCCATACAGGAAGGAAGTGGACTGGGGTGTGGCCTCTTTCCAGGGGTCTAGGACCCAGTCTGGTCTTGTTTCCCAAACTGCCTCTCTGAGGGAATGGATACTTCAAGATGGTATTGTCTCATCCCAGTCTGTAAAACTGCCCCCCTGAGGCTTCCAGGAAGAAAATATTCCTTTCCAGAGTATTATTGTAGCATTATTGCAGTCCTTAAGGAGGGAAGAAACTTGGGAAATATAAGAAATCTTTGGATATATAGAGTCTAATGTGCGGGACTCAGTGTATTGAACTGGTCAGCGTTTTTTTCAGCATAGATTCTGAGGATGATTGATGATGATGATGATGATGATGATGATGATGATGATGACAGTTCCTGGCTAAATAACGCACGGTGTATGGAGGGATTCAGATGTGGTCCATGTGAAGCTAGAACATCTCCTAGTAGAGTGAGGAGGGAACTGAAGAAAGCTTCACTGGTAATGTATTAGAGGCAAAGCCTAGTCCATGGAGACCTCCCACGAGGGAGGGAAATGGTTGATCTCTGTGTGACCTGGACTCAGCCATTGTGCCCACTGTTACTCTCATGATAGCATCACAAGTGAGAACTCTGTGGTAACAAGAGGAAGTTTACTGAAGACTGTTCTGTAGAGCAGGAAAGTGAAAGTGCTCTTAGATGCAATGCCCGGTTATGACCTGGGACTGGCAGGCTGCTGTTCAGTCGACCTGCTTTTGCTCAGCTCTTTTCCCTCTTGGAATGCGCTTTCCTGTCTTCTACAGTTGGCCAAGTCTAGCCATTTTTCAAGGATCCCTTGACATCCCCCTTCTCATTCTTCTTCTTCATTATCAAATATTGGCACCAAAATCACCTTTGAAAAATCCAGGCTGAGTTTATTGGCTACTGTGACAAGAAAAACACTTTCTCATCCTCTGTGCTCATCCGTAACAGTCATCAGTTATGGTCATCTGTTATAGTCACCTGCTGTAATCAACAGTTATGGTCCCTGAGTAGTCACCTCTTATGGTGACAGGGCACTTACAGCATCTTGGATAGACCAAGCCAAGTCAAGGAGACTTACACAGCTGTGAAGACAACCTTTAAATGCAGATGTTTGTTAGAACTCGATGAAGATCATGACTGATAGGCACAGGAGGTACAGGCTCTGAGAAACTTGGAGGTAATCTGGACCATTAACGATTGTTTGCTGCCACCAGTTGAAATGTTGAACAATTCTGAATGGGTTTTAATGTATCTTTAGTTAAGGTGAGGTTTCCTCTTCCTGTTCAAGGGTTTCTTGGAAACCGTTGAACAGGAAGAGTAGAGCTATGGCTAGAGTGGAAGTCAGACCCTATGGTGACAGCAGGTTTGGCTCTTCCCAGCCCTAGAAGTCACCTCTTGTTCCACACTTGCTGCTTGCTTATTCTTTCTCAGCACATTCTAGTGGACTGTAGCTCAGAGTCTCTCTGATTGCCCTGCCTTGGGGGCTGGGGCAGAGATGAGAAGTGTTCAAATGTATAAACTTTGAAAATATTCTGGAGTAAATGAATGGTAACTTTTTATACCTGCTCCATATGTCAGCAGTGAGTCACCTGATAGAGAAATTCTTGACTGCAGTCAGTTACGCATCTCCTTCTGTCCTTTCTTCTTGTCCCATCTCACTCTCAAAGAAGATAAAAAAAATGTGCTCAATTTGAAAAATGGGGGAAAAAAGATGAAATTACAACTCCTTGCATCTAGCCTCTAATCAGAAAGGTGGTTATATATTTCTGAAGTGGGAAAAGGTCAAAATCAGCATGTAAAAAAGGAAGGGATGTAGCTTAGGTAACTTGGCATGAATGTTGGCAGCATGCCTTTTTCTTTTGAATCAGCACATGAATTTAAAGCCAGGTTGCATATTTGGCTATGGTATTTTTGTGGCTTCATTTCCTTACATTAATCTTTCAGAATCCATCAGATTTCAGTGTCTGAATTTTGCTACAATAATTGCCTGGGAAGGAGCTTAGCCAAACCTTAAAGGGTCACTCGGGATATTTTTTTTTTTTTTACTAGATGGACAGTGATCACTAGAAAGAAAACTGGGCTGGGACTGGAAGTCCTGCTTTGTCATTTCTGCATTCAGACAACACTGGGAAGCATCTTCCTATAGTTTGCTCCCTAGCTAGAAAGCACATAGTGCTGTAGTCTGCAGTGTTATTAAAACAATCAGGGACAGGCTAAAAGCAGGTAGGTGGGGGGCAGGGTTATAGCAGTTCCAGATAATAAGAACGCCAATAGTGCATGGTGATAGATTCACAGGTGCATAAAAGCCTTGTCAATAAAGCTCTTTCTGTACTCACTGAAAAATTAACAGGTGACAACCAATTCACTGTTCCTATCAGTGACTTGTCTGGGTTTCTTTTCTCCATATGGAGCTCAGCTGGTTGAGCTGCAGGAGTGCATTTCAGGGATTCGGGATGCAGAGAAAAGGAGAAGGAGATAAGCCTGTACACCCCACTTTGGTTCTTTGCCCCATGCCCATTAAATGAAAGGTCTAAGTTAGGGGCGAGGTGAGTAATATTTTAGAGAGGGCAAGAAGAGGGTGGAAGAACTGAGCATGGCAGGAAAATAATAGCCAGTGTTGACTGAGCCCTTAAGTACTTTATGAGCTTGGCCCAACAATAGAATATCAGTCACGAAGAAGGGGAAACGGTTGGATCTGTATCTGTGTAACATGTACGAATCTGTCATATAAATTGGAAAGAAAAAAGCAAATCAAAGAATATTATGGTGCTGCATTGTTCCATCTTAATAAAATAAAAACAACTACAAACAAATAGTACATTGTTAGGCATGTATGTTTTTATAAGAATAATAGTCAAAAGCTAATAAATGATTCACACATTATGTTGGAGAGCAGTTCCATCTTCAGGAGGAGGAAAATGAAATAGGAAGCGGCTTGTAGGTGGATGGGTATTGGATTTTATTATATTACATGCAAGGACATAAAATAAAGGAGAGTATTGCACAGACAAATGATGGAAGTGTGTCATGGGCCAGCCATTATCGTTCATTTCAATTCTAGTTACCTGAGGCAAACACACACACAAACCGGTCAACAAATATAAAATAAACTGCGAACAAAAATAAACCCGATATTAAGCACTTATCGTGGGCAGACAAGGTGTCTGTATTTTGTCATCTCATTTATCCTGATGAACACATTATGAGGTAGGTAATGTTAAGAATCCCATTTTTACACATGAAGCAGTTGGGCACAGAGGAACGAAGTCATTTGCCCAAGGTCACTGAGACATCAAATAGCCAAGCCAGGATTTTAACTATGTCTAGCAGCCATGATACATTGTTTCAAATTCCTGACTCCCTTCCCGAGCTTGTTGAAGGGTCTCTCTTATGTCAACATCCACCTCCTTGGACCCTGGGATACCTGGTCCAGGGGTCACTCAGCATATGTCCGCATGAAACATAGTGTGTGAATCTCCTTCAGGCTGACAGTGCTGACCCATCCCCTGGACTGAGCACATGTGATGAACTGTGCTTTCAGAGAAGTGCAGATGTGAGCCCCCAGCTTACAAGTAGTCTAGCCAGAATCTGGTTGTTTGTCTACGAAGTAGGTCTCTGCTGAAGAACTTGATCAAGGAGTAGAAAGGGCTCAGCTAATTAGACTTGATCTCTAGAATTTGACTAACCAGTAGGTGAGAATGAAGAAGGACCGCAGAGAGAAGGTCACGAGAACCACACAGATCTTGGGATAGATCATTTCTGAGGACACCCTTTGCATAGATTGTTAAGATAGTTACAACAGGATTCTCTAAATGTGTGTAGAGCTTGCACTTGCCCAATATGTCACTCAAACTACTACCAGGATAGAAAGACCAAGCAGGGGTAACCATGGATGAGCCAAAGTTAATTCTTTTTCTCTTTACAATGTATGCAAAAGTTGGTTGTAAATGCATTGGGTTTTCAAAAAATGAAGGATTTCCTTTTAGAAGTCCTTTCTTGGGGCTGACTTAGCGGCCACAGAGAAGAAGGGCCTCTGGAGAGCCCAGGGAAGAAACTAGCAGGAGGAATGAAATTAAGTTGAAAACCTCCTTTGACATTTAAGAAAAGTCAACAACCATCTAAGTGATGAGAGAGACCAGAAATATAACTGGCTGAATGTCAATTTTAGAACTAGAAAGATAGCTGTTACTTTATCTCACTGAGCAGGTGTTTCTGAGCAGTAAATAACTCACGGTTGGTCTATTAAACTTTAATGCTTGTGATAACGGCAAAGAGCATGTTACCCTCTCTCTCTCTCTCTCTCTCTCTCTCTCTCTCTATATATATATATATATATATATATATATTAAACAAACAGCAATTTTTGACATTTACTCCTTGCACCATTTTCTTTTACAGTTGTTTTACCGTATTATCTTTTGCTATTATCTTGGCCACAAGTCCCTGTTGTAAGCAGCTGCCTTGCAATCGTGGGCAGAACAACCTAATGTAATTAACTATCTGGCAAGTGCACAATCATTTTTTTCTTCCACATAAAAAGATTCTCTTTTGAATGAACACCCTCCAAATAGAGCGCTGATTTCATTGCTTAGAAAGCAGGGAATGAAATTTTAATTTTGGGGAGGATAGGAGGAATATCCCCTTTTCTTCATTTAGTTAAAACTAATCATTTTTGTGAGTTTTAAAAATTGAAATAGTAATTATGACACTTCAAAGTGACTTTTAAAAATATCAGAAAAAAATGAAGCAAAGTAATTGGAAAAAGGTTAGACATGAAGAGATGTGCTATTTGAATCAGCCAGATGAGAGTTATTACCTAATAATGAGGCTTCACACTCCTATTACACTGGCTTTTTTATTGGAGCCTTTCAAAACCATGAGCTAATGAAGCTTCCTGCCTCCCCTATGGCTGGGGTCGCTGTTGTAGCCTTCTGATGAATGGAGAAAATAAGACCAGGTGAACTTGGCTTGTCTTCGGTTCAAACCGTTTATTAATACCATGGTTTGGATACAACTCCCAGGTTCTCTTTCTTATTTGCTTTCCTATCCTAGAACGCCAAGATTTCTTATTCTTTGCCCTGCACAATAACGTCCCTTGATCTAGAGAAAGTACACAAAGTGGGGATCAGGTTGGGGAGCTGGAATTAAGAGCCCATCTCCAATGAGGCCTAATGGATCTGGCAGCAGAGACTAAATCCTCTTATGGAAATGAGGAGGGAAGGAGGGGAGGGAGGGGGGGCCAGCTGTGTAAGAGCTCCAAATATTAAATATTCAAGAATTCACCAGGAGGTTGTTAAACCTATAGTATCTTAAAGTCAGTCATGGAGGGAATATTTATACCACAGATATCAGCAAATACTACAAATCAGATCTCCGATTTGTCCTACAGCTGAGCAGGCTCCCCAGTACAGCATAGACAGCAAAAAAGGAAACCAAGTGTTTATTCCTTCTTGGCCTTTTGGATAAAATCAAGTGAAAACTGCAGAAGTTTAAAAGTCGCATGTGATGCCCTAGAGGCTGTGAGGAGTAGTGTTTCACAGACACAGGTCAGAAGATGATACTAAAGTGGAAGGAGACAGAAACTCCCTCAGAAACTGGTAAACTGAGATCCATGCTGCATGAGTCCTTTAAATCTGAGCTTTGGGCTACAGTTAGATGATGCCAGGGAATCAGTCACTGAAGCCAAGAAATGACTCTTCAGTTTCTCTGGGTATTTGGCTTCCTTTCTCTGGGCTCTCCCAGTTTCCTTCAGTAGCTATCATTCATTCACTTGCCATTCACTTATTTACTCACTTGCTCACGCATTCATTCATTCATTCATTCAGCAAAGCAGTGTCCCTGAAGAAGTGATTCTAAATGGGAAGACTTGGAACAGAGGCTCATACCATGAGCTAACATTTAATCTAATCATTCGTGCAGACATTTTCTTATGCCTTTTATAATTATTTACTTATTTAATACTTAAATGGCCCAATTAAGCAAATATTACCCTTATCTTCATTGTATACATAAGGAAACTTAGATTCAGGAAATTAAAGTTAATATTTCTGCTTTGGCAGTGCCTGCACAGAGGATATTCAATCAGAATTTAGACAGTCACCTACTCAAAGGCATCGGGTGCTGAAGAAGACAATTCTGAGCCCCCTCGGACTTAGTGCAAATAAAAATAGCCAGAACTGGCATTGTGAAGCCAGGCAGGAGCTAGTAGTATTGGGCTACTTCTGTCTGTCATCAGAGACTTGTTTCCTTATGCAAATGCAGCTGATATCTGCCTTGTTTTCTTCACCTGTTTTGGTGAAGACCAAAGGAACACTCTGGAAAAGCACTTTTATTAGTGGCAAATTGTTTTGCAAATACAAAAGCAGTTCTATTTTACTTCTTCGTTGAGCTGCTCCATCACTTTTATGCTACTGTCTCTTTTTCCTTGTGGTCTCGATCAATCTAAGAGATTAATTCATACTTCAAAGAAGGTGAACTTTTAAGAAATTTCCTTAAAACTTGCTAAGATCCTTGAACTGACAAGCCCTACTCCGTGAAAATGCTGAGTCGTCAAGCTGATGTCCCTGTCTGAACTGAATTCTCTGGGAGACCCGCCTCCGAGCCTCACAGTGCATACTGACTTCTGTAGCTCTCCAGACAGACATCCACACGTCCCTGTGGGGGCAGCATATTCATTTAAACTGAGGAGGAGAGATCGGCCATATTGCAATGACTCATACAGAAATCACCTGTGCCAGTGTAACTCTGCCCGCCCAGCACACTCCCATGTCCCGTGGCTCTTGTTTCCTTCTTTCTACCTCTATCACTGCCCCTCTCTTGAGAGCATCCCAGGCCTGTAGCCTCTTCTTTTGAAACAGCTTCCAGACATCACTTCAAAGAAACCATCTTTCTTGCTGTTGTGGCTCCCATTGCCCCTCACCGGTGGCTTAACAGCTGACTGGAAGAAATGTCCCCTCCCCAGGAAACAGCTTAGTCAGCAGGGGAGGCTCAGCTCAGGCACAGAATTAGGCTGAGCCAAAACAAAGGGGCAGTGACCACCTGAACTTGGCTCTCAAGTTTGAACTTTGACTCTACATCTAATTTCCCAAGTGGTGATGATTTGAAGTACCCTGATGCAGACTGTGCTCCAAATCTGGCAGAGGAACTCATTGGTTAGGATATCGTTTGCTGGGCATTTGTCCAGTGCCAGGTATTCTCCTAAGGCATTATTATAGTTAATCCTCTCACCACCCTGTGACTACTGAAATTCCCATTTTATAGGGGAAGAAGCTGAAACTTAGGATAAGAAACATATCTAAAGTCATACCCTTCAGAAAACTGAAGAGCTGAAATTTGAATTCTGGATGTTTGACTGCAATCTACAGTCTTAAAAATATTTTATTTATTATTTTAATTTTTTATTATTTTAATTTTATGTGTATGTGTATTCCCAGCATGTATGTAAATGAACCTGTGTCATGCAATGCCCGTGGAGGTCAGAAGAGGGCATTGAATTACCTGGAACTGGAATTATGGATGGTTATTAGCTACCATGGGGGTGCTGGGAACTGAACCTGGTCCTCTGTAAGAGCTGCCAGTGATCTTAACCTCTGAGCCTTCTCTCCAGCCCTGGCATCTATATTCTTAAAGCACTCTTTTGATTTAAAAATCATTTTATATATCATTTTTGCCCACATTGAAAACACAGGAATATGATAGATGGAATTGTAAACAGACTTCCTGATGTGCAGCCCCTGGGGTCACACTTCCTTCCCCTGCCCTTTGCTGTGGATAGGACCTGTGACTGGCTCAGCTGATAGATCAGGGCAAAGGCAGGATGTTGACCCCATGCTTTTGTTACTTTATATAGAAGATTAATATGTTTTAAAAATTTTAGTACATTTATTTATTTGTGTGTGGGGGGGGCCAAGGTATACTAGTGGGGGTCAGAGGACAATTTGGGAGAGTCAGTTCTTTCCTTCCACCATGTGGGTTCCAGGGATCAAACTCAGGTTGTTAGGCTTGGTAAGCACTTTTACATCTTTAAACACTGAGCCATCGTGCTAAGCCATGGAAGATTGATCTTAAAGAGATAGAGGAGAGAGAGAGAGAGAGAGAGAGAGAGAGAGAGAGAGAGAGAACCAAGTAGCTGTGAAGTGCCCATGGAAAGGGCCACATCAGGTAACTGGTGGAATTAGATTTTGTCCCAGTCAAACCTCCATATAAGGCAGCATGGCTGACACTTGATCACAGCTTCATGAGACCCTGAGCAGAAGACACATCTAAGGCATGCTTATTCCTCAACCACATGTAAGATAACACATATGTATTGCTTTAGCTACTAGGTTCTTGGCAATTTGTTATGGACCAGTGGAAAACTAATGCAGGTTAAAGAGTTTGTCCAAGCTGACGCCCTTAGTAGAAGTAAGGGTCTGGGAATTGAGCCCAGGTATGTCTGACACAGGAGTCTACCTTCAACCTCTTCTCTGCTCTGTCTCTTTGAAACATTTTTAAAATATTAGTTTCTGTTCAGGTCTGTAATTCTATACTCTTTGATGTCCCCTGATAGAAAAGGTTTTGGAGGATGCTTTCCATGTATCTGAAGAGGGCTCAGGATCTTGGACTTTCTTTTTTGTTTCTGACATCCCTGGCCATTGTAGACCCATGAATATACCTGGTCACAGTAGTATTTTCAAATTCCTGAGAGTCTGTGCAATGTCATATCTACCTCAGAACTCTTAAATTATGTGATTTTATGTAATGGGTAGGAAATGTGATATCTTTCAGGAAGGTCAGAAAGGCTTTGGATGCAAGAGAGACCTTCAAAGCACTAAGTAGAAAAGCAACATAAGTGGAGAAGTACACATTTATGGAATACAGAAGACTCAGATTAGGATGTCAAAGCCCTCCTAAAGACTGAATCTTACCATCCTTGCCCTTGAGTCCAGTCAGAACAGTCTACATCATTTCCAGGGCCCTTAGTTTAAAAATAAAGAATTTCAAGGCATTGATAGCAAACTATTAAAGTAATCTCAGGGGGCTCTTGAGTATGGGGCTGTGGGCAGATACACAGGGAGCCAGCCCTGAGCTGGCTGGATCTTATGACTGGATCTTATATTATTATTATTAAGCATCTATTATTACTCTAGTATTTTTTCCTCTGTGCTTCTGATGTAACCACTTAGTCAAAAGAACTCTCAGGCTGATACCTGGAATCTACATAATGCTTCTATCCCATCCCTTCCATGCTTAACTATAATGCAACGTCTAAAGCAGGAGGGATAGTGTTCTCTTCTGGTTTGATAGATCAGGGAATTCAATACCAATTATGATCAATGCTTTGGACAAGGTCACAAATGAAATGTAGCTCCTTTCTATTTACATCTAATAGAGCCAGAAGCTAGGTGCTAGAAGATTTCCTGTTCTTGTCCTTAATTTTATGCTCCCACTCAGCCCTGCCCACTGCTTCTAGTGTAATTCTTTTTTTTTTTAATTTTTATTATTTATTCTTGTATGTGTATGAATGTACTGTCTGCATGTAGGTTTGTGCACCCGTGTTGTGCAATGCCACAGAGGTCAGAAGAGGGCGTTGGATTCCCCTAGAATCTGGAGTCAAAGATGGTTCTCAGCTGCCATGTGGGTGCTGGGGATCGAACCCGGGTCCTCTGCAAGAGCAGTCGGCACTCTTAACCTCCAGACCATCTCTCCAGCCCTTCTAGTGTAATTCTTTACAATTTGTGCTGACTCAGGGCATACTGATTGGCTGAAAGAGACTGCTGGAGATAGAGAAATGATATGGGATCTTTAATAAAATTGACTGTTTCTGGAAGGTAAGTTGTTTTGAGAGGGGACCTAGTATCTCGGCCTCACCCCACAGCTGCATCCTTTCTCTCTTCTATATTAAAATGATTGAGTATTCCCCCCACCAAAAGTTTATGTATCAGGTTCTATGAAAATTGTGTCTGTGTGAAAGGGAACCTGGAGATTTAAACTATGTGATTAAGGACATCAAATCTTTACCATACCGTCAGACCACCTGAGTCCCAGGCATGCTCTGTCACCCAGCTGACCAGGCAAGTGAGGACTCAACCTTGACATAAATAGCCAAGCAGTTCTTCAGAGCCAGCTTCTATTGCTTTCTTTGGTCCTTTCTAATTCCTTAGTCTATATCAGCATGCCGATGCCTTTAGCTCTCTACCTGCTGAAATACCACCTGGGCATTTATTTGATGGTAAATATCACATGTGTGATAAGTCCAGTTATGAAGTTCATTAGAATAATTTACCCCAATCTTCTATTTTCCTCACAAGGAAAACCAAGGTGGTACAGTTTTCTGGATACCATATAAGGCTAAGACCTTTGTTTTCTCATTGGACAGTTCCTGCTATGTCCTGCAAACTAGGCAACTTCTTTCTGTCAGAGGCATTTGTTAGGTTACTGCTTATGACCTCAGGATACCCTTTCATGAATTGCCTCTGGTCCTAGGATATAATTATCATTCTTCTCCAATCGTGCTAATAGACTTTAAGTACCATTACTGGACCCAAATCATTCATCGTAGATTCATTTTCTTTTCTTCTTCTATTAATTTGTGGGTGTGTGTCAGTAGTTGCTGCTAACCAGTTGGAGTTCATTCATTCCTTTTCAACATTTCATATTCATTGATAAGAAATTGTTATCAATTTCCCCAAATTGAATTCATTCTAAATACTTAAGGCTCAATATATCTTATATAAAAGAGTACTTGTTAATTTTAAAGCAAAATGCAAATATGTACAATCATATAAATATATATGTGACAGAACAAGTTATTTTAACTTAGAAACCATTGTAAAGAGCCAGAAAGTGCCGTGTGTCCCATCCATACCCCAAACTCTCTATCTTCATATATAAGCACGATTCTTTTATAGCTAACAACTGCTTCTATCACCTGTGTTTATTCCTGAAACAGTAACTAAGTCCTGATTATTAACACAAACAAAAATTTGAAGTAACTTCAATATGTTTTTAAGGTTTTTGCAATCTATAAGTTTCTCTTACATCTTGAATTGCTTTCTTTTCCTTACAATTTATACAGTAAAGAACCCAAGAACAGGGGTAGAGAGCTAGCTCTGGTGTTAAAAGCACTAGCTGCTCTTTCAGTGAACTGGGTTTAATCCCCAGTACCCACATGGTGCCTAGCAACCATCTGTAACTCCAGTTCTAGGGGAATCTGATGCCCTCTTCTGACCTCTGATGGCATTGCATGATATGGGTGCACTTACATACATGCAGGCAATTCACTCATACAAATAAAATAAAAAAATAATGAAAAGAACTTGAGAACATTTTGATCTGTAGAGTATTATATGATCTATAATTTGGAAGTTCCATATTCTGGGTATACTTTTTAATGTACTCTGTCCTCTGTATTTCCTGTGAATGTTGGATTCAAAAGCCCTTTCAAATCCATGTCAAATTCCTTTGGCAAGACTTTAGGATGTTCTTTCATTAGTGGGTCATAGTGTCAGTTTTACATTTTATGATACTAGAGGTGATGGTAATAGATCTATTAATTATCTGGAGTTACACATTATTTACATTCTATTGATTCTTTATATGTTTAATTGAATTTTTGTGATTTTCATACAATATAATTTTATGGTATTTAGATCTCTTCTTATATCTACACCTCCCCTTATTTAGTTTAATGTACTTTATTATATGTAATAAAGCATAGAGTCTAATTTGTGTCTCCTAATGTGGCTCCATCCATTGGAGCCTGGTTAACCTACCAAGAATTCCATGTTTGAAAGAGACTATCTCTGCCCCAGCAGCTGTCTATTGCCACAATTTCCTTTGGTGGGCTTAGAGTTTCTTACCAACTTCCTCATGTCTATGCTGGGATTTTTTTTTTCTTCTGATTTGAGCTTGTACTCTACTTGAGCATGCTGTCACTGTTGCTGTTTCATATGTGTGACTGTGCTGGATATCTTTAGTGTCAACTTGACACACCTGGGTTGAGGGACCCCAGTTGGGGAATTGGCTCCATTGGATTGGCCTGTGGCCACATCTGTGGAGTATTGTCTTGATGGTCGAGCAGTGTGGGAGGGCCTGGCCCACAATGAGTGGTGCCACCCTTGGCAGGTTGTTGTGTACAGTATAAGAGGGCAGGCTGAGCATGGGCCAGGGGAAGCAAGCCAATGAACAGCATTCCTCCATGGCCTGTGCTTCAGCTCCTGCCTCCAGGTTCTTGCCCTGAGTTCCTGCCTTGGGCTCCCTAAGAGATGAACTGTGACCCAGGAGATGTAATCTGAATAAACCCTGTCCTCCCCAAGTTGGTGTCGGTCAGAGTGTTTTGTCACAGCAATATAAGACAAACTAGAACAGTGACTAACTAGGTGTCTGGAAAACTCTGTTTCCTCGTGGTGGTCATCCACCACCTCTGTCTCTTACAATATACTCCCTTGAACAATAGTCCTTGAACCTTGGGAATAGATGTTTGACATAGGTGTCCTTTTCAGCGATAGGAGCTCTGCAGCCTCTTGTTCTCTGCACATTGTCCAGTTGTGTGTTAATCATCATCTGTTGCATAAGAAGACTTCTCTGGTGAGAGATGCATTAATCTATATGTATGACTAAGTCAATAAGAGTCAGTTTAATACAATAACTATTTAATAGGAAACTAGTATTGGGCTCTCTCCTGTATCCTGTTACCTGCCTAGCCTAAGGTTCCTAAGCTCGATGTCAATGTCGGGTATGGACTCCAGACATTACATTCATTTAAAGAGTAGTTGGGGGGCTGGAGAGATGGCCTAGCGGTTAAGAGCTCTGACTGCTCTTGCAGAGGACCGGGGTTCGATCCCCAGCACCTGCATGGCGGCTGAGAACCTTCTGTAACTCCAATTCCAGGGTAACTCCAGTTCCAGGGGAATCCAACGCCCTCTTCTGACCTCCGCGGCATTGCACGACACGGGTGCACAAACCTACATGCAGACAGTACATTCATACACATAAAAATAAATAAAAAAATAAGTTTAAAAAAAAAAAGAGTAGTTGGATACATCCATAATATTTTTGTCACTATTGCACCAACAGGCATATCTTGCCAGGCCAGTTGTTACCGTGTCACAGTATTCACAGCTGGGTAAGGATAATGATTATATTTTCTTTCTTATGAAGCTGAATAGAGATAAGGCTCTGAGGTCAGCACCACCTTGGTTTCTCCTTATTTGTTCCCAGATTCCTTCTATGAAGCCAGTATGACTCTAATACCAAAACCAGGCAAAGATGCAACAAAAAAGAAATTTATAGACAAATCTCTCTGATGGACATAGATGCAAAATTTTTCAACAAACCGAATGCAAGAACACAACACACTGAATGCAAGAACACATCCCAGAGATGTAGGAATTGTTCAACACTCCTAAATCAGTAAATGTAATCCACCATAAACAGATTCAAGGATAGAAATCACATGATCATCTCATTTGATGCAGAAAAGTTCTTTGACAAAAATCCAATATCCATTCGTGTGAAAAATCATATAGAGCCTAGGCTTACAAAGGATATATTTTAACATAATAAAGGCAATATACCACAAGCCCATAGCCAGCATCATGATAAATAGAGAAAAACTAAAAGCATTCCCATCAAAATCAGGAGCAATACAAGAATGTCCATTCTCTCCAATCCTGTTCATCGTGTTCTTGGAGCCTAAGCTAGAACAATAAGATAAACAGGAGATAAAGGGGATTCAAATTGGAAAGTCAGAAGTCAAAGTATCTTTATTTGCAAAGGATATGATTCTATATACAAAGGATCTTCCAGACTCCACAGAAAACTCCTAGAGATGATAAATACATTCAGAAAAGCAGCAGGATATAAAATGAACACCCCCAAATCTGTAGCAGGACATAAAATGAACACCCCCAAATCAGTACCCTTCCTGTGCACTACCAACAAACATACCGAGAGGGAAATCCAACAATGGCAAACAATAGTCTCAAAAATCCATAAAATGGTTTGGAATCAATCTAATAAAAGAAGTAGGAGACCGGAACAATAATAACTCTAAGACACTGAAGGAAGAAATGGAAGAAGGTGCCAGAAGACGGAAAGCCCGCCCATGCTCAATCCTACCAAGAGCAATCTACAAATCCAATGCAGTACTCATTAAAATTCCAACACAATTCTTCATAGAAATTGAAAAAACCTATCTTACTTTTACATGGAAACACAAAAGCCCCAACACTTTTATTTTTTAAACTTTTATTTTATTTATTTATTCTTTTATGTGTATGAATGTATTGTCTGCGTGTAGGTTTGTGCACCCGTGTCGTGCAATGCTGCGGAGGTCAGAAGAGGGCGTTGAATTCCCCTGGAATTGGAGTTCTCTTGGAATTGGAGTTACAGATGGTTCTCAGCCGCCATGTGGATGCTGGGGATCGAACCCAGGTCCTCTGCAAGAGCAGTCGGCCCTCTTAACCGCTAGGCCATCTCTCCAGCCCCCCACATTCTTTCTAGCCTCTTCTGGCCCTCACATATAGTGAGTGACTTTTTTGTTCTTTCTTTTTTTTTTTCTATGTTAAAAATAATTTAATTTTCCCCGTATATTTCTGTCCACATGAGAAATCAAGATACACATTTATAATATTTACCTGTTGTGGAACACTCAAGTCAATTCAGATGGCAAAAGTAGAATTCAATCATTAGTGAAATGTTTAAAAATATATATTAAACAAAAAACATCTTTGTAAGATAAAAAAAAATAATCTTCCACAATGCAATAAATTGCAGATCACTGAAAATTTAACTCTTTAGATGATTTCAGTTCAGTTTTTGTTTTCAGAATCTTGAGACAGTAAAAAAAAAAGTACTGGCAGAATTTTTATCTGTTTTTACGCTTCTCTTTCTTATTTCGACTACTTGTTACACTGTTCAAAGATGGGGAGGAAGAAAGTGCTCTTGCATGACCAGTAGCCTTGAGATGATCAAAAAGCTTATTTCAGGATGGAAATTCACTATGGCAGGTTGTACAGCTGATAAGAACATCAGTCATTTGTGATTGCAGAACACCAATGATGAATTCTATTGCAGAGTCTGCTTGGCTGTTCACTTGGTTTACCTAGAAGGCATTTTTATGGTAGGCTTCTAAAAGTATGATACTCAAATTTACCGTGTGTTAAAGACAGCTAGCTATTCAATGAGATAATATTAGTTTATAATATTAGCTTCTGGGTTATAACTCGCCTCATTGTTCTCCTATTTCTTTCAAATAGGAGTCACGCCTTTCACTGAGAAGAAAGATGGGAAAAGTATGAAATTGAGACAACACACTTGACTTATCAGAGCTCCACACAAGGTCATGACAACCTGTAGTTGGAAGGGAACGTTGTCTTTGGAAAGCAGCACATTTCTGACCCTGCTTCTGGCCTTGTTGAGCTTTAGGGCTCATTTTAAGATCTAGTTATCATTTTATTAATAATATCTCAAGATAGGTTTCCTAGGCTAGATGAGTAACATGTCCCAGTAAAGGCCAGTAATGTGTACTTCCAAAGAGCTCTGTACACCAGCAAATAGAGGGAGGGGATAGAAACATTCAGAATGGTTACCTAGCTGATGTCTGAAGGAGAAAGACTCTAGGAATCAAGAGAAAGTCGAAATCAATTTGGACAATGGCAAACAAATATTCCTTAGTAATTGCCAGAGATTTGTGCAAGGGGGCATAGCAGTGACAAGTGGGACCAGCTGGAAGGTGCCATTTTTGGATGGCATATTGGAAAGCTGTTCAGAGGTGGCTAATTAATATTATGTAAACCTCAGTGGGTGATGTCTCTACACTGTGTTGTTTTTAGCTTCTCTGTCATTCAGCGTAATCCAAGTACCTAACTGACTCCTCCATATTTTTATTTTCTACCTTATTTCTGTTGTTCCTTCTATGTGACCCTTGGCAAATGAGTCAACTAAGCACAGCTAGCTACCTTGGGCTAAAACTGGATTGGACAGAATACTCATGTGTTCATAGCTTTACTCTGTTTGGCTCAAACAGGCCAGTTGATTGTATAGCCATATATACATATATACATATATATATGGTGTGTGTGCATGCGTGTGTGTGTGTGTGTGTGTGTGTGTATGCTGCAGGATTGGATTGGCTGCAAGCCTTTGATAACAAATAGAATAATGCTGTTTATATTCACATGGGGAAAGACTTGACTATCAGAACTGAGCTCTTCACAGCATAATTACAACTTGCTGAGCACAGTGGCTCTGGTGAACAATGAAGATATAATCAGTGCACCTATTTGTCCTCCTGGATTCCAGCTGCTAAAGCAATTTCTTTTTTCACAGAACTGACAATTTTGCGGTTCTAGTGAAAATCCACCATTTCCCCCTGAAATCCTGTGAAATGGAGCTCGCCAATGGAAGCACTGTGCAGCAGCCTGGCTCTTGCATCGCCTCCATGAAATTAGGCAGCTCATATTTCCAGCTCTGCTATCCTGATTGCATGTTTGTTTAAAATGACAGTTGATGTTGTGTATCTTTTTCATTAGGGAGGCTCAAGGATCTTGACATTATTAACTAACTGCAGCACTTGCTGCATATAAACACTAATCCATAGAGACAGCTCAGATAGTACTTGAAGCAAAAGAAGACTTTTTGAATGGAGGAAGAGCATAAGAATTTCAGCTATGTGTGGAATTTTGCAGGTGTATCATGAACCATTTACAAGTAAGACATTTCTTGAGGTCTGAGCACTATGATTCCAGCCCTTAAGGTGATGGAGGGAAAGCGGGGCTTGCCTAAAGGAGAAACCGGGCAGACGGTGGACTGAGTTTCTTTTCTTTCCTTTGAACCCTGGCTGCATTAAGCACCTAGTGTCAGATGATGAATCAGATTAGAACAACTGTCTGTTTTCAAGGTGTTTTAACTGCATATACATATGAAGTCTGGTCAGATCTTGGTTGGATGAGCTAGCGTTCTCTCACCGCATAGCCTTTTGCCACTGGAGGAGGCTGGCCCTTCAATACCCGAGTGCTTGTGTTGGTGGAAGATGCTGGGGACATTTGCTTTTCTTCTACAGTCTTACTTATTTGTGATGATTTCCTCTTTGTCTTTTCCCACATTGATCTTTTTTCCTTGTCCTTCTGACCCTCTGCTTTGCTGAGCATCTGACCTCTGCTTTGCTGAGTGTGGGACACCCTGACGGGGCTCTTATTCTTCTCAGTCTTACCTTGACATTTTCTTTCTCAATTTATCTCTGGGATGTTTCATTCGGTCCACATCTCCCATCCCCATCTCCGGCCAGCTGTCAGTAGCCTTTCCTGAGAAGCTTATATGACTTTTTGAGCCTCAAAATCAGGACAGGAGTGACTTTTAGGAGAAGAAAGAGAGGGATGCAAGGAAGAAATTATATGAGGTCCGTCAGTAATGGGGACTGAACTTAGGCTCTCAAATTCGTTGCTCTTGCCTCCTTTCCTTACCTCTTCCTCTTCCTCAGAAAAGCCACTAATTTCAGGTTGTTCATTCTTTGCCAGAATGGGGAATGGGACAGTGTTCTTACTCCAGGGACGTCTGGAAATGCCATGCGCCACGTGGGGGCAGCAGAGAGTTTAATGTAAAGGGACTAAACTAGGCAGGTTTAAGCCATCAGTGGCTTTGAATGCACCCTTTACTGAACTTCCCAGAATGCTAAAGTTGGCATGGGGCCAAGAAAACTTAATTGCAGAGTACTTGTACTATATACTTTAACGCTGCAGATTATAGAATCCATCTTCTAGAAGAGGGTATTTTCTAGTTTGCCCAAGGCAGTCCCAATTTACATTCCAAATCCTGGGTTAATTATTAATACTAAACTCTCTCTTCAGTTTATCATCCATTCTGATTTGGGTGAGAGATTTTGCTGGTCATGTTCCTCACAGAGTCCCTGGTGCCAGCAATCCATGGGGGTGGTAGTGAGTCGGGATGAGGAAGGAACAACATTCAGAAAATTAAAGATCGTGATTTCCAGGTCAAAGCAAAGATGGTTTTGCAGAATGAACGTGGAAGGGAAACAGGTCAATGGATGAGATAGAGAAGAAAAGGAAGAAGCCAGGCAAGTCCAGGACACTAAAACTTGGAAAGATCCCCAGCGATGTTAGTATGTGGAGGACGGGCCTTTCAGAGTCTGATGCCCTGGGTAGGAAGGGAGTTGTCATTCCCAGTTGGAGTGTTTGGACATCTGTTATTTAGGAACCAAGAGCTTTTAATTTTTCTTCTTCTGTCCTTTCTCTCAGGCTGCCTTAGAAACTTTAGAGAAACAGGATGACTTAAACAGGCCTCCTGCCAAAGAAGATGAAAACAAAATATCATTATTTTCCAAAGTGATCTTGTGGGAATTGTTAATTTCTGAAACCTAAGAGTTGAGTTGGTGTCAATCACAGAGGAGAAGGCCACCATCTGCCAGAGCCCCTTTGTCCTTTTGGAAAATTACTGAACTGTGGTATATCAAAAACTATACACAAACAAAAATCAATTGCTTGAGATTCCAACTCTGACCACAGAGTCAATAAGAATGACAAGGATAAATTTGTTCTTCCTCTAAGTGCTCTTGGAACAGAAATGGAGTGAAACTCCAGTATGGAGATGTGCAGAGGGAAGAAGTAGAGGATGTAGGGATTAAAAAGGATAGCAGGGGTTGGGAATATGGCTCAGTAGGTAAAGTCCTTACTATGTGTGTGTTAGGACCTGTGTTCAGATCCCAAGTACCCATGTACAAAACATGTCATCTCAATTCTGGGCAGGAGGATCCCTTGAGCTTAATAGCTAGTCAGCTTAGCCTAATCAGTTTCTTTCAATTTCAGTGAGAGACCTAGAGAGAGAGAGAGAGAGAAAGAGAGAGAGAAATGGGAGAATCCCAAAATGGAAGGAGGTATGGTCAAGGAAAGGAAAGAAACACAGTATGAAAGAACTATAATATAGGGCTGGAGAGATGGCCTAGCGGTTAAGAGTACCAACTGCTCTTGCAGAGGAGCCGGGTTCGATCCCCAGCACCCACATGGCGGCTGAGAACCGTCCATAACTCCAATTCCAGGAGAACTCCAGTTCCAGGGGAATCTACACCCTCTTCTGACCTCCATGGCATTGCATGACACGAGTGCACAAACCTACATGCAGGCACATTCAAACACATAAAAAAAAATAAAAAAATTTAAAAAAGAACTATAATATAAATGAGCAGAAAAGGCTTTTTTTCCCTGACAGTTGTATGAGCCCCCTGTCTTTTTCATGCATATCAAGGGTAGAACAGAAAATAGCTCTGTGACATGTGCCAGAAGGTGGGACTAGGAGAGCTCAGCCTTACAGGAAGTACTGCAGAATCAGTACATTCACACACAGGAACAATGAGGCTAATGATGATAAAAATAATGATTATAGCTAATTCTTACTGAGCTCTTAAGATGTGCCAGGCATTTTCTGAAGTATATTTATCAATTCATTTAATTTTTTGTGTCTATAGTACAAAGTAGGTACTCTTATTCTTATTTTACAAATGGGGAAGACGAGGCATAGATGACTAAGTCTTGTATCCTTAAAATGATGGAGTTTACATTTTGGACAACTGATTGAAACCAAGTTCTTGGCTATATCCAAAGGTCAATGTATGCAGTGAGAAACCTTCCAAAAAATGTCCAGGGGCCTATTATAGACCTCAATCTTTTTTTAAATTTTTAAATCTTATTTATTTTTTTATGTGTATGAATGTACTGTCTGCATGTAGGTTTGTGCACCTGTGTCGTGGAATGCCATGGAGGTCAGAAGAGGGTGTCAGATTCCCCTGGAACTGGAGTTAAAGACTGTTCTTAGCCGCCATGTAGGTGCTGGGGATCGAACCTGGGTCCTCTGCAAGAGGAGTGGGTGCTCTTAACCGCTAGGCCATCTCTCCAGCCCAGATCTCAATCTTAATGGCAAAAGTTTGTCAAGAAAGAAAACCAAGAAATCAAATGGATTTGTAGGATACATTTGTGTTAATTTAATCTACTTCTTTTTTTTTTTTTCCGGTCTTTTCGAGACAGGGTCTCCCTGTAGTCCCAGCTGTCCTGGAACTCACTCTGTAGACCAGGCTGGCCTTGAACTCACAAAGATCCGCCTGCCTCTGCCTCCCAAGTGCTAGGATTAAAGGCGTGTGCCACCATGCCCGGCTTAATCTACTTCTTTAATGACTATAACAGAAACAACCTTGTTTTTGTTGTAGCATTTTAAAATAAACGTACCTCCTTGATATTTTATCCTGAGGGCTGAAGACATGGAAGATAGGTCAGACAGTAATATTTTATGAAACAAATTAAGTGGAGGAAGTTTGCCAAAGACCATCTGAATGAGGAGCCCCAGAAGGAGGAGAATCTTTGCTGTGCTAGATGGAGGAAATCCATCTATACTGGCCCATCCTAGCAAACCCAAAGAGTGAGAACAGAAGTTCATGGAGTCCAGCTGACTTATGCTGATTTTCCCATGCCTTTGTTTATCATGTGTTTGTAAGTCTTTGGAAGACTGAATACACATAGGAACTTTTATACTAATGTCAGGCAGAGCACAGATCCTGCAAAGGTCTAGAACTTTATTATTTCACAGAAAAGAAATCCACTAGCCGGGTGTGGTGGCACACATATTTAATCCCAGCTCTTGAGAGGAAGAAGCAGAGAAATGATATCAAGGCCAGCTTTGTGTACATAGTTCCAGAAATCCAGCTAAACATGTCTTGAAGACACTTTGACAGAGTAAAAACTTCCTAAAGATAGCATGTGATGCTGCAGATGAAGGTGTACGTTCACACTCCCAAGTCCCACCTTCCACTTCTCTGATTGCCCTGGGTTTTCCCTCGTGATTGCAGCACAGCTGCTGAAGTTACAAGAATCACAGACAATGTTAATGTCTACAATAAAAAAGGAAGTATCCGAATCTTTGTTTCTTTTTTAAGTGAGACCTTCTACAAAGTCCCTGAATAACTAGGTCACACGCCATTTGCCTCTCCTGTGCAGGATAAAATCAATAACCTACAGAAGCAATGGCTGGTAGAATAGCCAGTACCTTTGCCCACATCAAAGCAGTGGCACCCAATGGCCCCATGGCAGAGCAATACTCATTGCTATGTGCCCACAGTAGACAAAATGCCAGGTTCACATGCCATTGATGAAGGAATAGAAATCACTACGTTCAATAACTTTCAGCACTTGAGCACATCTTTTTAACATTCCATGTGTCCACCTGAGCTGCACGTATTAGGCACTTCCATAGTGTTCTCAGTGTGATCGTTGTCTGGTTGTCTTGAGGCAAAATACTTGGATGATGATGATTGAGTCAGAAGCAGAAGGAATCACTGTTTTCACACATCATCTTCCCTTGAAAGAACAACAGACAAATGATGGTTATTCAGACTTGGGGATTTGGCAGACATCTCAGACATGAATGGGGCAATGAGTCATTGTTGCCAGTGATAAAAGCTGAGTTTTCAAATGACAGGTGGAATTTTGGAGAAAACTATATCTGTGTCAGCTTGAGTTTAAAGAAGGAGTAGAGACTTTTCTGATGAAACGTGGTAATGTTAAACAGGTGGCTTTTGGATACTGCATACCTGTGAGGATATAGTCAGGATAAAGAAGATCTGCATAATGCAGCACACCAGGATTTTCCAAATGACCAAGGCATGCTGCTTTGAGGCCACACAGGAGCAAATGATCCATCCAAAAAACACAATGAGTTGTCTGAACACAGTGGAAGAGAATATGGAAAGTTCACTGACTTAGTTTAAGATTCTGCATCTCCACTAAGTTAAATGGCCCCTTGTCAAGTTTTAAAATAGCAAAGAGAAATATCCACATCATCTGAACAGAAAATACTTCTCCCTCTTTTTAATTATGTACCTGTGTAATTAAAGGCTAGACTTTCTTTATATACTTCAGCCAAAACAAATATCACAACAGATTAAATGGGGAAGCAGTGATGGGGATCCAGCTGTCTTCCATTAAGCTGTACATTAAAGAGATTTACAGACGTGTAGGCCAATGCCATTTGGCTCACCAAATTGTTTTGGAACATGCAGTTATTTTTCATAAAGAATATGCTGCTTGTATTACTATGTATCAGGTTTATTATTGTTCATATAAAACAATAAATATTTTTAGTTTCTCCAGAAGGTGTTTCAGTTTTCATATTAAATAGCAATATATGTAACACACAAAGTAGAATCTTCTCCAGGTCCTTTGTTATCTTGAGGCATATGAAGGGGTCCTGAAGGCTGCTGGCTTAAAGAAAGAAGGTGCAGCCCTGCCTTGGGAGGAACCCAGTCTGCCTTGAAGTATGTGGAAGCCTGAGTTTTGTCCTGTGAGAAAGGAACAGCAGAAGTAGCTACATGTTCATCACAGAGACTTGCAGACACAAAATGGAAGTGAAACTGTCAAGTTCTTCAATGACACAGGACCACAGTTCAAGGAAAGAAAACAGGTCCTCCTCTTTAGCTCCTAGTCTTCCTCTTTCTCTATTTCTCCCTCCTGCCTCCTTCTCCTTCTTCTCTTCTTCCTTCTCTTTCCTTATCTTAGAAAGAAGAGACTCAATTTGTTAGGCAAGGAGGAAAAGCAGCAGTGGACATAAAATCTACACTTGTCCCTTGATAGTCACTAGTGACTGTGTCCATGTTCCCCATGGATACCAAAATCTGCAAATGCTCAAATTCCTAATATAAATGGGGTCACTTCTGTATGCCACCTATGAACATCCTCCTGTATACTGTAAGCCTTCTCTAGATGACTTCTAATGGTGAAAATGAGTGCTATGTGAAGGTTGCTATGTCCTATTGTTTGTGGAATAATGACTAGAAAAACCACATGTACAGTTTAAACATATTTTATTTATTATTTTATTTTAAGTGTATGATATTACCTGCATGTATGTAAGTGCATCCATGTTGTCTGAAGAGGATTTTGTGTTACCTGGAAGTGGAATTATGGATGGTTGTTAGCCACCATGTGGGTGCTGGAACTGGAACCTGGGTCCTCTGCAAGCACAGCCAGTGTACTTAACCATTGAACCATCTCTCCAGCCCCATGTGCAGTACGATTTTTAAAGATCTTTTTCTATTCACAGTTGTTTGAATCCAAAGATATGTCATCTGTAGATATGTAGATTCACTGCAGACATAGAGAAAACAAGTGAAAAAGTTGCCAAAGCCAATCACTCTCAACCTGTATTTTTGGTTTGTTTATTGATTGACTTATTGATTTGAGATAGAGTCTTCTTGTAGCCCCAGCTCACCTGGAACTCACTATGTAGATCAGGCTGGCCTAGATCTCACAGAGATCTGCCTGCCTCTGCCTCTTTAAGGCTGGGATTAAAGGTATATGCCACCATGGCTGATTCAACTTATATTTTCTTAAAAAATATTTATTACTTTTTATTTTATGTGTATGAGTGTTTTGTCTGGATGTATGAGATGTATGTAAGTGCACCTTTATCATCCAATGCCTGCAGAGCTCAGAAGAGGAAGTCAGATCCCCTAGAACTAGAGTTATAAACAGTTGTTAGCTGCTATGTGGGTGCTAGGAAATGAACCTGGGTCCTCTGCAAGAGCAGCCAGTGTTCTTAACCACTGAGCCATCTCTCCAGGCCTCAACCTCTACTTTTAACATTGAATCAATTTCCATTTTCCTGGGATATATGCTTACACACTTGCATGGGCAAATAACAATTTTGAAATACAAACATAAAGTTTTCTATATACTACCTTTCAGTGAGCCCTTTTTCAACCAAAAGCTTTGAGAAGTTATACTTCATTTTAATGTTTAAACTTTTTTCTTTTGGGGGTGCCGTTGAAAGGGGAAATGGGGAAAATAAGACTGAATTTGTTCTGTATTACCAAGTCAGATACAGTTACTGACATTAGAATTATTTTTTTATTTAATTTATTTTTTATGTGTATGGATGTACTACCTGCATGTAGGTTTGTGCACCCATGTCATGCAATGCTGCGGAGGTCAGAAGAGGGTGTTGGATTCCCCTGGAACTGGAGTTAAAGAAGGTTCTCAGTCACTATGTGGGTGCTGGGGATCGAACCCAGGTCCTCTGCAAGAGCAGTCGGTGCTCTTAACCACTAGGCCATCTCTCCAGTCCAACATTAGAATTATTTTTAAAAGACAGGAATCTTCTGACTTGACCACAGTACCATCATGAACTTTATTATAAAGCTGGATGAATAGGATCCAGCTTAAGCAGGGCCAAGTATCCATTTTAATAGCAATAAATAATCAGCTAAATGATGAAAACTACACGAATTCTCAAGTCCTTCCTGTACCTCTAGAGTACCTTTCTTTTGTTTTGGACCCACCATAGTCTCTACACTCAAGGTGGTGTCATTTCTGGGCTGGACGCTATGCCAGCGCAGTACTTAATACCTATGCTGTCTTCTTGACAAGACGCAACTACAGTGCGCTCTGGGATATATAGTAGGGACTTATTAACTATTTGTTCCATATACCTGTACTTCTCAGGGTAGTCAGGACCTGACGTTGCTTTGTGCTGCTGGCTGCACACAGACACACCCCAAAGGTAACAGAGCTCAGCTTGGCAGGCGGGTTTCACAGAGGCTGCAGGCCCGTGTTGGAAGCTCTCACTGAGCTCTTCCGCAGAGGTCTTCGGCCACCTACAAAAGTCTTGTTCCCGTTCTCTCCGGCTTTGTGAAACCCTGTGTTTCTTCCTTTGCTCCTTTTCTCTCACTCCAAGTTCAGCTTTCCTCCAGCTTTCCTGGGCCTCAGGATGTGCCTGTGCAGTGTTTCATTTTGTTCCTGGTTCCAACTCACTCTCTATAGCTATGGAACACACAGTTGTCTCGACCTGGAACGTCCTCTGCTGGTTTCCCATGGGGAAACACCTATTCAGCCTTCAGGGACCAGCTCCAAATTTTGTGTTCCGTGAGATTTTCTCAGGTTCCCTAGGAAGAACGAATTATATCCTTTCCTGCATCTTTCGGTTTTCAGTTCAGCTGCAGCCTTCCTCAGTCTGGATTCGGCGTTGCTGCTTCGGCATTCTTCCTGGCCCTCGCGGGGAGCTCCCAGGGGCCACAGCTTTGCCTTTTTCCTTGTCAGTGGCCAGGTGGAGTTGTACTTAGGGTGTGTTTCGCAAGTACTCTGGATTCTGTGCGGAGACAACAACAGCTCTTCAAGTCTGATCTCTGGGCCACTTCTTAACCAACCTTTACATCACTCAGGCTCCTTCACGATGTCTTTCTCTTCTCCTGTCTACTCTCCATTTCCTTCAACTGGAAGCTTGAGCCCTTTATCTGGTGTTCAGGAAGCCCACTTCTTACCTAGGATCCTGTGACTGAATAATCCATATAAATTAGAATGCCCAGGGATTGATTGTCCTTTAGCTTGCTTCCACATGGCAGTAGTCTGTCCATACTAAACAGTCAAGCATGTGATTATACTGGATGGAAGATGTTTTCAGACAGTGGATGCTGTTAACTAGTATGTACTAAGTTTCTGCAATACACTTAGCATTGGCGTCCTATGTAGGGAGAGGAAGAAATCAATTATTAGATTTGTTTTCAAATCACCATTACTTGTCTGTAACAACATTTTTCTGAACTTCTAATGTAGCTGGAGTTGCTTAGTGACTGTGTGGTGGAAAAAGCATAAACAGGAAATGGTGATTATAATCAGTGTAGGGCTGTAGATTGGGGTGTAGCTGGTATTAGCAGGCTGGGGAGCAGGGCTTACCTTAGGTATAGAAAGTGGGTCATGGTGTTGTATGTTGAAGAATAGCATACATGTGTTGGAAAATACTGTAAGCTCTGTGTTTGGCATGGACTGGCAAGAGCAGGATGGAAGGCATGCACTGGGTCCTGTAGAGCACAGATCCCTGCAGAGGAATAAAGCCAGATCCTATGGGACGAAGGGGCATAGGGCCAGAGCCCATGAGGTAGCTAAGAATAAGCCTTAGCCTATCTTCCTGGTTTTGTTGTAGGTCTAGGACATGCTGGCAATTACACAAAGTTGTGAATTGTAGACGCTAACCCAACAACGCTCTAGACACATGTAGAAATTTGCTCTGTGAGTTTTTTTTTTAACATTTTTTCCCCCAAGGATACTAATTAACAATGAAGATATGTCAGATTTACTAATTTCTTCTAAAGGAATTTTTATTTTTTTTTAAAGACTGTCTAGCCCCATATGGAAAGGGGTTGAGAAGAAGGTCCTAGTTCTGTTGAAGTCTCGATGGCAATTTCTGAACCTAGCTCCAGTTGTGCTCTGGGCCCTACACATGTGTCCTTGGAATTCATATTTTGGATGAGATACCTTGATAGACTTCCTACATCAAAAAGTCTCTGCTCTGTGCAGTTGAACATTGGGACTCTGAGCTACAGACTAGTAGCAGTTCAGAACTATATCATAGAAGTCTACCATACCCAAGGTCTCTGAAGACAAGAGAAAGTCTTTTACCTAAACATTTTTCTTCTCCGGGGACTTCAAATTTGGCTTACTGACTAAAAGGGGTATTGATCAAAAAAATGGTCTGAAGACATCTAAAACAGTTGGGGCAAACCTGTGAATACATAAAACCAACCAACCAACCAACCAACCAACCAATCAACCAACCAACCAACCAACCAACCACCCACCCACCCACCCACCCAACCAACCAACCAACATTGCTGCATCTCAGCAGTAGATGGCATCCTCTTGAAAATCCTTATATGAACTCAGACCACATTCTAAAGGGGACCATTGACTTCTGGTTGTCCTGGGATACATGCAATGACACCACCATGGAAGGCAGTGCTTTTGTATGAAAACTCACATTGAGTTTCAAATCGCCAGTTTTTCTCTAGTACAGTCTAAGTCCCTAGAGGTGGGGGAATCTGTGAGGAGGGCTGTTGAAGTTACGGATGCAGGCCAAGAGTCTCCTTGCATTCTCAGAATCTCTCCATTTGGACTATGCAAAGCGAATACTTGCAGTGTGTGATCACCCGAATGACCCCACTCAGAAGGCCAGAAGAGAAGGAACCCAGTGGGCAGCATAGTGCTGGGATATCCAAGGAGGCTTGGGATGGGTGTGATAGGCACATCTCCTGCTGATCACAAGCCTCAAAGCCAATGCCAGCCAGAAAAAATGTTTCCATGAAGGTCTTTGCATTGGACAACATGAAGGCACATAACTGCTTTAGCAAAAGTTTCCAACAAGAAAAAGACTGAAAACAGATGTCTGGGGAATAACTCCCCAGGAGCTCAGCTCACAGGGGACTTCCTGGTTTGTGAAAAAAGGGACCAGGGAGCAGGCTTTACCTGCTTGTGATGGCTACAGAAATCATCACGTGCTGCCAGGTCTTAGGCGCTCCTGCTTGGCAGGACAGGAAGCTGCCTTCGCATCTTGGGTTGAGGCCTTTCCCTGTTGTGGCATGTGTACTGGGGTAGGGGTTGCTGGGCCTTCTACAATGAAGCTCCTCTTCCAGGGACTTAGCTCCTGGCATAACAATCCGATCCACTCTGCTAGTTATTTCTCTTGCTGTCAATAGCCCTATCACATACATAAACCCACAGATAATTTCCCTCACAAATGATGCCATGTTCCAGAGAAGCTAATCCCTAAAATCGAGGGAGGGGCGAGGGCCAGTGAACCTCTTCAGTGAGGGGGGGATCAGAAAGAAATCCTATCCTAAGGTCAAGGTGTCTCAGGGCTTTGTGACATGACAAAGTCATGGGGTATATGGATTAGAGAGAATCTTCCGCAGCAAAGTAGACTGAGGAAGTCAGAGAGGCACAGGATCGGCTTTTTACCCTGTGTGCCTCATAAAATGAATGATCAAAAGTAAATTACAGACTTGCAAATGGGTGGTTAACGACTGAGACAATATGAGTGCAGAGAGAAGCTCATCAAAACACACTGGGCGAGAGCAGGAGGGAAAGGCTGCATACAAATGATGTTCTATAAAGCTACAGCATCAAAGCAAACGGCCCCCAGTGGAGGGTCTGGGTCATTCCCCACACCTGTCGGGTGGGGGGGTGGAGAATGTGCTGCAGAGGCTTCTTTCAAAGGAGGAGGAGATGAAGCGACTCTATGTAGATGGGAACAGAGACCCTGCGAAAAGAGGGAGGACAGTGGAAAAGGAACCCAGCCCTGGCAGCTGATGACAGTCAAGTCATCCTCTCCTTCCTAGACAGTGGGGTGGGCCATCCACAGACTTTCAGCTGGTCAGTGTGGAACTCTTCTTAGCTGAGGCTGGGAGAGGGTGGGAGAGGCTGAGGACATCCATGTCTATTCACAGTTCGCACAGCCTCTGGACCCACACATGCACTTCACCACCGAAGTGATTAACTAAGATAAGGTTGTCTGCTGTGGCACAAACTGGTAGTCTCAGAACTCTGAAAGCTGAAGCAGAGGATCTCAAGTTCAAGGCAAGCCTAAGGTTTACTTAGTGAGGCCCTGTTTTGTCGTCAGGGAGCCCCACATTCTGTGAATCCCTCCCAGCTGCTTCATCGTTCAGATGGGGCCCATTCCCTGGGAACCGAAACAAAAGCCCAAAGAAAAAAAGGCAGGAATGAAAGGCAGGGAACTCAGTTTGGGAGTGTTTCAGAGTGAAGGGGGATGCTGGGGCAGAGACCTGTGGCTGAGGTAGCTCAGTGACCACGGGTACTCCTGAGGGATGGGGATCCACACAATCATGTCTCCACTGATTTGGAGAAGAATGAGGGATGTGATTGGGCTGCATCAAGGAAGGTAGAGGCAGCAGTCTTCCATGTTCATCTGTCCATAGTTATTCAGTCATTTTGCACTGCTAGAATGTGCCAGGCATTGTGCTTGGTGCAGAGTGTCTGCACATGGTTGTAATTGGCTGCTGTATTTAAGAAGCTCACAGTACAGCCAGGAGTTGGAGATGCAAAGAAATATCTGCAAAGATAATGGCATTATAACAGATGTATAAGCTGTTTTTCTCCTTGCTGGGATATCTAACAGAGGCAACTTAAGGGAGGAGGTTTGAGGGTACAGTCCAGTAGAGTTGGGGAGCAGGGTGGCAAGAGTGTGAGGCAAAGAGACCATCCTGGCTGTGTGTGCTAATCTCTCAGAGATTCAAAGGTATTGGAAAGCTTTGTGATGTCCTTGCTGCTTAAAGCACTTTCTGGACAGATGCCAAAGCTGGTGCTTTGAATTGCACAGGAGTCTCTCGGGCTCTGCCCTTTTGTATTCTTGCTTTGAGTATTTGCCACTGAGGCTGAAAGCAGAGGACCATGAAGCTCAGCTAGCACTCTCCTTTTAATTCATTCAGGAAGCTAGCCTATGAAATGGTGCTCCCTACATTTAAAGGGTGGGTCTTCCAACCTCAATTAACTCAAATGAGAAACTCCTTCACAGTCCTTGTTTCCTAGATGATTCTAGATCTTGTCAAGCTGACAATCACCATTAGCCATCACAACAGAAGAATCACAGATGCAATCACAGGGGAAAAGAACAGAGCAAGCATCAGCTGACACTGTGGGAGGTATTTCAGGGAGATAGTAGAGAACCTGGGTCTTAGGCTGCATACAAAGAATATAGGTTGTATAAAGGCATGGCAGGGAGAGCAAGCAGCAAGTGCAGGGGAATGGGACGTAAGTGTGAGGATGAACCTGGGAAACTGGGCAAAAGATACATTGGGAGGTTCTTTAAGGCATGTGGAAGAGTTTGGATGTTCTCCTATAGGGCAACCACCTGGGTTCCCTAGTAGGAAAGGGCATGATGGATCTGTGTTTGGAAAGCCCTGCTTGGCAGCTGTGTGGCAGACTTCAGAACAGAGAGATGCCTGGGGACACCTGTACTATGGCCATTGGGTACATCTGCCGTGCCAGGTGACTACCTGTGCTTGGGCAGTAACAAGACCCAGCAGGCAGGAACAAGGGCGGAGCAAAATTGGCAGGGGTTAGCAAAGGCTAGCAGCATCTTTATCCTACACAGGGTGAGAGCCACCTGCTCCTTGCAAGTTCAAGCCAAGCCACACAGTAGGCCACTTTGCTACTGCCCGTTAGGCTTCAGTGGCTAAGGGCCGAAGCAAAGAATGCCAAAGTGCTGAGCTCTAAAGGACTCCGGGCAACTCTGAGCACATGCATTGGCATCTGTCCAGAAAGTGCTTTAAAGCAGCAGAGCTTTCCAATAGGTTTGGATTTCTGATAAATTAGCAAAGACAACCAAGATGGTCTCTTTGCTCCTCTTATCACTTAAGGATGGCATTTGCCCTGATTTAATTTTCATGTGTTGACATTTGCAAAGGATGTTGGGAGTGGAATCTTTGTGCTCTCCCTCACCTTGTTATTTAATTGAATCCCATTGGTCAGGGCTTAGTGTCACTCCCTCTGAAGACCCCTTCTCAGCTCTGCAACCTGGCTCCTGTTCTCTTGCTTTGTGTCTTCAGGAAGAGAGACTTCCTCTTTAGAACAAGGCTGAGCGGTCTCTAAGTTAAAGAAAGTGGTTGATTCTTTGAATTGCAGGCATTTGTTATTGCTCACAAGAAACCTTGTCTCCAGATAGAAAGGACTGCCTGATGGAAGGAGGAAGGGTTCCTTGAGACAGGGTCTCCCTGTAGCCCCAGCTGGCCTGGATCTCACTCTGTACACCAGACTGGCCTTGAACTCACAGAGATCCGTCTGCCTCTGCCTTCTGAGTGCTAGGATTAAAGGTGTGCACTACCTCACCTGGCTTAAATATGGTTCTTAGCCACCATATGGGTGCTGGGAATCAAACCTGGGTCCTCTGCAAGAGCAGTAGGCGTGGTGCTCTTAACTGCTAAGCCATCTCTCCAGCTCCCTGTTGTTTTTTACTTTTAGTTTTTAAATAATTTCATGTGTGTATGTGTGTATATGTGTGTGTGGGGGCACGTAAGCATATGTGGGTGTGCACAGAGGTCAGAAGAGGGTGTCACGTGCCCTGGAGCTGGAGTCTCGGGCAGTTGTGAGTCGCCCGTCAATGGGATCCAGCTCTGAAAAGCAAGAACTCTTTCCACTGAACCATTTCCCCAGGTCCTTGTTTCGTTTTAAATTAAAATTTCCATATTTTAATTTTAAAAGTTTAAATTAGTATACACGGCATTAAGTTTCATTATGGAATTTTCAAGCAAAATCAGTTTTTATGAATTTTCTCTCTTCTCCCCCGCAGACCTTTGTATACCTCTGCCCCCCCCATTCCCATAGTTACCTCCACTTAACACTCATATTTGGAGGACTTTCTTCGTTATCTCTAGAACTCTAACTGTAATGCTATCATTACGTAAGCCTCCAGGAGATACCTACTTTTTTGCTTTCCTTTCGCTTTTTTTTTTCTAAGATGTTCTTATGAAAGTTCAATAAAAAAAGTTCAACTTTTTTTTTGGTCTTTTTGAGACAGGGTCTCCCTGTAGCCCCAGCTGGCCTGGAGCTCACTATGTAGACCAGGCTGGCCTTGAAGTCATAGAGATCCACCTGCCTCTGCCTCCAGAGTGCTGGGATTACCACCACGCCCAATAAAACTTTTTTAATTGTATAAAATATAAGTTTATATTTGAAAATCTCAAGACATCTTAGACTCTGACCAGCAAAGTACTAAAATCATTACGTTGCAATTATTATTAGTTATTATTATCATTATTTATTCTGCTATTGTACTTAGTCTTGAAGATTTTATTCCAAACCTGTTTTTGTTTTGTAGAGTTATGGAGCATTTTCTTTTTTTTTTAATTTTTTTATTTTTTATTTTTCAAGTCTTTTTTTAAACTTTTTTGATGCAGAAGTTTACTGTTTGGGTAAATTCTTTGAGCAAGGTTGTGTTACTGTTGTTCCCTTTAATTTTTTTATTTTCTCCAAAAAGTTCTGGGATCACAGGCTCCATCTCAGCTCCTTGAGTGCTAGAATCACCAGCTCCTTCTCAGCTTCTTGAGTCCTAGGATTCTGGGCTCCATCTTGGCGTCATCTTGAGTCCTGGGATCACAGGTTCTATCTCAGCGTCTTGAGTGCTGGGGTCATGGGCTCCATCTTGGCATCTTGAGTGCTGAGATTCCAGGCTCCATCTTACCGTCTTGAGAGCTGGGATCCTCTCCTTTCACTTTGAAGACCTTGACTGGACCTTGTGCTCCACCCCAATGTACATGAGAGTCCCTATTCCTAGCCAGCTCCATTCACCCCTCTTCCTTATAAGCGTCATTGTTTTAGGGGTGGCAACATCTCCATCTATAACAAACACATCCCGTGGTCTCCTTTGCACCTGCAGGAAGACAGACATGTGATATTATTATGGACAGTAAGACTATCAATGAGAATAAAGCTGGTTAAAAAAACATTTAAGGCTGGGCGTGGTGGCACATGACTTTAATCCCAGCACTCAGGAGGCAGAGGCAGATGGATCTCTGTTAGCTCAAGGCCAGCCTGGTCTACATAGCAAGCTGGGACTAAAGGGAGACCCTGTCTCAAAAAGACCAAAAAAAAAATTTAAGTGAATCACACACAGCTGGCACATGTACTTTTCGTGTTTCCCTGATCTGGATTTAACATGCAGTTTCTGGATCCAGGGCAACAATGTTAGAACCAGGAAGCAAAGACCAAGAAAACAAAGCTTTGTTTTGACCTCAACTAACAACAGTTCCCATCTGGATTTCTCATTAAGTGAGCAAAATGAACATTAATCTTGTTTAAGTCATCATATGTTGGGCCCTTCTGTTATGTGCAATAAAATTCAGGCTTGAACAAACACCATGACACCCATCCCATTTTGTGGATACCTTAGTGAGTGAATCAGTGCTGGCTGAGTATGAGGGGATGTGGCTTGACTTCAGGCATCTGGAGACATCTGTGCCCTCAAGTGTACACACACACTTGCCTTTCTTAGCTCTGTCAGTCTTTTTTAGACCAAGTTCTTGTCTTCTTGCCTCTCTCACACCTCAATTCTGTTGTTCTGTTCTATTCTGTTCTGTTCTTTTCCCCTCCCCTCCTCCCCTTCTCTTTCCCCCCTCTTCTTCTTCTTCCCTTCCCCTCTCCTCCCCTCTTTTCCCCTCTCCTTCCCTCTCCTCTCCTCCCCTCCCCCCTTCCCCTCCTTTCCCCTCCTCTTCTCTCCTCTCTTCTCTTTGTTCCCCAAAGCTTTGATCACACTGGTAAACATATTGGCCACGTGTTTACTGGGGGTGTGGCCTTTTCTACATTCTTCCTCCTTGGATGTCCCTCTTTTATCTGGATCCCTCTTTCAGCCTTTCACAACGCTGCTTATGGCTCATCCTGGAAAGCAAGCCATTTCTCACTCCTCATTAGTTTTTATTTTAGGGACCCTTTCTTTCCCTCAGGCCACTACCATGGGGTTTGAAGACTTATTTTTGTTTAGCATGTTTTGTCAGTGACTCCCTGTGTTCTCCTCCATCTGAAGACTGTGGACTCGGGGCCCTCGGACCACTTCTGCGTCTATTCTCATAGCATAGCTTATGGATGACACAAGGTTGCGGGACTGCCCCACTTGTAGATTTATATTTGCTGACCCAGTTCAACGTTACATTTATTTGTAACCCCCAAATTTGTATTTCCCACTGTGTTTTAGCAGTGATTTGCAGACAAGGGCAGGGCTGTGAGTCCATTTCCTGATGAGATGGAAGAAGGTGGCGCTCTGCATTCCCATTTCAGATTTCCTACTTAAACAGGAGCCTGTTAGGTTTGTGTTTTGTGGGTTTATGTTCTTGGTGATTTTGCTGTTTAAGTAGGCACAGTGTTAAATGCTTTTCTACATACACAGAAAGGTGATCATGTGCTTCCTGGATCTGTGTTAGAAAAGCTTCATTTAGGTAAATGCTATAGTGTTACTGGGCATTAGTTAAATGTTAAGGAATCAACAGTGTATGTTAATGAGGTTTGTTTAAACACAAGCACATATCAAACAAAATGACAAAAAGCTTGTAGGAACCCAGTCTTCTACCTACTCCCTGGAGAAAGATCTCAGGATTTGCTATTTAGTGTTTGTGGCGACTTTATTGAACACTGCTATTGGAAACAAAGAGGGTTGGCTGTATTTGTGGTTGAATGGTACAGTTTTGTAGGGTACCACGGGCCACAGAGGAGGGAGCAGGGAATCCTTCTCATCCTAGCTAATGAGTAACCAGCCTGAGATAACACTCTCTCAAGTTGGCAGTTATTAGGTTGTTTAATGGTGGAAGTTTCTTTAAGCCTCTTGGCCCCATCCTGCGGGACTGCTGCATGATGCCCCATTCTGCGGGACTGCTGCGTGATGCCCCATCCTGCGGGACTGCTGCGTGATGCCCCATCCTGCGGGACTGCTGCAAGATGCCCTATCCTGCGGGACTGCTTCGTGATGCCCCATCCTGTGGGACTGCTTCGTGATGCCCCATCCTGTGGGACTGCTGCGTGATGCCCCAGCGGCCATAAGATGCCCTGCGGTGGTGATGTTTTTGGAAAGGGAATTAAGAGCCAGCACCTCTCTGTGCCTGCCTGTGTCAGATGATTACAGAGAAGAAGAATGACAAGAGAAAATGAAAAGGAAATGGGCTGACAGCCTGCAGAGTGGTTTTTCAACTTCAACACAAAACATTCAGTAGTAATTATAGAATAACCTTCATTTAAATGCAAATAAGCCTGTAATTAAGATAAGGGACCTACCATTTGCCAGCATTTTTGGTTGTTTCTTTTTATTTTTTAAATTTTGGGGGTGACAATTATGGTTTCTCAGACATTCCTCTGTTTTATTGATGAGTAGTCATTATGTTTATGGATTGTGTTGTGACTGCAATATTTGGATAACAGCAGAATAGAAATTAGTGTCACTTACTTTCAGCTGCCCCCAGCAAAAGAAAGAAAAGATGTGTGCTGTGCATAGTGTTGACATAAGCAAAACTTCCTAAGTGGCACAGCCCTGGACAACATCAGATAATGTGCTGTCCCAGATCACCAGGGGCCTGGGACAAATGTACAGACTCCAGAACTCTAGAAGAAACAGCTTTCAGTGGAGCCTTGAGCCCCCATAAAGCATCTCCCATCTCACCAGCTGCTTCTCCTTGGTCAGAAAATGGGTGCAGTTGGGGACAATTTTAGGTAGCTTTTCAGTAGAAATTTCAGAGAGGCATCACTGAGCTACATGTTGACATGTCCTTGTGGTACAGGATAAATCTCTTGACCTCTTCTGTGTGATTAATACTGATCACCTCCACTATTACCTGCTGTTGACTCTAGTTGACTTACACTTGGGGTCATGGGAAGGCAGACTCTAAAGGCAGACAAAGTAGAAGGATGTTCATTCGTTTTATTCATTATATATATTATGTATGTATGTACACAAATATTTATCTCTCAATAGATAGGTAGGTAATTAGGTAGGTAGAAAGATAGATGATAGATAGATGCTGGATTCATCCGATCTTCTTAGATTCTTGGTAATATATCAGTGAACAAATAGGGATAAACCTAAAACACAGTCTATCCAAAGCATACTATGTACCACTTAAGATTTTATTATTTATTTTTATGTGTATGAGTGTTTTGCCTGCATGCATGTGTTTAGCATGTACATGCAATCCCCATACAGGCCAGAAGAGGGCATTGGATCCCCTGGAATTGAAATTATAGATTGTTGTTAGCTGTCATGTGGGTGCTGGGTACTGAATCCCCCTCCTCTGCAAGAGCAACTAGTGATCCTAACTGCTGAGCCATCTCTCAATGGATCTCCCACGGACCACTTTTATACACATACCTAGCAACCTCACCCTGAGGTGTTCAGTGGCCGAGGCAGTACCAGCAATAATTGCTGCCACTTTTCCTTAACCTTTTTGACACAGTTTGGGTTTAAAAACCTCTTCAGGCAAAAACATTGTAAATGGAGGATTTTAGATCAGCTGAAAGGTCCACCAAGTTCAATTTACTTTTTTAAGTAGCAAGGGAGTTGCCTTAATAGTTCATTAGCCATCACTAATTAAAAAAATACTCTCTTAAAATACACTGAACTCGGATGAGAACTTCCCAAGACATAGTTCCTTTTCAGTTGTTTGGTAGGCACCTTGAGCGCCATCCCCTGTCTGTCAGGAAGTAACTAGGAAGCCGCCTCATTTGTTGTTTTGTTTCCCTTCTTTAATTATGCTGTGTAAGGTTGCAGTATATGTCTAGGCTTCTTTTGTTGAGAGTTTGAACTATTACCTGCATAAGATGAGCCAAGACATTTTCACAGAACGAAAACACGCGGGGGGTTGTCATTCTCATTCCACACCACTTTGCTTTGCTGTCTCTCTTCCTGGCGCCAAGAGGATTTCAGGGGAAAAAAAAAAATAACCCTGTCCTTTAATGAACACACGTTGCCTTAAAGGTGAGTCCACAGCTTTCCTTGGATTCTCTTTACCTCTATTGTGAGTTATCTGTTTGTCTGGCTATAGATGTTTCAGAGGGAACCTCAGATGCCCTTGATAAGGTTTACATGCTGCTACCTAAGACTGAAATGTATTTGATGGATTAACTGGGAACTTACAAAACTTTAATGTCTATTTTTTTTAAGTGTCTAACTTTGTATCCTCTGGGGTGATTAACTTCAAAAGCCATTTCAAGGTTCAATAAAACTAATGGAGGTGAGATGGGCCTAGCGGGACATTCTGACTCCTGTCCTCACCAGTCTTCGTCACCCACATGATGAGCAGACTAACAATTCTGCAGTCTCCACAGAAAACATAAACACATCTCTCCTTTTAACTCACATGATGCCTCTTCCATGGAGTCTTCTCTAATCTCCTTTGAGAACAGCAGGATTGAAATTTCTTTCCCTGGTTCCTCTATAATAGAAATCCACCTTCTCTAAATGCTATTTGAATGCTCCACATTTTGTGAGGTAGAAAATGGATCTTAAAATTGTTGAAACATACCATGTGGGGAGTCATTAGCTGCTTCAGTCTTCCAAGGCAGAGACTTCCATTTGTCCTGTGAAGCATCCTTTATATGGGAAAGGGCCATCTTTTTAAACATTGTATTCAGACAGATTTGAAACAAACATCACCCAGCTTGTTTAAGAAGTCTTAAGAGGACTTACCTAAATTTAGAAACCTCAGACTCAGTTGTTAGATATTGCATTTAATAGTGCTGTCTTCCTAGCCCGGCGTGGTGGCGCATGCCTTTAATCCTAGCACTTGGGAGGCAGAGGCAGGTGGATCTCTGTGAGTTCAAGGCCAGCCTGGTCTACAGAGTGAGTTCCAGGACAGCTGGGACTACAGGGAGACCCTGTCTCAAAAAGACCAAAAAAAAATAAAATAAAATAAAATAATGTTGTCTTCCTGTACATGTTTGGAGAGAGTGTCACGGAGTAAGTTAGCGTTGATTCTTTGGGTAGGAGCATGAGAGATCAAGTGGGTGACTTGAACTTGACAGGAGATGAACAAGCTGAAGGGGCTCTTATCTTGAGTGTTCAGTGAGTTCTAGTCACGTGGTAAAAAGTGTGTGAAAAACAATGGCCCATTCAGGGGCCCTGCGACCAGTGCTTTCTGGGAGAGTCTAGTTTAAATTTCCTCCATTAGTTCTTACAGGTTTCCCCCACAGATGTCAGTTATAGCTGTGTGACCTGTGCTTCCGGCGTCATAAATGCAGGTATTATGGCTGCCCTTTGGGATAAAGGACTCAGAGGACAGCTGCAGAAGCAGCCAGAGGTAGTTAAGAAATCTGAGATAAGAGGCAGAGAAACTTGAAGGAAAGATTGAGAGAGAAAGCTGATGATGATGAAGATGTATTTGCACAGGTTTCAATACTCTGGCCTGAGGAAAAACTAGCTTTCCTATAGTTATGCAAGCAGGAGCCTCATGGAATAACAGGTCTATGATCACTCTTTCTCTCCCTTATTCTTTCCCTTCCTCCTTTCTGCCTTCCTTCCTGTTCTTATTTATTTATTTTTATTGAGACAGGATCTTACTATGCAGCCCTGGCTGGATTGGAACTTGCTATGTAGACCAGGCTGGCCTCAGACTCACAGAGATCCTCCTACCTCTGTCTTCTGAGTACTGAGATTAAAGGTGTGCAGCATCACACCCAAACCCCTTTGGTTTTTGTTTGTTTGTTTTTGGTCTTTTTGAGATAGGGTCTCCATGTAGCCCCAGCTGTCTACTCGCTCTGTAGACCAGGCTGGCCTTGAACTCACAAAGATCTGCCTGCCTCTGCCTCCCAAGTGCTAGAATTAAAGGTGTGTGCCACCACGCCTGGCAGGCCTTTGGTTTTTTTTTTTGTTTGTTTTGTTTTGTTGTTGTTGTTGTTGTTGTTGTTGTTGTTTTTTGAGATGGTCTTACTGTTTAACATAGATTGGACAGGAGCCTCCTGAGGACTGACTATACAATGTGTACCATTGTGCCTACCTAGGTTTCTTTACTTTGGCATCTAAATGAAGGATAACCCCCATTTTGGGAGAGTTGGGAAAAGAATTTACTTATTCCTATTTTTCTTTGGCTCTAACCAGTTGGGACTGGATCTATAGGGAGATCAAAATAAAGCATTTGCTTTATTCCTGGTAACCAGATTGCAGAACATGGAGACTTCTGTTATTTTAAAACTTTGGAATTACCTACTCAGTCCTGGCAGGAACCACAATGAAGGAGCGGAAAACATGAAAGCAATTTTCAGATACCACATAGATTTATTTTAACAATTTATTGCATCCATTCAAATTATTGGGAAGCAGTTGATTTTATCCAGAGGAGAGTGGAGTGTGGTGTGTGTGTGTGTGTGTGTGTGTGTGTGTGTGTCTGTCTGTCTGTCTGTCTGTCTGTGTGTCTGTCTGTCTGTCCGGTACCTGAGAACACGGACCCCTAAATTCCATCCTTGGACTACTTAAGGGTTTGTGAATCCCAGGTTAAGAAATTTTTAACTAGGGAGAAACTTAAAAACCTCATAGCCCAAGCCCCAGCAGGCAGGCTCATTCTAGGAACTGAGGAGGCTGTACATCTTCCTTGCTGCCCCATCCTGGCACATACCCTCAGGATGAAAAGCAACCAAAGAAGAGGAAACTGCTCTGGCCCAGGTGCCCTGCCCCAGTGCCTGCTCTGCTCCCGGCGCTCCTTGGCATTCTTTGCTTTCCTCCCTGGTTCATCATGGCTTTAGTAGTTGCTACAGCTTGTCCCATTCTGAATTTCACATCTCCTGTAAGTGAGAAAAACTCATTGAGTTTCCCCTCACTTGTCCCCCCTCCCCTCGAGGGAAGGGAAAACAAACACACACGAAAAAATGACGGATATTTTCTCAGACCAAGACAAATTCATCTCTTCCCAGGAAATTTTATTCTCACTTTTGACAGCAGTCATAAGACTTGGTCAGCACTTCCCCAAGGTTGCTTCATTACAGACGGGGGAAGGAACATTTGTGACAGGCACCATCCGAACTCATCGTCTGCTGCTGTGAAAACCACAGGGTGAGGAATGCAGCCAGAAAAGCACATAATTGTTAGCGTGCTCTGTTTATTGACCTTCTTGACAAAGGCAGCAGGAAAGGGGACCCCCTCTGTGACTTTGTTGTCATCCTTGTCAAGTTAACTGCAATTGGACAGGTCAGAGACTATGAATGTCATCAGGAACTATTTAGCTGAAGGCCTACTATGTGCAGGGCACAATACTGGGTACTGGGTTGACTGAAAAGAACAATTCAATGATAAATTCAATAGACCCCCTCAGAGATGAGAAGAGTATGAATATCATGATGATGGTTAGGATTAGTGGTCAAGCTGGCTGAGTATGAAATCAAGATATATGGTTAAACATCATTCTAGGTGTTTCCATGAGAGCTTTTTTTGATGAGACTAACATTTATGTTGGCAGACTTTGAATAATATGAACTGCCCTCCATGATGTAAGTGGGTCTTACCCAATTGTATGAGGGCCTGTTTGGATCTAAAAGTTGAGTTCTGGGCTTGAAATGGCTCAGTGGACAAAGAACTTGCACAAGTGTGAGGACTTGAGTTTGGATCCCCAGAACTAATATAAAAATAGATGTGGTTGTATGTGTGTCTATAATCCTAGAACTTGTGGCAAGATGGGAGGCGAATACAGAGGAATCTTTGGAGAATTGTGGACTAACTAGCCTCGTGTACACAGGGGTAAACAATATGAGACCTGACTCAAAGAAAGTGGAAAGTGAGAACCAGTATTAGAGGGTGTCCTCTGACCTCCACACATGCATCACGGTACCTGTAAACAGAGAAAGAGAGAGAGAGAGAGAGAGAGAGAGAGAGAGAGAGAGAGGAATGAGGAAAAAAGCTGACTTCCCTTGAGCAAGAGGGAATTCTGCTGGCTGACAGCCTTTGGACTTGCATAGAATATGGGTTCTTTGCATCGTCTCTAAGCTCCTGGCCCATGAATTTTGGAGCTTCCAAATTCCACAAGTGAGTAAGCCAATTCCTTAAAATAAGCATTTCTATATCAAGGCACACTCTGGTGGCCCTGTCTCTCTGGGGAACTCCTACTAATACAGATATCCATGATCTTTCTCTTCCATCTGTTTTTTTTTTGGTTGCTGTTGGGACACTTCCCTCTTGGGACGGTGTCTGTGACCAGGCTCTCCCACAGCACATTGTTCTCCATTTCCCTAGGGACTTGGTGGAGTGGTGGAGGAAATTCACTGTGTGTTTGACAACAGCCTTGAGTTTTTGCAGAGATAATTCAAACTTACAGGAATAGTTTTTGAAGTAAGCATAATAAAAAGGATTATAGAATACAGTAGTCCCCCCAATAGCCATCATTTCATATTCTGGGGTTTCAGTTGTTAAGAGATCAATGATGGTCCAAAATTATTAAATAGTAAATTTTATAAACAAGTGACTCATAAGTTGTAAGATGCATATTAGTGTATCATAAAATCTTGTGGCATCCTGCTTTATTCTGTTTGTAATGTGAATCACCCTCTTGTCTGGGTATCCAAACTATATGTGCTGCCCTTTCCTAGTGACTCAGTAGTAGCCATCTTTCTTATCAGATCAGTGGTCATGGTACCACAGTGCTTGTGTTTGAGTACTCCATAGTTTATATAATAATGCATTGAAGGACAGGAGTAGTAATGCACAGTGAGTTCAGATATAGCAAAGCGAAAATCTAAAGTGACCCCCCCCATGCCAATAGTTAAAATTGTATCCTAGGCAGGAATTTTACCACCAATCCTTTTTTATTTTTATTTTTAGATGAAGTCTCAGTGAGTTGTCCAGGCTGGCCTTGAACTTGCCAAATACCCCAGGCTGGCCTTAAACACATGATCTTCCTGTGTCTGCCTCTTGAGTATGTGGAAATAATTTCATAGTAAAATGGTGCTTTCTGTAAGTGAAAAGATGAAAGTTCTTTTTAAAAAAATTATTTTTATTTTGCCTCTCATTGAAGAGGCTTTTTTTGTAACAGAGAGAGACTACTACAGAGTTCCAGAACTGGTCAAATGCAGGAAGAAGTATCTGTGAGACACCTAACCCCCTCAGTGACACATCATCAATACAATGACTATACATAGTGTGTTGGATAGGTTTAGTGTCACCTTGACACACTTGCATAGAGGGATCCTCAGTTGGAGAATTGCCTCCATTGGACTGGCCTGTGGTCCTGTCTGTGGGGTATTTTCTTGATTGTTGAATGATGAGGGAGGGCCCAGCCCACTATGGGTGGTGTAATTCCTGGACAGGTTGTTCTCTATTGTATAAGAAAGCATTCAGTCTACAAGCTGGATATCTTAGTAGTCCCCATCTGACATTGAAGGTTTGGAGGATTCTGGGATTTCAGCCTCTTCAGAGTATAGATTGCCATTGTTGGACTACCCAGGCTTTGTCATGGAGGCCAGTGCAGGAAGATCAATACAGGACACACACTTGCTGGACCTCATTTGGGTGACTATGGGGGGAGGGACCCCAGTGTGGAGCAGGGGGCAGGATTGATGGTTGTTTGGGTTTGCCAAGGAAGAACCTTCAAGCACTTCCTTGGGGAAAACATGACATCTTTTGGTTAAAAAAAAGAATTAGCTGGGCGTGGTGACACACGCCTTTAATCCCAGCACTCAGGAGGCAGAGGCAAGCGGATCTTTGGGAGTTCAAGGCCAGCCTGGTCTACAGAACGAGTTCCAGGACAGCTGGGGCTACAGGGAGACCCTGTCTCAAAAAGACCAAAAAAAAAAAAGATTATATTTGTTAAAAATATTTTGTAAAATAATATTTTCTCTCTTCATTGATAGATACTACAACCATTCATAATTTATCCTTATGTAATCCTATGGTGTGTTCTATCATATAGCAATATTAATATTAATATTCTAAAAAAAGAGAATATACAGTTATACTTCTTTTTGCCTACATGCAACTTTACTGTTAAAATGTGAATCTCTAGCCAGGCATGGTGGTGTATGCCTGTAATCCTAGCACTTGGGAGGCAGAGGCAGAGGCAGAGGCAGGCAGATCTTTGTGAGTTCAAGGCCAGCCTGGTCTACAGAGTAAGTTTCAGGATAGCTGGGGCTACAGGAAGACCCTGTCTTGAAAAGACAAAAAAAAAAAACAAAAACAAACAGACGAATACCCCAACTCCCTGTCTGTAGTTTGAGCCAATAGCCAAGTGAAACTCAAGCCAGTAAGCATCATCCTTCCAGGAACTGTGCTTCAGCTCCTGTCTCCACATTGATTCCTGCCCTGAGCTCCTAACTTGGGCTCCCTAAGTGGTAAACTGTGACCCAGGAGATATAAAATGAATAAATCCTTTCCTCCTCCAGTTGGTATTAGTCAGACTGTTTTGTCATGACTATTGAAAGCAAATTAGAACACATAGGCTGAATGCATCTTTCAAGCTCACCAGAAAATTTTCCTTATGCAACAGATGGTTGATTACAGACAAACCACAACTGGCCATGTGGCAGAGAGAAGTAGGCTGCTAGATTGCTTATCCCTGAATAGGACAGCTATAGCAAACCTTTGCTTCCCAAGGCTCAGGGATCATTGTGAAAGAAAAGGTGGATAGATTGTGATAGCCAGAGTGTATGGATTACCACAAGGAAAAAGAGTTTTCAAGGCAGATGGTCAGTTAAACATACGGACACACAATAATGGTGACAACATGCACAAGTCCTATGCAAACTCAAACCAGGCAAAATCCCAGCAAGATGGAGGAGAGCAGGTAAGAAGTCCTAACCCAGCATAAGGACATTTGGCAAGTGATGACTGCTGGGAGGGGGGAAAAGACAGTGTCTTACAGGAATGGGACTCTCGGTGAGCCCGGTGGATGGACCTGTACTGAAGGGCATTTGGGGACATAAATAATACTCTATAAGTCATATTACATATATATATATATATATATATAATAGAGATAGATAGATAGATATAGATATAGATATAGATATAGATATATATGTAAGTATATCTACATATATATGTGTGTGTGTGAGTACATTAAAATGGGTGGGGAACAGTGGAGAGAGGTGTGGCTAGGGGAGGGGAATCTAAATACCATCTTACAGAGGACCAGGGTTCGATCCCCAGCACCCACATGGCGGCCAAGAACCGTCTGAAACTCCAATTCCAGGAGAACTCCAGTTCCAGGGGAATCCGACACACTCTTTTGACCTCCGCAGCATTGCACGACATGGGTGCACAAACTTGCATGCAGACAGTACATTCATACACATACAGAAAATAAATAAAAAAATAATAAAAAATATTATTTTTATGTTATATGTATGAGAGTTTTGCTTTTAGTAAGTATGTGCAACATCCATTGAGGCCAGAAGAGGGTGCTGGGGCCTGAACACAGGTCCTCTGGAAGTATGGAACCACCTCTCCAGCCCAAGATGAAAGTTCTTAATACAGGAAGAAAAAGTATTGTGTGCTGAGGCCTCTAAAATCCATGGTGAAAAAAATAGGGAAAGATGTACAGATTATAGTTTTGATGCTGTCTGTAGTGTTAGATACCTCCGTAGGGTGCTGGGCCAGATCTCCAGGACCCTCTCCATATGTGCGTTATAAAGAGTATTAGCTCATAGGAAAGCATGATTGGTATGATCCCTGTGCATAGGAAGGGACTAAATGTCTCATACCTTGTTCAGGAAATGAGGAATGGCTAGTAAACAGGTCTGAGCTCTACTAGTTTCCTACTGGTCTGCTCTATAGGCTTTCCCATGGGAGTTCATTCTGTTCTATGACTTCAGTGGCCAAAAGCATGTTGATGATTTATGACCTGCAGCTCTCAGCCCCAGGATCACACAGCCAGTCTTCCTATATGTCCTCTTATGTGTTTCTTGGACTCTAAAATCTTACCACTTTTAAATCTAAGCGTATCATCCTGCTGAAAATCCAAATACTGCCCATGTCTTGCGTTCCATTTTGCAATGAATGTTCCCCCTTTCCTGGTTCTTGTCTAAGCCAGAAATCTGGGCTTGTTAATAGAGCTCAAATTTCCTTTTCCTAGTTTCTTCTTTTCCGTTGTGTCAGTATACCTCATTATCTGCTCAGGACCAGATTATTATGGTATCCCTTTCTGTTTTTCCCTTTACCCTTCCATTGCTAATCCAATGACCTTTCCAGTGTGAAAATTGTTGACTACATACTTAAATCCTTTAATGGCTTTTCATCAACTTCAGTATAACATTCAAACTTCTCAGCATAGTCTGTTAGTATCTACGAATAACTCCAACCATTAGCAGCTTAAACACAAACATAGTTTCTTAGCATCAGGAATGTGGGCGTGGTCTGAATGCATGGTTCTGAGTATTTCTCATGAAAGTGTAGTCAAGCTGTTGGCATGGGTGGCAGTGTCTGAGGGCAGGGGAATCTGCTTTTAAGTTCATTCACATAGTGACTGGCAGGAATCTTCCATTTTTTACAATAGAGGTGCCTTCTCCATATGTGATGGCTATCTTGACTGTCAGTTTAATTAAATTAAGAAATCTCTATTAAGAATAGTGAAGTACTCTTCTGTGTATATCTGTGATGGTAGTTCCAGAGCCAATTAGATGATTTGAGCCTGATTTAATGAATGGCTTAACCCACTGATGGATTAAAAATTCAAATAGATTATTAGGAGGTGGTAAAACTGTGGAAGAAATCACTGGAGTGTGTCCTTGGGAGATACATTTTGCCAAGAACCTTCTGGGTTTGCCTCCCCTCTGCTTTCTGGCTGTCGTAGTGTGACTGTTCTCTTCTGATCTGCCTTGACGTGAATAGCCTTCTTGCAAACTCTGAACAAGATATAATCCTGTAAACAAAATTATACCAATCTGTCACATCCTTGCACTGGAATGATGCTCTGCTTCACATGTGCCCAGAGTCAATGGAACCTGGGAGAGAGAGAGAGAGAGAGAGAGAGAGAGAGAGAGAGAGAGAGAGAGAGAGTCAATCTTTTGAATCTAGTCTTGGATGTGGCACACCATCCCTTCTGCCACATACAATTGATCATCCTGACCAATTTTGACAGAATTCAGGAGAGGACCACACAAATGTCCGAATACCAGAACATAGGGTTCACTGTGCATTGATCATGGAGACTGGTGTGTGTGTGTGTGTGTGTGTGTGTGTGTGTGTATGTTGTGTGTGATATTTAGCACTTCTAACACCTTGGTCTTGCTTGTGTCTTTACTTTGTTCTCTTGCTCAGCATGAGTCCTCATCACTACTGTTAACTACTTTCTTAAACTCTGGATTAGTCAAATGAAACCTCCAGTGTATTGTGTCTTTCAAAGACTTGTCATCACATGCTATTTCGTTCTCCTGAGAAACTCTACCCACTTTATTTTTGCCTAGATAATTCCTTCTTGTGACAGCTCTCCTGAGATAACTTTCCTCTGATATTGGGGCTTTCTCTGTTCTTTCATAGTACTCAAAATGCCCTTCTATTCCTCTACTTTAAATGATATTATAATTATTGGTTTATGATTCTCCTATTCTCTGTTGCATCTTCCTGAGTTCAGAAACTATGGATAACTCATCACCCAGCTCATTCCCAATGTGAAAGTGCTAGAACACAATAGGAATTTAATAAATATACAAAGAATGATTAATAAATGAATGCACAGTTTACTGCTGAATATTTCAAGGAGGAAGGAATATAAGCCTCTCTGTTGAATTTTATTATGTCTCATTTTGTTTTGAGTCAGGAGTATGGGGAGGTATATGCCAAATCCTCTATCTGCTCCAAGTGGCACTGAGTTGAGTCACTCAGTGGCATTCAGCTAGTGGGTAAGCTTGTCTAGAAAGTTAAAGATGGCTTCACTTGTGACTGGCACCTTATTAGCCATGACTAAAAGATCAAGCTCAACTGGGAATGTCTACATGGGTAGTCGCCCAAACAGCAGCTCAAGGAAATAGTTTTTTGTAAGATAATTACAGGCTTCTAGAGAGTGTTTCAAGAAAGCAAAACAGAATTGCAAAACTTCTTCTGGATTGGTTTTGGAAGGATCACTTACCTGGCTTTTATTGGTTCAACCAAGTCATAGAGCTGGTCCATATCCAAAGAGAAGAGACCACAATGTCACGAGTAGCATGGAGTGTGATCCACTGGGCCAACTTTAGAGATAAACTCTTACAATGCAAATCAAGTATAATATAATTAACCATTGCCATTCTTTGCCTGAGCTACTTTTATCTGAATTTATAACAATTTCAGCTTACTTTTATGAACAAGAAGGAAAAATATAGGTCTACTATTGTATGTGGCTGAGTAACTGAATAAAATCACATCCATGAAGGGTTCATCTTAAATCAATATCCAAGTTAAAGGAAGTCCATATTGGCATGACATAGGGTTCTCTTCTTTGTGCTGCAACATGTTTATGGATAATTTCATCAACATTTTCAACAGTAGTGGAATCTCTTCCCTAGGTTTTTTTTTGAAGAGTATAGGGTTATTTTTGATTGTCACATTGATAATCATATGTTGTCACTAATATTTAATTGCATATTGCAATATGTGGGTGAGTCCCATACAACAAAGAATTTTCCTGTCCAAAATTTCATTAGCAGTCCTGTTGAGAACCACTGAATGCATAAAGATATGCCTTTCATATTTGCAAATGTCACAATCTAATATGATTATGATAGGCGAGAACTGGCTCAATTGCAGATTATATGGAAAAAATAGAAATTTTCTTTTGATGAAAGCTCAACAAGAGCCAACACCATGATGTATCTGCCAGAAATTACTGTTATCTTAAGCTAAATTAATGAAAATTTCAGTCCAGAGCACAGAAAGTTATGTTAATAGAAATTTTAGATTATTATATACTTTTTAGAGTACTCTTGAAGTTTCACGGTAGCTTTTCAGCACCTGGTTTTAAAAATGCTATAGAATGGCCACAAGAAGGAAAAAAGTCCAAAAATCATGTCACAGGATTAAGATGCATGAAAGCAATTTTCAAATATCTGAACTATTTTAAAACTACACACACATGCATGTACACACAGTGCCCTGCTTTGTGTGATAATAGCCTTACTTAGGAATGTTCCTGCCCAGAGTAGATAGCCATAGGATGAACTGAATATATGAAGAGGCTGAGTGACACCTCTAGGTTGCTTTCTATTATTATTATTATTATTATTTTATGATTCACAGACTCATTTATGAACTACCAGAGCTCACCACTTCTATAATAATGCCTCAGCTCTTAATACTTTACTATAGCTTTGTAACCCAAAGAAATTGATATAGCCTTTAATCCTAGCACTCGGGAGACAGAGGCAGGTGGATCTTTGTGAGTTCAAGGCCAGCCTGGTCTACAGAGTGAGTTCCAGGACAGCTGGGGCTACAAGGAGACCCTGTCTCGAAAAGACCAAAAAAAAAAAAATAGCACCTAACATTAATGTAACAGGATAGCTATGATGATCTAATTACATAATAACTTTAAACTGTAAAGTATGTGGAAATATGAGGAATTATTTATTGTGTCTTCCACAGAAGCTATGGACAGTAGATATGTATTTCTATATCTATCTCATATCTGAGAGTGGTTAAAAATTGTTTCAAGGCCATTCTAATGACTGGTAATTGTTTTCTGCTTTCTGATAAGGTGTGAAGGTCTCTAATGGCTGTCAGCTGAGTGTCATGTGGAGTGATTTAATTAGCACTTACTGTTCTCTTATTGGTTGGCCTATATTTGGTCCAATACAGAGCCCAATTTCTGAACCACGAGAGACAACAAGAAGAGGTGAAAGAAAGATATGTTAGATAAACTTTCACTTTAATTATGCTTATTTGTGGGAAAATGTCATCCCATTATCTTCAAAGGCACAGACCGCTAAACAAGCCTTTACTTTGAGGTGGCTCCAGTTCTGGAATAGCCCAGTCCCCATTGCTTGTATTAAGAATTTATCAGAAGGAGAAAGAAGATATCACTTGAAGCTGGTTTTTGTTAAGTGGGCAAATCAGCCTCAACAAGACTGTCTACATTCAAAAAGAAGGAACCATATTATTGTTCATTTAATGTTTAATTAAATATAGTCTCACAAGTGTGCTGGCTTTAGGTTGAATTTATAGTACACTAATGTTAGAGTTTTATGCAGTCTATGTAGTTTATAGCACATTGGGGTCTCTTGTATAATCAACACATATAATACACTTATGCCCATTGATGGTATTATGTGAACTGGTGTACAATTTTACTATTTTAAATTTACTATTATAGTAAATTTATATATATTATAAATATATATAAATTTAAATTATAAATTATAATATATTAAATATATTATACTATATTTTAAATTTACTATTATAGAAGTTTATAGTTACATTTCCTCTCTTCTATTGTTACTGATGTTTATGATTTATTGGGTGCCAAGTTCTTGATGTGGAACACAATTCCCAATTAAGCAATCTTCTTACAGAGAAAATGGTATTTGGCTTGCAACAATCCACTGTTAAGTACATGATTTCCAGGAATGCAGTTGTTATAAAACAAGGCAACTGTATGCATTTTCAGTAGATTCAAATTATTATTTTTATTTTGCTTCACTAAAGATAGAGATGGTAGTCCTTTGCATGGACACTACAAATGGGATCGATAAAAGTAAGAGCTATGAGTGGTCGCCTGGTGGAGATTCGCTGCCTTGGGATGCTGTGGCCAGCAAGCTTCCCTCTACATTTATGAACAATAGAGCAAAAAGGTGTTTTGAGATCATCTTGTCTGATCCTACATGGACAAGACAGAACAGCAACCTGCCCTGAGCCATAGAGCTTAAGAGGGTGGGAACCAGATTAGAACTTGGATCTGAGTTTGAGCCCAGGACATCTGTTAACTGTCCACATTATTCCACTTGACATGGGAATGAAATTGTTGTGGAAGCAAGCAGGAGAAATCATTGTTTATCTGACAGATAGTTACCTGCTGGAGAAATGCCCCCCGCCCCCGTCCTACTTTGCAGATCTTCTATTTATAATCAATAGTCTTCCAATCATATTGATTAAAGTCTTGGGATTTCTAAACCTCTTCTTAAGGAAGAGAGTTGCCACAAGAAAGGTAAATTTGATCAATGCTCTTGCCTGGAAGATCTGCCCCTTGAGTTGACTACCCCCTTATTCTCTGCAATGCTCCTGGGTCCAAAGCCTCCCACACCCAGATTAACTGGTTACTATATACTTATTTACGTTCCATCAGCCAATATCCTTGAGCAATAGTAGCAGCAACCTTGATTTGTTTTCTCCTTTTACAGCTGTGTTGCTGGGAGAGGTAGATGGAACATTTAATTTGGCATTAAATTCTATTCTGGGGCCTCGTCCCCTGTGGCAAAGGTGATGTGGATGGTTTGCATTTATGATTTTGCTCAGTTCGACTCATTTTTATGCCCAGGGAAAGTTTCTGCTTGAGCTTTTCTTGCTTCTCTTGCAGTTTGATTTCTGATTTCGCATAGAAGATTTCATAGAGTGAAACAGTCGGCTCTCTCTTTGTACTCTGACTACCATTTTCCATTAGAACTGTTGGCATCAACCTGGTTTCTGCATATGCCTGCAAAAGAGGTAGAGCATTTGAATTTTGAGTGGAGTTCTATTCTTGAGGGATGTGGTCTGTGTCAGGCAGACATGATGGGGAGACATTGCATCCAATCTGCCTGCCAGGCAAAGAGATTCGTCCCGGCTCGGCCTTTCCTTTTTGCATTTTACCTCTGATTTCATAGTGCATGTTACAGGAAAGGGTCTGCTTTTATCCCCCCTTCTTTCTCCTTGAGTCACCTTGGACAGGGCTACTAATCAACTTGTTTTGTGCATTAGTATGTTAGCACCAAAATGCTTTGGAAATTGTGATCCTCTCCCACAGTGAGGTTGCACAGAGCCTCGGGGCTTTGCTGAAGAGGTGCTGGCCCCCAGACCTGCCAACAGCCCCCATATTCTCAAGACTTAGCAATTTGGAATATTGTTCACACACAATAAAGAAGTTCACCCTCAATTTCCTCCCTCTACCCAAGCACTGACCACATTAACCCTGTCATCTTTTTTCTTGGCCTTTGTCTAGTCTCCTATTTCATAGTACGTCTTTGGGCAGGGGCAGTGTGCGTGTGTGTGTGTGTGTGTGTGTGTGTGTGTGTGTGTGTGTGTTTGTGTGTGTATGTGTGTGTTTAAATGCACTGCAAGGGTGCAGAGGGAGAAAACAAAGAATAATCCTCATGGGGAGAAACTGCAGGTGTGGGGGAGGGGTGCCTGGTGAGATCTCAGGCTTTTGTTTGCTCTTGCCAGGGTTTCTTGGTCACTAGTCACTGATGTTTCTTCCAGACAGGTTGGCACTTAATGTTTGGTGAAGTGCTGATGGAATTCAGAATGCTTTGTTTCTGAAGTCTTTGTTTCTCCTATTTGTGACAAGAAATGACTAAAAAGCATAGAGAAACCACAATTAAACTGCTAACTCTACACAGAGCAGGAGGCTGTGGAAGACAAAAAGGAGTGTACTGTAAGGTTAAGGCGTGCTCCCCCCAGAATGAAAGGCCACGAGGTCTAAGCTCTTCGGAGCAAAGTTTAATTCAGGGTAGCCGGGGCTAGGCTCAGGGGAGAGGTAGAGCCAAAATGGGCTTCTGGATCTTACAACCTGACATGTACAAATTAAATAGAAGAGGAAGAAGAAGAAGAAGAAGAAGAAGAAGAAGAAGAAGAAGAAGAAGAAGAAGAAGAAGAAGAAGAAGAAGAAGAAGAAGGAGGCAAACAAAACAACCCAACAATTGTTCCCTATGGTGGGTCTATTTCCGAAATTTCCCAGCTGATGAATATTCAGTCTTTTCCTACCAGCAGCTCAGGACGTGACTAAGCAGGAATCACTCCTCTAATTACACAGTTTTCATGTTGGCATATCACTGAGTTAGAACCCCCAGGATCTGCAGGGTAAGACATCATGAGTGTTTCAAGCATCCACCACTAGATGGAACCCGTGCTATGCACATATCCAGCCCCCTGGGGCCGAGGAATAAATGCCTCCTGGGGCAGCAGGACAGGATTTACACAGAGTGGTACTTTGTTAAGGGATTCCATTTCTCTTCTGGTTAGCCAGAAGCCCAGCTGCTGCTGCAGGTACTCCCAGATTCTCAGGGTTTGCATTCTTATTCTTGTGCACAAGTGTATACACACACACACACACACACACACACACACACACACACACACACAGCCTTTATCAACTATTTATTGGAGGTCTAGCTCTGTCCCAATGAAAGGTTGGCTACATTTCTTCCTTCAGGCATCTCTGCACTCACTGGAAGTCTCTCATCTTGGGGTGAGTCTTTGGCTTCATACACACACAGTTTCAGTATAATTAGCTATCTAATTGCTCACCCACACTGGGTCCATGTGTGTGTTACTAATTATGATTTATTTAAAAACCCTCTGTTTCCCATTCCTTGTCTCCTTTTCCTCTCTATTCAAGGGCCAAGGGAGAGATTTTCAGAAACTGTTCAGAATCATAAGTTCTACGTTCCTCTTCATTATCTGAACTCCTCCATCCAGTTTTAAAATCCAGGCAGCTTCTGTATTTAATTCCCAACACAGGTACAAGGACAGGTGTGGCTGCAGAATCTGGATGGAAGGAACTCCTAACTTTGCAGTTCTAGCACTGATATTATATTCAAACTTAAACTTATATATAAAGTTGCTTTCTGTATGTTTCTACCTCATTAGTCATAGGCAGTCCAACCTGGTATGTTCAGAATCTGTAGCCCCAAACCCTTTCTGTTCAAACCTTAGGATGTTCAGGCCAGAAACCTGGGGATCTTGACAGACTCCCTGTCCGTTCTGCCAATGTTACCATTGAACTTGGTCAGATTTCACTTCTTCCTACCTCCCTACTCACCATGCCTTCTCTAAACTTATTGCTGCTTTTCCATCAAATCCTGTCATTCTGTCCTGATGCATGCATGGCAAAGTTCTTCCCTGTGTGGTCTCCAGATTCAGACTCCATATGCTCCGTGTGTTATGTACCTCACCAGTGTCAAAACTTCAGGACACCTGTCTAGACCTCTCCCCAGGTCCACACTGTTCCTGCTCCTCTGTCTCCAAAGGCCACTCACACACAGACATTCCTGTAGCCCCTCAGGCAATGCTGCCATGGGGCCACAGCTAGCAGAGACTTTTCTCTTCTTCCTTGACTGAACAAACCCTATTTTCTTTAGGCTTAAGCTTTGCCTGTTTTGCTAAGTTCTATAACATCTTTTCTTTTGTGTTACCAAAGTCTAGGGAAACACTTCTGTAAGAATCCTTTTCCAGGGTCTTTGAAATTGTCTCTCCTTGTGGGTCTCCCTAGAGACTGGATGCATCACAAGGACATGACTGGGCCATCCAATCCCTCTGGTATTCCCAGCTGGAAAAGAGGTGTGTGTAGGTGTGTGCTTAAGTATGTATGTGTAGAGACAGTCACAGGAAGGTAGAGAGGGAGGGAGGTAAAGGAGGAGTGAAAGGGGATGAAAAGAAGGAGGGAGGGGAAAACGAGGGAGGGAGAGAGAGAGGGAGGGAGGAAAGGGGGAGAGAAGGGGTAACAGGACTAATTCAGGGACTCACAGCAGGTCTTCTTCATTCCCTTTTAGTTAATTATCATTTAAATGGAGACCCGCAGGGCACATGGCATTTTGCTTGAAGCCTGGGGGAAGCTACCTACAAAGTGAAATATTCATGAAGTATACAGATGTCATACACAACAAATACATACCCTGAAGGTGAGGAGAAATTTGATAGAGAGGAACTGGGGAAACCATAGGACTGCTAATCAGAATGTAGCCATCAAGAGCCAGAGCCTGGGATTCTCATTGTACCTGAACTGTTTGTCTTCTTGTTCTGGAAGGGCCCTTCGGCTCCTGAAACTGTCCATGTTCAGACTAGAATCCATGAGGGTATGTGTGTGGTAGGTTGTGCTGTGATCTCCTTAGAACAGACTGCCCAACTGACAAGTGTGTCCTTGATATTCAATCTTCAGATCTTAGCCCCTCCAGCTTCTCTCTCATCCACAGAGGCCTGACTCACCTCTGTCGTTCCCTTCCCAGTACAGCTCACATCTGGTGTTCCAGCCAAGTGGAACACCACTCCATCACTCCTAGACTGACCAAGGGAAAGGGTGATACACAATGGTCACTCCAGAATTCCCTTTGGGAAGGAAGTGTGGTGCTTCATCACAGGTGCAACTCAGTTCGTCTTCCCAGTTCTTCTCTTTCTCTTCTCACAAATATTGAATATGGTTTGTATATTGTGCCCCAGATTCCATGAGCTTGTTTTAAGAAATCCAATGTCTTGTGGTATTAATCTGAAATGGTTCTAAGATGTTGTCTGAGGTAAATTACTTCCTGAGGGACAGAGGATTCCCCCAGTGGAGGTTGGTGAAGCACAGAAGATTAGCTATGCAGTGGGGTCCAGACTATCACCTGGAACACTTACTGGCAAGGCACTGGCAGAAGGGAAGGCACTAGTAGACATGGTATGTCAGCATTTGAGAGAGAGAGAGAGGGAGAGAGGGAGATAGATAGATAGATAGATAGATAGATAGATAGATAGATAGATAGACAGAGAATATTAACTGTAAAGATAACAGATTGGACAGCTGTTGCCAAGGGTTATTGAAGCTCTACAAGATGAAAATAAACAGCTTTGAGTAACAGGCCACTGCAGCCAGGTGTGAAAGCCAGAGGGCATCTTTGAATGTAGAAACTCAAGTAGATGTGCTGAAAGAGCTGAGGATCAACCCCAGGACACACCAGGTGGAGTGGGAGAGTTTCAATGACTTGGCTAACTCCCCAACATGGGAGGGCTGTTATGCCAAGGGCTAAACCCTGATTAGGAGTGTCTGGGATCCTGGGTGACTGGTTAGGCTGGGATAACAAGGATTAGAAGACTGCAGACTAGGGCAGGGTATGCAAATGGACCTTTAGAAGAAGATACCCTGTGTTGAGATTTTTAAGACACATGTTAATGTATACGTCATCCCCTACCCCCTGGGAAAGGTGCCTAAGCTACTTCAAAGACAAAATAATGAGGCAGCAAGAAGACATTAGACATAGACATATGAAAGAAGTGTGCACAGTGGGAAGGATGATTTTGCATGGGGCCAGGAAGAGGGGCTCCTACTTACCAAGGCTGAATTCTGTCACTGCTTTGCTCAGCTTGCCAATAACAGAGACCGATGTCAAGGCTCTTCAAGGACAGGCGAGCATCTGGTGGCAAATTCACTACATTAGGCTCTTTCCTCCCTGAAATCACCTGGGCTCCACTTTCACAATTAAGGCGTGAGTTTACCACTCTGACACTTTGGTTTCAGCCAGCGTAATGATCAGAATCTCACATTTTATTGTGCCAGGCCTGGGAATCAAGTTTATGTTAAAGGGGGGATGATCAAGGGATCCAGTGGACATAGCTCAAATGACATTCCCAGAGTCACTGAGCTGATGGAACACTGATGTTTGGTAAAGGCATCAATGAAGCATTAACTTGGAGACAATATTGTACAAGGCGGCCTGCTGTCCTCAAAGATGCAGTATGCTCACTGAATCAAAAACCTTCACATGGCACTGTACCCTCAAATGAACAAACATATGAGTCTAAGAAGCAAGGACCAGGTGCAAGAATGACCCCATCAGGACATGCCTTGTAGCCTACAGGGATGTCTGTGCAACTCCAGGCTCTGCAAAAATAGAAGTCTTGGTTTTCCTAACATCTGGGAGTATAGTAGAAGTCCCTTTGAATTATAAAGCTGTGGTTGTAGCCTTGGGACTTTGGGTACCTTGTGTTAATAGATTGATTAATGGACAACAAAAAGAGTCCCCTGTTTAACATAAGCAAATCATCTTCTAATTAGGAGGGAGTGAGCTGTCAAGAACAATAGGTCAGGGAGCAATAAACATGGGATTTAGTATAGCTGCCTTATTTAATTGTGACTTCAAATGAACAGTCCATTCAGCAAGCCCTCAGACATGGCATGGGCACCAGAGAAGTATCGAACCTTCTTAGATTAGAGTTATGTCACTCCATGTCTCTGTAACCAGAAAAGGTGCTAATTAAGGGCAAGGGAAATCTACACCAGATTGTGGAAGGTAGACACTGTATCAACTGTAATGCCAGACTAGATGCTTCCTTGTCCTAAGCTTCTCAGGAAGATAGGCCCACAACCCTTCTGGAGGAGCTATCTGAATCTGGATGGAGAAATGGATCCAAGTGGCAAACAGACCTATGCTAGAGTCCATGCACAGGCACTGCCCAGCTCCTCCTATGCTACTAGTTCTGCCAAGATGTGAGACGAGAATCTTTCTGTCCTCATCTCTGCAGAGTTTACAACAGTTGAAGAAGTGACCACATTCTCATATGAAGTCACACTATTTCTAACATCATTTGGTGACCAAGGAAAGCAACAGTGTAAAGGATTCAGCTTTGCCATTTGCACCCAGCACAAGAGAACCTGATAGATAATTAGCTGGGACTTTGTTAGGTCTGTATCATAATTCCCTCTTCTGCTTCCTCATCTTTCTCTCATAGTTGGATGTCTCTGGATGGACATCTTGTCTGCTTCTAGAAAACTAGCCTGTGGAACTCACTATCTGTCAATATGAGCCTTTCTGTCTTTGGCTTAGAGGCTTCCACGTTCTTAGGCTGGGCTTCAGCTAGTCAGTATTGAGACTTTAGGGCTGAAGCTAACCTAAATTCTCTTTGGTGGACCACTTTTTCAACCCTGGCTCAGTTAGGAAACATAGTATAGAAATCCTGGGCAGGAAATAGTCTATCTTTAGTTTCAAAGTGAAAATCTCCCATTAATCTTGACCACACATCTGCTCTCTGTCACATATCCATTTCTTCTCATAGATTCACTGTGATCCTTTCAGGAATTGAAATTCAATTCAGTGAAGGAGCTTTAATCTAGTGTTCCTGTGATTGGAGCAGAAAATAGGAGTGAAACTTCTGTTCAAGACCAGGTGGGTAATAACCAAGCAGCTTGGCGAGCAGAAAAGGGTGAATCAATATACCTGTGGATCAATGTGCACGCTCGAAAATACCAGTTGGGGAAAGGAATAATAAGAACCAGGGTAGACCATGTGGAGGTCCGAGAGCCAATGGGCCATATCTGCTGCCACCTCCTCTCAGGACTTAGACACGTTTCTGAGGAAACTTTTAGGCCTAAGTCTGACAGACTGACAGGATCTGTATTCTCCAGAGTACCACTGAGGAATCTGGTCACACAATGCAGGGCAGAGGGGTAATTCCCTATCAACTTGACCAGAACATGGCAGGAGATGAAAATTACCCTTGAGATAAAGTGTTCAGTCTTTCAGCCTTAACTTCCTTTTGATTATTTGTATATGGAATACGATTTGGGGGCTCCTCTGGTTAGGACTGTGTAACCAAGTAAGTGGCAGTGTTTTGTTTCTGAAACCACAGCATCTTAACATACGATCGTAAACATTTCCTTCTTGACCATTTCTATTCATCATCCCTTATTCTTTTTCTTGAATTTCACTTCCTTTTTTTTCTTCATCAAGGGTCAAAGCACGAGTTCTGCCTCAGTTTCCCAGAGAACCTAAGTCAGTAACTGCTTACTGAGCTCTTGCTCAGTCAGAGGCAGTGTTCTTAGTGGTATGCACATGTATGTTAAATAATTTCTTCCACTGGGTATGGTGGCACACTCCTTTAATCCCAACACTTGGGAGGCAGAGGCAGGTGGATCTCTGGGAATTCAAGGCCAGCCTGATGTCCATAGAGAGGTCTAGGCCAGCTAGGGCTGAAGGGAGACCCTGTCTCAAAAACACCAAAAATTTTTTTCTTCTCCATTATGGCACCATGAAGTAGGTGTTATTATTCTCTCCACTTCATAGGTGAAACAAAATAGCTTCTAGGTGACTTGCAGAAGATCTCCATGCTTCTTCACAGCAAAAGCTAGCTCAGACATTCTGCTTCCTGACTATGATCATGCCTAATGAACAAAGGATGGCCGCAAGACCCTCACAACAAGAAAAAATCTACTCTCAAAGCATCCACTCTGATTTTCATTTCTTAAATACCCCATGAGTCACCAGTCACCTTCAGAGAGTCTCTAGTGAAAAACAAAGAGACATATTACTTGTTCTGAGATAACCACTCATAACCACTGCTGCATTAAAAGAGTGGCATCTTCAAATGTCTATTATTGCTGCAGACTGGAGGCTGAGCAGAAAGCTATTCATAGACTTATTTATTTTTGTCCTTATGGTTTGATTTGTGATTGTCAGCTCTGCCTGTCTGTGAAGGCTCTCAGAGAGCAAGGGCTTTCTCGTTCTTCCTTTCTGTATACTACGCTGCACCAGGTGTTGATAAGCTCCACTGTTTACTGATGCTCTAACACAAACATCAAGCTGTAGCTTCCGGTGGGGTGTGGGGCTTTGCACGAGAACTTGGGAGGAAGGAGAGCCTAGAGAAAAGAAACAGTCTGTTAGAAATACAGGGTTCTGTGAACCTGATCTTGTTCCCACAGGGATCTCTAGACACACTTGAAATCCATGAATAGCTTGTAATCTATGGAAAACTTGTAAGATAGTTTCTACATTTTCCTTTTTTTTTTTTTTAAATGAGAGCAGTAAGAAATGACATACCTTTTTTCAGACTCTCAAAACTATGCCAATTAAACTTTATTATTTACTTGTTTCTGTATGGCCTTATGTAAATTATTTACCCATTCAGATCTCAACCTCTTTCCATGAAAATGGGATATACATATTTCCTGTGTCAAAGTTGCAGTAAAGATTAGATGCTGTGATCTCTAAAGGAGCTTAGCAGTGGGGGTTGGGTTGTCTTTGTCATTTTTTGATCTTCTGAAGCTGAGAACACAGGGTACAGAAAGTAAGGACTTCTGATATCGACTACACGTGTATGTCTTAGGCTTAGCACCTGGGTAAGTGCTCCCTGAGCAAAGGACTTGAGTGTGAGTAGTTCATTTGGGGTCTGATGTCAGGATGCAGGGGTAGAGGATTGTTTGAATGAGACAAGAAAGGAGGATGGAAAAGCTATCAGTGTGTAGTAATGAGCAGACTGCGCTGTAAGCAACTAGGACTCTGCCCCCTGGGTAGAACATGCCCAGGAGTTCTTTTACCTGGTGGTTAAACATGCTCTTATATCTTAAACAGGCAGTCACAGGCAACTGCACTAGGAGGCCACCTGCATATATTAGAGTCTAAGTGACAAGAGGAAAAATGGGTGGGGTATATGCTGCCAACAGTGTCTGCTCCAGCGAACTGTGAGCTAGATAGTCACGTGTATTCTCTCTATTAAACTCTAAGTCATTCTAATGGTTCCTAAACATAGCTTCTCAATAGAATTATATGGGAAGTGCTAAAAAAAATCAGACTTCTGGGACCCATATTTGGGAAATTCTAATTCAGTATGTCTAGGGCAAGGTCTGAGACTTGACACTTTTCAAAGGTTCTCGAGGTAATTTTGATGATCAGTCATTTTAGAAAACAGAGCAGTTAAAACCTATTCAAAGTAGGTATTGTGATGAAAGTGACTTGATGTATTCAGTATTTTATACAATATTATATGTAGATTGTGTTGGAAGCAGAGTTTCTACCCAGTATTCATTTCTTCACCTGCATGTCACACTGCTTTTCCAAAGACCAGAAGTTTCTTGCAGAAGTAGGGATCATGACTGTGGAACCTCAGGGGAGAGGGTGGAGAATGTACTCAGTGGGTATAGGGCCCTGTGCCTGACCCTGCTGAAGTGTTGCCTTTGTCTACTTCTGAAGGGTCTTCCAAGCATGCGCCTTCGTCCTCCTTTCCTCTGTTTGGACTGGTTCTTGACTCGCTCTGGTCTGCGTTAGTGAACTGTCCTCCCTCTTGGTGCCTGAACCCCTACTTTCTGATTCATGCCCAGTACAGCCATGATTTCCTACTCCCTTTCTTTGAAGCCTTCAGGAGCTTCCTTCTCTGGATGTCTATAAAGCAGAGTTGTTCTTGGATGCACAGAAAGCCCTTCACAATCCAGTTCCACCCTAACTTTCCAACTTCCATCTCAGTCTTCACAATGGCCCATCGGCGACTACCCAGAACGGAGCACAGAAAGCTCTCCAAGTACTTTTAAACAGAGAAAATTGTAAATAGAGAGAGAGAAAAAAAAAATATATATATATATGGTGGTGGTTTGGATGAGTGTTCCCCATAGGCTCTAGGTATTCAGACATTTGTCTCCAGTTGGTGGCGCTGTTTTTGGAGGTCTTAGAAGGTGTGGCCGTGCTAGAGGAAGTACGTTATTGTGGGCAGGCTTAGTGAGTTTAACAAGCCTCCTGGTCTCCAGTCTCTCTCTCTGCTTCCTGTGCTCTTTGCGAGATGTGACCCTCGGTTTGCTGCTCCAGATCCAGCCTCCACGCCTCCTGCCACAATGGACTCTAATTCCCTGGAACCGCCAATCGTAAGCTCAAATAAACTCTTCCTTTTAATAAGTTTCCTTGGTCATGGGTGCTTTATCACAGCAGAAACAGAACACTGCTAATATATATATATATATATATATATATATATATGTATATATATATATCTAGCATCACATGTCCAAATGTAGAAGGATCATTCAGAGCTGAAAGACAATAGTATTTATGTATATTTCATGGAATTTTTATGCATTTCATATAATAAATCTTAATCATATTTAGAACCCCTCCCCCGTCTGTACCTCCCTCCACAGAATTTCATGCATCCAGGCACATGTGTTAAGGTGTGTTGAGTGAAGCTTGTGCACCCAGATGTCTTGTGGTGCAAGTTCATCTACCGGAGTCTAGTCAGCCTATTTAGATCTCTCCCTTAAAGGAGAGCTACTTTCCCTCACCCAGCTGTGATCAGTTGCCAATAGTTCCTAGGCTAGAGTTGGGGCCTGCTGCCCATTTCTCCAGTTCTATGCTGTTTTTTTGTCTGATTGAGTCTGCATGGGTGTTGTGCATGCTGACACTATTGATACAAGTTGGAGAGAGAATAGTTTAATTCCCAGCATGATACCCAAAGGCCCAGAATCACCAAGGTTGCCAGGCCTCTATGCCTTGCAGCTTTCTGGGCAGTGCTTTCCTATCTCTTTGGAAATATCTTCCTATCTACAAATTATTATTTGTATATTAGCACTCATATGTCTCTGCTTTGTGAAGCCTTCCAGATTTTCCTCTCTTCCCCAAGCCCTAAGCCAGAAAATGCCTTTCTTTATCTATTTCCCTAAAGTGTTTCTACTTGTGTAAAGCAATATCACATTGCTTTATTGTCACTTGCTTGGCCATGAACTCTTCAAGGAAAAAAAGTTCTTTATTTGACTTTATCTCCAATAGCTTAGTATGTCATGGATGGCAAACGACCAGCTGAGTTGTATGAACACAGGAAGAAAGGTATAGAGATGGCTTGCCTCTAGAACACAAGGCCCAAAGGAGTTCCAAGGTGGAGAAGTTGGTGGGTTATCTTCCCTCTTTTGAAACCATCTTAGGTGTTACAACACATACAAAAAAATTAAACATTATATTTTAGGATTTGTTTTAGAATTTAGGAGTACCATTAGGCTTATCCCCTTGACCAAGGACTGGCTGAAGGCACCTCTCAACACCATTCATTTCCCTAGTTCCCTGCCCTCTACTTCCCTTTGTTTATTTCTACAGAATCATTATTATTTTCTCCAGTAATTAATTTCTGCTGTGGCTTGAGGTTCCGAAGCATCTTTGTTTTAATGGGAATTCCCAAAGCCTAACCATCCTTTGGAATCTAAGGTCTTTATAGTTAATAGAGGAACTTTAGGGACTTTTTTTTTTTAAACAAGAGGCTGTGAGTGAAGGTATTTTTAGAAATCTTCATATTCATACTTGTGTTCCTGAAAACTCATTTAAATTCAGATCCAGCACATGCTTATCCAGCATTAGTATATTCTAAGCATTCTATTAGGTACTTCTGCATTCACTGTGTCATCCAATTTAATCTTCACAGCAACTCTGAGGCAGGCATTATTATCTCATATTTATACCTGAGGAAACCAGGGATCAGAGGGATCAAATGACTTGCTCGTGAATGACAGAGCTAGAATTTGAATCCAGGGCTCTGCCTACATGCTCACTGATCCTTTCCTATAAATTCAGTTTACAGGTGGGCTCAGGTCCAAAGTGGATTTGGTCTCCCATGTGATCTGAGATTTAAAGGTATCGTGATGAAAAGAGAAATGCTGTTTCAGTGTCCAGGGAAGGACCCCATACAGAAGGGAGCACCAGGTATACCTGTAAAGAAGTTCTCTTATTTTCCACAGGGCAAGGACATTTAGGGACATATTTCTCCATCATATCAGCTCAGTGGTGCATGAGTCTCCCACTCCAGTGAAGAAATTAACTAGAGGTACACAGTTAGGTCCCTGGGCGGGAAACTTGAGGCTCTTCCTCTGGGTCCCTTGTTTACTCTGATCTTGTTCAGCTGTCCAGTTGGAGTGACATTTGTGATGGTGACATGCTCCCAAGTTTCCCATTGTCTCTAAGATAGTAGGAATACTCCTGTTTTGGAAGGTGAACTTTTGACCTTCAAGATCAAGTTCTGTGTTAGTTCTTTAAACATTCTCAGACAATGAGAATGGATGGAAGACTGGTATCTTGAATCTGATTTACAAACCAACTTTTCTTAGGTACAAACGTCAATTTCCAGTTTATAACTGTGGAGTTCAATACTCCATTTGGCTGGGCAATAGAGAGCAGGCTTTTATCCCAATTGCCTCCAAAGTCCAGGGGTAAGGCTTGCCTCTGCTTACAGATGGACAGTCAACTCCTGCAGGCCCCTTTGGGAGTTTCAGTAGAAGGTGTCACATTCCTGTCACTTCTAAGGAGCACACCTTGGCTTCAGGACCAAGTGGAACCTCTGCCGGCAGCATAAACAAGGCTTTTGCAGAAAGTGCACTGTAAATTTCCCCTGCACCCCCCACCCCCATTCTCGCCACAAGCTCACCAAAAGCTACTATATAAGACCCTAATCTCCTGCAAAGAAATGAGTTTTTTGGTCCCTTGAGATCAGCTCCCGGGTCTCTTTGACCTGCCGGGTTTACCTGTGCTGCTCCGAGTCCTTCCCCCGACACTTACCTGCATGAGGAAAATGGCTTTACATGCACCAGGAGGCCCCGTGACCCATGCAGACACTGGGAACCCCACTGCCACACATATAACCTGTGAGGGAGATGAACAAATAGATCTCAGGCCCTATCATACATAAGTATCCCCAATGCCCACTTATGTACTCTAAGCTAAGCACTCATGACAGATCAGTACAATTAACCCAATCATTTCAAGCTCAGTATCTAGACCCTGTTTAGAGCTGCTGTGGTTAAATACTAAATAATTCATCACGTTCTCTTTTCCTGCTATTGTTGCCTTGAACAGCTCTCCACTCTGCCCTTTGCTGCCGCTCCCTGGAGCTTGTGTGAATTGTGGTTTGGGGAGGGAGACAACTGAGGCTTGGAGGATGCCATCCCCAGGGAAGGCAGACAAACCACAGCTGTGGTTTCTATGGCACCCCAAGACCCCCAAACTGCTGAGCCTCCCACAACTCTTATCATAACATAAAGAGCTATCTTGTAGTTCACCTGAGGACATGTTCCAGGGAATCATGGAATATTTATTAGCATTATTAGATTTCTCCCCAGCATCTTTTATCTCAGAGGATCCCAAAATGCTTTGCTAACAAAATCTGCCAGGAGATTTTTACCCATTCCTAAAATCCAGATGTTCCTCACTTTTCTTCTCACCACACCCCTTCCATTTCCTTCCCAACAGTCCATTTCTGCTTGAGTTGTTATGATCACTCATTGCTTAACAAATAACACTGAAGTATTGGGATCTGTGTATATGAGTTTCCTGTAGTGGCTGCAACAACTGCCATAAACCTGGTGGCTTAAAATAGCACACATTAATTCTACTCAGTTCTGGAGGTCAGAAACCCTAAATGGGTTTCACTGGGCTGAAAGCAAAGTGCTGTTCTTGGCAGTTCTCTCCAGTGAGTCTGAGAGGGAATCCCTTTCCATGCCTTTTCTTGCTTTGAGGCATGGGTTTCCTGAATTTCTTGGCTCATGCCCCTTCTACGCCTTCAAGGCCAGGAGATGAACATCTTGAATTCTTTCTGCCTAGTCTTCCCATGTCTTCCCTCCACTGTTAATCTACTCCTACCTCTTTTCCATAAAGATATTCATGATTGCATTTTAAGATCTTCTGCATATTCCTGCATAATCTCCTTGTCTCACTTATAAAACACATTTGCCATATAAAGTAACCTCCCCAGGCTCCAGGAATTAGGTTGTAGATACATTTTAGGGCCATTATTCAGTCTGCTGCATACATACTACATACTACATACATACAAAAGGAAAGTCTTTTCATCTGACCAAGGTCAATACCTATAATTTCCTATTGCTCTGCATGCAAATGGTAGGCCATAATAGCCAAACTGGGTTGACCAGTTTGACTCTAAACTTTGCCTGATTCTGCTTCTGTATCTTTACTTTTTTTGGACCAGAAATGTTTCCTTCCCTTCACAATGCTCTTCTCCCTCTGCTCATTGCAGCTGGAAGCAATTTCTCTGCAGCTTTTGCTTCCTGCAGTCCTCATTCCTTATGGGTTGGAGAGTGTTGACTATTCACCCACTAAGCTGCCAAATGCTGATGTGCCAGGACTCTCCACCCCACAAAGGCTCATATGAAAGCCTCTAGGAAATGCCACATAAATTATTTTCATGGGCATGATAGAACAGGGGAGGTTTTCAGGTTGATTCTACAGTCTATGTTTTTGACCTTCAACAAATATTTATTATTCATTGAAAAATATTTATTGAATTCTTCCTCTTATTCAAGTCCAACTCACAGTGATGAAGTGGTGGGGCATAGCCCTTAAGGAATTGAAGGAGCCAAAGGGCACTTTTGGCATCAAACAAGCAATTGTCTATGTGGCCTCTGTTCCTCACAAGGGAAGCTAGACACACTGTTAGACTATACAGCAGAGGGTGGCTGATCCTTATGGTGAGGACTGATAGAAATTAATTCAGCAATTAGAGATTCTGCCAAAAGGACAGCCATAATATTATTGTGCATAACAAAGGACCAACCTTCCATTTGCCTAGTGCTTTTTTTTTTATTAATTTTATTTATTTCTGCATGTGTATGAATGCACTGTCCGCATGCAAGTCTGTGCACCCGTGTCGTGCAACGCCGCGGAGGTCAGAAGAGGGTCTCGGATTCCCCTGGAACTGGAGTTCTGGAACTGGAGTTCTCCTGGAATTGGAGCTTCAGACGGTTCTCAGCCGCCATGTGGGTGCTGGGGATCGAACCCGGGTCCTCTGTAAGAGCAGTCGGCGCTCTTAACCGCTAGGCCATCTCTCCAGCCCCTTGCCTAGTGCTTTTTATGAGGTGTGACCATAATGTAATAGAATTTTTTTTTTGGAAAAATAAACATGGCAAATTATATCACAGAGAATCTCAGTGCTGGCTAAAACCCAAGAGGGCACATGGTTCAGCTCTCTTTGTGATGGAGCTATTTCTCTACAATGTACCCAATATTCCTGGATTCTATTGGAAATCTTCATGAATAGTTATTTTTCTAAAAGTCAGTTTAGATTCCACATATACACTAGAGTATATAGAGGAAAGAACATGCCTTATATTTATTATATACCTACCAACATACATGTAAATTAACATATAGAACTTGTGGATATATATCACATATATATCTGTATCCATGCATAAATCAGTATTAGTGCAATTCTGCAATTTTGGGAATGAAACCCCCAAAATATCTTGGAAAATAGCATCAGTACTGGAATTCATTTGGATATATGTCAACTCTTTCAAGGTGACTTACTTGATTACAGCCATATCAATGCATAAAAGTTGTGAACATATTTAAAAGTTATATTTTAATTTAATTTTTTGGTGCTGGGGCTCATGGATTTTGTGTATGTTAAGCATCTGTCCTACTACAGAGGTATATCTTCAGCTTTAAAAATTATTGTTATGGAGTACACAGAGCTTAGACCACCTGAAGCACAGGTAGGGGCCCGGGCACTTCAGCTAGGCGGATTGTTGGATAATTGAATCATTGTCTTGTGTGGTTCTGGGGGCAGAGTCACCAGCTAGCTGGTATAAGCCAGTGATCCCAAGTCACCAGCTAGCTGGTATAAGCCAGCACTCAAGATGTCGAGATGGAGCCTGGGATCCTAGCACTTAAGACACTGAGATGAAATCCATGATCTCAGGACTCAAGACGCTGAGATGAAGCCCGTAATCCCAGCACTCAAGATTCTAAGATGGAGCTGGTGATCCCAGCACTCAAGATGCTGAGATGGAGCTGGTGATCCCAGAACTTTTTGGAGAAAAAAAAACTTTTTTTATTTTTTAAATTTATTTAATTAATTAATTAGTCTATTTTTGGTCTTTTTGAGACAGGGGCTCCCTGTAGCCCCAGCTGTCCTGGAATTCATTCTGTAAACCAGGCTGGCCTTGAACTCACAAAGATCCACCTGCCTCTGCCTCCCAAGTGCTAGGATTAAAGGCATGCACCACCATGCCCAGCTGTTTTTTATTTTTTATGTGTATGAATGTACTGTTTGCATGTAGGTTGGTGCAGCCATGTTGTGCAATGCCACGGAGGTGAAAAGAGGGTGTTGGATTCCCCTGGAACTGGAGTTAAAGATGGTTCTTAGCTGCCATGCGGGTGCTGGGAATCAAACCCAGGTCTTCTGCAAGAGCAATTGGTGTTCTTAACCGCTGAGCCATCTCTCCAGCCCAGAAAAAAAAAAAATGAAAGAGAACAACAGCAACAAAAAGACTTGCTCAAAAAACTTACCCAAAGAGTAAACTTCTGCATCAAAAAAGTTAAAAAAAAAAAGACGAGAAAAAGATACAAGACGGGGGACTTAACATGTAAGGCAGAATGCATGAGTGGGGGGTGGGGCATGGGGGGGAAGGGCATAAACTTGATTAAGAAATATTGTATGAAATGCACAAAAGCTCAATAAAAATTAAGGAAAAAATTAAAAATTATTGTTATGATAATTCTGAAATAATTCTACAAGGCTGATATCTACACAACAGTTTTTTTTTCTTTCCTTAGACATAGGTCAATGCTGCAAAGGAAGATGGCTTAATAGAAAGATGGTGAGTCTCAGATGTGATAGGAGATCAACTCCTGTGTACATGCTGCTGGGTGGTCTTAATTGAGTTATTTAGCATTGCTGAGTCTTGAGTTCATTTATAAAATTAAGCTAATAACATTTCCTTTCTATGTAGGATAATGACAAAAAGTAATTATGCTTAGTACATAGCAGAAATCAACTTGGTTTCTATCCCTTTATGAAAAAGTAAATATGTTCTTACATCTGGTTTTATAGCATATAAAATAAAGAATATGAATTTGTGTGTGTATGTGTGTGTGTGTGTGTGTGTGTGTGTGTGTGTGTGTGTATGTGTGTGTGTGTTTGAGACAGGATCTCAACTGTAGCCCCAGCTGGCCTGGAATTCACTACAGAGACCAGGCTAGCCTTGAACTCACAGAGATCCTCCTGCTTCTGCCTCCCAAGTGTGCCACCACGCCTGGCAAGCATACAAATTTTACTTTTTCTCTGTTTCCATAATTTTCTAAATGTAAAGATTTGGTAAATTTTTTCTTTTTCTGATGGACCATTTTTGGTCCCAAGGACATACATTGTTTTTCTTCTTTTTAGAAGAGAAATACAGATGCATATATACGTGCATGGAGCCTGTATTAGTCAGGGTTCTCTAAAGAAACAGAAGCAACAGGACGAATATATAGCTATATACAATTATTGATTTGATCACGTGACAGAGTTCAAGGAGTCCAACAGTAGCTGTGCTGCACTGGAGAGGCTGAGAATCCAGGGAACTGTTCAGTCCGCAAGGCTGGATGTCTCAGTAGTCCCAATCTGGTGCTGAAGGCCTGATGGATTCCAGGAGATCTGCTGGTCTCAGTACATGCTGGGATCTGTAGGGTTGATCACAGCAGCAAGACAAACTCACCAGTGAGAGAGAGGCAAGCCATAGAGAAAAAGGGACCAGATCTCTCTGGCATGGCTTTTAATACTGCCTGCCAGCAGAAGGTAACACCCACATTTGGGGTGGGCCATCCAGGTTGAGGTAGTCCAATCCGAAGATCCGAAGATCCTTTTTCTCTTATTTATTCCTTAGTCCAGTCAAGTTGACACCCAGGATTAACCATCACAAGTCCACCCCTTGTCAACTTGACACCCAATAAATAGCCTTTCCTTATGTTATGCTTAAATGTCAATTGCAAACAATGGCAAGGTCATAATTCCACCTAACATGTTATAAGTGTCTCATGTGCAATAGCAAAGCATTATATCTTAGAGTAGGTGGTAATGTCCTTGAGGAACACTTAGTCCTTCAGTATCTAATAACCTAAATATGACAACACTTAACACTTATCTCAGTTGCACATTCAAAAGGGAACAACACAAGTATCTGCTTAATATACGTATATATATGAACAAGCACATTCTTAACCAAATAGGACAAAAGTTAATATCTATTATAATCCACGTTTCTGCAACTGGTCCCGTGGCCTCAGCTGATATTTATGACTACCTTCTTCTACTACCCATTCTGTATTTCCTCCACCATCAGCAAGCACCTCTGCAGGTCTTGGCTCTTTCCCTGGAGGAGTGACCCATACCTTCATCCCTGAAGGGTCTGGGCCATTTATTGTCCTGTCTGGTTTGGGTTGTTGGAGTTTCCCATTGACCTTAATCATAGGACATGGTAGCACCAGAAGGCGCCCTACAGCATCTCCTGCCTTCCAGACATAATCTTCCTTGCCCCCATTGTGGAGAAAAAGTCCAATTTCCCCCTGGTAGTCTGGATCAATCACTCCTCCTACTACTGTTATTCCTTCCTTAGCCTGTTGGCTTAAAGGCAGTAGAAGCCCGAAGTGGCCAGGGGGAAGTCTTAGCTTCCAGTTCAATGGAACGTTTGCTGTATCTCCTGGCAAAAGCACTCCCCCCATTGGAGCCAAAACATCTAGACCAGCAGAATGCAAGGTCGTGGGTACAGGAAGCAAAAATTTTCCTACTGGGTCACTAGGGGTGATAGTGAGTGGAATCATTCCCACTTCCACCCCTTGGTTCCTGGACCCATGAATTCTGGCTATAGGAGAAACAGTACCATATAGTGGACGCTGATTCAAAGCATATACTGCTTGCTGGAGAACCTTGCCCCAGCCCTCCAGGGTATTGCTACCTAATTGGCGCTGTAACTGTGTCTTCAAGAGGCCATTCCATCGTTCTATCAAGCCAGCTGCTTCTGGGTGGTGGGGAACATGGTAAGACCAGTGGATACCATGACCATGGGCCCACAGTCGCACTTCTTTGGCTGTGAAGTGAGTTCCTTGGTCAGAAGCAATGCTGTGAGGAATACCATGACGGTGGATAAGGCATTCCGTAAGTCCCTGGATGGTAGTTTTGGCAGAAGCATTACGTGCAGGAAAGGCAAATCCATAACCAGAATAAGTATCTATTCCTGTAAGAACAAAACGCTGTCCCCTCCATGATGGAAGTGGTCCAATGTAGTCAACCTGCCACCAGGTTGCTGGCTGGTCACCCCGGGGAATAGCACCATATCGGGGGCTCAATGTTGGTCTCTGCTGTTGGCAAATCTGGCACTCGGCAGCAGCTGTAGCCAGATCAGCCTTAGTGAGTGGGAGTCCATGCTGTTGAGCCCATGCATAACCTCCATCTCTGCCACCATGACCACTTTGTTCATGGGCCCATTGAGCAACAACAGGGATAGCTGGAGAAAGAGGCTGACAATCCACAGAACGAGTCATCCGATCTACTTGATTATTAAAATCATCCTCTGCTGAGATCACCTTTTGATGAGCATTTACATGAGACACAAGTATCTTCACATCCTTTGACCATTCAGAGAGCTCTATCCACATACTTCTTCCCCAAATGTCTTTCTCACCAATTTTCCAGTCATGCTCCTTCCAAGTCCCTGACCATCCAGCCAAACCATTGGCTACAGCCCATGAATCAGTATATAATCGAACCTCTGGCCATTTCTCCTTCCAGGCAAAATGCACAACCATGTGCACTGCCCGAAGTTCTGCCCACTGTGAAGACTTTCCTTCACCAGTGTCCTTTAGGGTTGTTTCAGAAATTGGCTGTAATGCTGCAGCTGTCCACCTCTGGGTGGTGCCTGCATAGCGTGCAGAACCATCAGTAAACCAGGCCCTAGTCTTCTCTTCCTCAGTCAACTGATCATAGGGCAAACCCCATGAAGCCATAGGTGCATGCTTAAGCCCAGGAGACATTGTAACAGGAGTGGGAACCATAGGCATTTGGGCAACTTCTTCATGTAGCTTGCTTGTGCCCTCAGGGCCTGCCCGGGCCCTGTCCCGTATGTACCACTTCCATTTGACAATGGACTGTTGCTGTGCACGTCCTACTTTATGGTCTGGTGGGTCAGATAACACCCAGCTCATGATGGGCAGCTCAGGTCGCATGGTGACTTGGTGGCCCATTGTCAAACGTTCAGTTTCCACTAAGGCCCAATAGCAGGCTAAGAGCTGTCTCTCAAAAGGAGAATAGTTGTTTGCAGATGAAGGTAGAGCCTTGCTCCAAAATCCCAAGGGCCTCCGCTGTGATTCCCCTATGGGAGCCTGCCACAGACTCCAGACAGCATCTCTATCTGCCACTGATACCTCAAGCACCATTGGGTCTGCTGGATCATATGGCCCTAGGGGCAGAGCAGCCTGCACTGCAGCCTGGACCTGTTGAAGAGCCTTTTCCTGTTCCAAGCCCCACTCAAAGTTTGCTGCCTTACGAGTCACCTGATATATGGGTCGTAGTAACACACCCAGATGAGGAATGTGCTGCCTCCAGAATCCAAAAAGACCCACCAGACGTTGTGCTTCTTTCTTGGTGGAGGGAGGGGCCAGGTGCAACAACTTATTCTTTACCTTAGAAGGAATGTCTCTGCATGCTCCACACCACTGAACTCCTAGAAACTTCACCGAGGTAGATGGCCCTTGAATTTTAGTTGGATTTATTTCCCATCCTCTCATGCGCATATGCTTTACCAACAAGTCTAGACTAGCTGCTACCTCCTGTTCACTGGGTCCAATCAACATAACATCATCAATATAGTGGACCAGTGTGATATTTTGTGGAAGAGTCAGGCGATCAAGATCCCTTCTAACTAAGTTATGGCACAACGCTGGAGAGTTAACATACCCCTGAGGTAAGACAGTAAAGGTATACTGTTGGCCTTGCCAGCTGAAAGCAAATTGCTTCTGGTGGTCCTTATGAACCGGTATTGAGAAAAAAGCATTGGCCAGATCAATAGCTGCATACCAGGTACCAGGAGACATATTAATCTGCTCGAGTAAGGACACCACATCTGGTACAGCGGCTGCAATTGGTGTCACTACTTGGTTGAGTTTTCGATAGTCAACTGTCATTCTCCATGATCCATCTGTCTTTTGCACAGGCCAAATTGGAGAGTTAAATGGAGATGTGGTAGGAATCACCACCCCTGCATCTTTCAAATCCTTGATAGTGGCATTAATCTCCGCAATCCCTCCAGGGATACGATACTGTTTTTGGTTCACTATTTTCCCTGGTAGAGGCAACACCAATGGTTTCCATTTGGCCTTTCCAACCATAATAGCCCTCACTCCACAGATCAGGGAACCAATGTGGGGATTCTGCCAATTTCTAATTATATCTATCCCAATTATACATTCTGGGACTGGGGAAATAACTACGGGATGCGTTCTGGGACCCACTGGGCCCACCGTGAGTCAGACTTCAGCCAAACCTCCATTTATCACCTGACCTCCATAGGCCCCTACTTTAACCGGAGGGCCACAATGCTTTTTAGGGTCTCCTGGGATCAGTGTCAGTACATTCATACACATACAGAAATAAATAAAATTAATAAAAAAATTAAAATAAAAAAGAAATTCATCCTTTCAATTCTGTTTCTCTAGAACCACTCCTGGTACCAAAATCTGTATTAGTCAGGGTTCTCTAAAGAAACAGAAGCAACAGGATGAATATATATAGCTATATACAATTTATTGATTTGCTCACATGACAGAGTTCAAGGATTCCAACAGTAGCTGCACCATACTGGAAAGGCCGAGACGAGAATCCAGAATCCTGCTCAGTCTGCAAGGCTGGATGTCTCAGTAGTCCCAATCCAGTGAAGGCCCAAATCGGTTGCAGGAGATCTGCCAGTCTTAGTACATGCTGGGATCTGAAAGGTTGATCACAGCAGCAAGACAGACTCACCAGATGAGAGAGGCAAGCCGCAGGAGAAAAAAAGGGATCAGCTCCTTCTGCCGTGGCCTTAAATACTGCCTGCCGGCAGAAGGTAACGCTCACATTTGGGGTGGGCCATCCGGGTTGAGGCAGTCCAATCAGAAGACCCTTTTTCTCTTATTTGTCCCTTAGTCCAGTCAAGTTGACACCCAGGATTAACTATCACAACTGTCTAGATTAACAGTGTATTTTACTTAAAAATCTAAATATGGGATCTTTTTTCTTTTTACTTTCTGTAACTTTTTTTCCTTCATAGGAAAGTTGGATCTATTTGTTGGATAAAATACTTTATTATTTTTATTTTGAATGTATGAAAGTATTGTCTGCATGTGTGTAAGTGCACCCATGTCCCATGAAGGTCAGAATAGGACATTGGATCCTCTGGAACTGGAGTTATAGACAGTTGTTAGCTGCCCTGTGGGTACTGGGAATTGAACCTGGATCCTCTGGAAGAGCAGCCAGTGCTCTTAACCACTGTGCCATCTCCCCAGTCCCTATAATACATTTTTTTTTGAGACAGGGTCTCTCTTTAGTCCCAGCTGGTCTGGAGCTTACTCTGTAGACCAGGCTGGCCTTGAACTCACAGAGATATACCTGCCTCTTCCTCCTGAGAGCTGGGATTAAAAGCGTGCACCACCAGCCCAATAGAAAAAAAATTTCTGGTCTTTTTTGAGATGGTTTCTCCCTATAGTCTGGTTGGCCTGGAACTTACTATGTAGATGAGGCTGGCCTTGAATTCACAGAAATCTGGCTGCCTCTGCCTCCCGAGTGCTGAGATTAAAGGCATGTGCCACACACTTGGCTACATATTTTTCTGTGTGTATGAGTGTATTGCTTGCATGTATGAAAGTGCACCTGTGTCATGCAATGCCCGTAGAGGTTAGAAGAAGGCATCAAATTCTCCTGGAACAGGAGTTTTGGAGGGTTGTTTTCCACCCTGTAGTGCTGGGAATTGAACCCAGGTCCTCTGCAAGAGCAGCCAATGCTCTTAACTGCTGAGCCATCTCTCCAGTCTCCAGCCCCTATTTTCTGTATTTTTGTGTCAACTTTACAAAATTGTGTCTTTAAGGAATTTGTCTATCGGTTGTTAGATGTCCCAGCATAAAATGCCCATTACTGTTGGTCCTGTTGTTTCTGATTCTAGCATCTGTAGTGATGCTCTCTTCATAAATTTTGCATGCTGATAATTGGTGCATCCTCTTTTCTTCCTGATTGGTATTGTTTAATTTGTCTCAATTTTATTAATCTTTCAAAGAATATTTTTTGTTCCATGTTTCTTCTACTTTATGGTATCTAATGGTCTGCTTTTTTCAGGCTTCTTTAAATGGAAATTTGACTATAGGTTTCAAAATGATGAATTTTCTTCCTATAATCCTTTTATTTATTTATTTATTTTAAATTTTATTTATTTTTGTATGTGTATGAATGTACTGTCTGCATGTAGGTTTGTGCACCCTTGTGCAATGCTGCGGAGGTCAGAAAAGGGCATCGGATTCCCCTGGAACTGGAGTTAAAGACGGTTCTCAGCTGCCATGTGGGTGCTGGGGATCGAACCCGGGTCCCCTGCAAGAGCGGTCAGGACTCTTAACCGCTAGGCCATCTCTCCAGCCCCCTATAATCCTTTTGATGCTATTACAAAAATTTGATACAAATTTTTATCAAAAATTATTTTCTTTCTTTTCTGTTTCCCCTCTCTGTTCCTTCCTCTCCCTCCCTCCTTCTCTTCCCCTCTCTCCCCTTCTTCCCTCTTCTCTCCCTCCAGCTCTCCCCTCTTCCTTCTTTTTCTCCATTTCTTCCTTTTTATTTTTCTGTGCTGCCGATGATTGACTTCCTGTGCACTGTACTGCTAAACTACATCCCTACCTCTGGTATGTTGTGATTTCATTATTTTTCTGACTCAAAGTATTCCCCAACTTTCCATACATTTCATGGCATATTTAAAAATCTGTTGTTTAATTTCCAAATATTTGAAGATTTCTATATAAATTATTATTTTCTTATTTACCTCTGTTAGCAAACATATGTTCAAGACTGTAATTTTCTGAAATGTGTTAGGACTTGTTTTATGATACAACATATGGTCTATATCCACTATCTGTAAATACACACACAGTGTATATATGTTTTACTGTGTATATTTGAAAATATGTATATTCTAGTTTGGGATTACCTTCTCTTAGGAAATTCAACATGAGCATAGGTTACAAAGTACAAATGTTTATATATTTCGTAAAGATTTATTTTTATTATGTTTATGTGCATGTATGTGCCTGAGTGAATACCATGTGTATGGGAGGTACCCGTGCAGGTTGGAAGAAGGTGCTGGATCCTTTGCAGCTGGAGTTCAGGAGTTTGTGATACAGGTTCTGGAAACTGAACTTGGGTCTCTGGAAGAACATGCAGTATTCTTCTTAACTGTTGAGCCATCTCTCTAACCCTATAAATCTTTGTATTTTCTTATTGATTTTCTTCTCTGGTTTTTCTAATAATTTCTTAGTGAGAGATTTTTAAACTTCTAATTATGGCTATATATTTATGTGTTTCTCCCTTTCTTCCTGTCATTTCCTGCTCTATTATTATAAGCACCACAGTCAGGATTATTATATCTTCCAGAAAAAATTGATCTCTTTTACATTGTGATATCGCTCTTTTTGTCTGTAGTAGGATTGCTTGTCAAGATATCTATTTTATCTGTTATCAATATAGCCACACATGGTTTCTTGTGATTACTGTTTGTGTGATTAATCTTATTCCATTCTTTTACTTTCCACCTATCAGGGTCTTTCTGTTTATAGTGCACATCTTGTAGACAGCATATAATTTAGTCTGAGTTTTTCTACTCAGTGTGAAAAAAAATCTATGCTATTTATTGGAGTGTGTCCACTGGCTTTTAATGCAATTATTATTGCTCCTGGATTTAATCTACTAACTTGCCATTTGCTTTCTAATTCTTCATCTTTATTTTTGGTTTCTGTGTTTCACTTTCTCTGCTTTCTCCTGAATTCATCAGATTATTTTAGTATTCAATTATCTTTATTCTATTGAATATTTTGCCACTCTGTACTTTCCCAGAGCTGTTCTAAGAATTGCAATATGATCCTTAAGTTACAGTCTACTTAAAGTTAATGCTGCAACTTATCACATGAAGTGTAAATCCCTACAAAATACAATTTACTGACATTCCCTTATCTTTTTAAAAATATTTCAATTCCTTGCAATTTCATACAATATATTTTAATCACATTCAGACCCCCTCCCCCAGCTGCACCCCATCCTACTACCTTTTCCACAACTTCATATCTTCTATTGTTTTTTTTCTTTTTCTAAAGGTCGGTCTAATCTGTGTTCTTCAACAGCTCTTGGGTGGGGGTCCAGCTGTTGGAGTCTGGCCAACCTACTGAGTAAAAGAAAACTGATTTTCCTTCTCCCAGCAGCCATGAGACCCTCAGCTAGGGTTGAGGCTTTTAGCCCGCCACCTCTCCCGTGCATACTGGGATATTTGCCTGATTTGGGATTGCTCAGGTCTTGTGTCAGGAGTGCCATGGATCCAGAAAACAGGGTTTCCTTGTTTTCTTCTACCATCTCTGGCTCTTGCAATCTTTCTCCCTCCTCTTCTTTACTATGTACTTCTTTAATATTATGGGGGTGCACCACCACCAGATCCCCCCACACTCTTCAGGTTACTGCTTACATATATTCCATTTTAAATTGTGTCAAACCCATTAATTCCCTTTTGGAGGATTTAATGGCCAACAATTTACAAAACCAATTGGTTTTAAGAGAAAGAAAATGAAAAACACCATCATTTATCTTTATCCAGATGTTTCCCACTTCCTGTGTGTTTTTTTATGCCTTCTTGTGCATTAGAAATGGAATTCTTTGGAGATCTCCCAAGACCACCTGAAGCAAAGGTAAGAGCTGGGTGCTTCAGCCAGGTGGACTGTTTGATTGGATTTCATTGTCTTTGTTGATCTCTGGCCTGATTGGCTGGTGTGGCTGTGTGTGTATGGGGAGTTATCCTCCCATCTGGTATAAAAGGTGGGTTTGTGTGAGTCTTGAGATCAGAGATCTCCCAAGACCACCTGAAGCACAAGTACCGCAGGCTAAAGAGCCCCCCCAAAAAACTGGGATTACCGAAGGAAGGAGTGTCCAAGTGGATTCTTTGGAGAACTTTCAGAACAGAAACAGAAGAGTGAGTTGGAGTTCCAATAGAAAGCACAGAGCTTAGAGAAATCAACACTCCATAAGCAAGGAGTAAAGGAGAAAAACAAATCAATCAAACAACAAAGGCATCTGAAGGAGGCAAGCAAAACAAGCCTTCAACACAGTGAAGAGGCATTTGGGATTCACATTGGAATACAGCCAAAGAGAAACACATATGCCAGGGACATAAAGAAGAGACAACATGGGAAAGGTGCAGGATAATTCCATACCAAGCTCTACCAAACCTGTGGAAGATTCCCACAGTGGGATCACCCTGGGGATGGCACAAGGCCACAGATATAAGAAGTACAATTTTGAACATACTTAAAGAAGTACAAGATTATAAAGAACAAATCAAAGAATTAAAAAAAGAGAATGAAGAACTCAAGAAGGACCTAGAGAGAGAGAGAATGACAAACTCCAGAAGGAAGCAGAAACACTGAAAAGATCCCATGTTGAAAAAGATAAGGAAGGGCTGGAGAGATGGCCTAGTGGTTGAGAGCACTGACTGCTCTTGCAGAGGACCCAGGTTCGATCCCCAGCACCTACATGGTGGCTGAGAACTGTCTGTAACTCCAATTCCAGGAGAACTCCAGTTCCAGGGGAATCCAACACCCTCTTCTGACCTCCGTGGCATTGCAAGACACAGGTGCACAGATCTGCATACAGACAGTACATTCATACACATAAAAAAATAAATAAAAGTTAAAAAATATATATAATAAAAAAGAAAAAGATAAGGAAACCATCTAAGCAAAGAGCTGCAGGAAGAGATTGAGAAGCTCCAAAAGGAAGTGGAAATACTAAAGAAATCAGAAGAGGAAATGAAAAAAGAAATCAAACACTCATCCAATCAAGAGGAAAGGAATGGAAAAAGCCTAAGAAGCAGAATGGAAGAAGCAGAACAAAGAATATCAGACCTGGAAGATAACACAGAACAGCTAAAAACCTCAAGTAAAGATTATGAAAAATTTAAAAATACACAAAAATGGAACAACCAGGAACTGTGGGACACTATGAAAAGATCAAACCTC